>WBNH01002685.1:243952-366922 GCA_013401255.1 Urocolius indicus | reverse complement strand
TGGTCTAGATGATCTCTAAAGCTTCTATAAGTTACTGAGAGACTTTTAATACAGCTTTTAGGTAAAAGACTACCAAACATTCCATCTGCCAGCCACACACTCCTCTTAAACCCTGACAGAATCTAGTATCCTCCACAGTCAAAGAAATCACATATGAAAGAATGATGTCCTGTTCAAATGCTCTGCAATTTGAAGTCAGGGACCTTCAAAGGAAAATATAGGTACCCTACACTTAAGCTTAAATTTCAGCCATTTTTTAAAATCACTAAAATAAATGGTCAGTTTTGTCTGCTATTGTTCCTTTTCTACCTTTTCTACAGGTAAGAACAGAAGTAAAAACTTAAAAGTAGCTCCCTAGTTGAACCGTGCATTGGTTACTCCAACAACATGAAACATCAGCAAAAGCATTGACAATGAGATTCATTTGATATTTTGTCACATGAAATTGTCACATTAAGAGCTTTCTTAGAAACATTTCTGTGCTCTGCAACACCAGTATTTTTTCTACATATTTCGCATGTAAGGTTTGACTTAGCTGTAAAAGAAATCATGTAAAATGTGGCTATCTTACAACAGATTACATTTGAAAATCAAGTGCAATATAGAATATTTAAATCGAGTTAGAAAAATAACATGTACACCAGGATCAATACACCTTAAAACATGAATGTCTCACCTTGACAACACTAGCTTTGTGTCTTTCCAAAACCTGTAAAGTCTGAGCAGTATTGGCATCAATTACCAGCACAAGAGAATGACATCCGTATGCAATCAAACCTTGCCAGCCCCTAGAAAAGCACACATCATAATCAAATAAGCTAAAAGATCCAAAAGTATTCCACATCGAGGCTCTTTGTTTCTGATAAGTTTCCCGATTTTGACAGAAACGTCAAACAGTAAAATTCACTAACACAAAACTCAAAAGCACAGTGCTTGTATGACTTCAGGAAACGTTAATGTGGGCACCAACAACGATTACAAAACTATGGTGAACGCCAAGCAACTAAGAACAAGTCCAAGGAGAGACGTGAAGGTTCAAAGTAAAAACTTCAGAGAACTCCAGTGTTCACTGCTTTGCAAGCTGAAAAACCTCAAGGCCACGGTTTAAAAAAAAAAAAATCCTTTGTTCAGCTCATTCATTTTCTCTCCATAAAATACAGTGATATTAGGGAAATGCTCTGCAGCATGATTGAGTGAACTCATTGACCAAAGCAACGAATACAGAAACCAGTTTTGTACACCAAGTCTCAAAAACGACTGAAGGAGACTAGAAGCAGCTGCTCTGATCTCTACAGTTCGTTGCATCAACAAGATTTCTGCCCAGAAAAGCAAAGGTCGTTGCCAGAAGGGATTCGCCCACGCTCACTGACAGACATGGCTTTGCTCTTCCTTGAGAGCTGACCAGCAGCAGCTCCGCAGCAACTTCCCGCCCGCCTGGCTCTGCAGCCTCTCCAGCGAGCAAACGGAGAGGGGACAAGGGTTTGAACCAAGCGTTATGCTTTGGACACAACAGCACCAGGAATGAGAAAAGTATTTGCTGTGATGGCCCTGGCCAGGGCGGAGGGACAGGGATTCCCTCGGAGGAGGACACAGATTGCTCTCCAACCACGGGGATCGCAACCTCTGGTTGAGGAGGCACAACCGGGGCAGGCGGCGCAGCGGGGAACGGCCCGGGGCACCTCAGCCGCCGCTATCCCATCCCATCCCATCCCATCCCATCCCATCCCTTCCCCTCCCCACCGACCGCCCGCGGCCCGGCCCCTCACCAGTCCGCCGCCCCCCGGTTGGGCGCGCTGAGAGCGCCCGTCAGGGTCCTCGCCGGCAGCTTGATGTTCACCGTGAAGCGCTCCATGGCGAGGCGAGGCGGGGCGGGGCGAGGCGGGGCTGGGGAGCGCCGGTTGCCCGGCGGAGCGGCCCGAGCCCGGGCGGCCGCTACCACAGCTCACCGCGGCCCTGCCCAGCGCCGCCGCGCAGGAAACGCCGCCTGGGCCGTGCCGTCGGTCCGTGCCGCCGGGGTCCGCCGCAGCCCCGCGGCTCAGGAACGGCAGTTCCGGGGCCGGTCTCTCAGAGCTGGTTTTCTCCATCCCGAGTCTCTGGGCAACCCACAATCTTGAATTAAACCAAAAATCCAACAGGTTTTGGGAACGTGAAGGGAAAAAAAAAAAAAAAAAAAAAAGAATCATGCGCTGGTTTTCTCCATCCCGCGCCTCTGGGCAACCCTGGAACATCTTGAATTAAACCCAAAAATCCAACAAGTTTTGGGAACACGAGAGAAAAAAAGAATATGCCCAAAAAAAAAAAAAAAAAAAACCGAAGGAGATTATCGTAGCAGCGAATTGGAGCCTGTTAGGAATTTAGGCAATAAATATCCAGTGAAACGTGGCTGAAGGGAAAGCTTCATCAATGATTTAAACTGATGCTGGTCAGGTGTTTTAGTGTAGAAATTTGGAGCATCAAAAGAGGCAGAATAATAAATGAGGGCATCCCGTTTCTTTCTGTTGTATCTGTGTATAAAATGATAATGTTGTTTTTCGCAGGGTGGAGCCAAGGGGATTCAGACAAAGAATTTCTACCCTAACTGTTTCATTGTGTTGCTAATCAGTTGCCTAACGAGCTTTACGTTTTAGACTTCAGATAAGACTGTGGGGGTATGGGTGACAAGAGAAGATAGTGACAAGAACTAGGCATCCCCTGAGGGGGTTGTAAGCGCCTCGGGAAGTTGTAAATCTTGGAGTACCTAATCAATGGGGAAACAAGAGAGAGACCTTGCAGGATAGGGGAAAAAAACCCGAATATTGTACCTATTAAGTGTGCCTACTAGCTAGGACACCTGCTCTTGCAAGAACATTTAATAAAAGCGTCTCACTGCAGAATCTGACCTGAGTTTGTTTTGCGAGAAAAACTTGTTTGTTTCTTACATCTAGCAACAGGACAAGGAGTAATGGGATGAGGCTGGAGCCCTGGCCCAGGCTGCCCAGGGAGGGTGTGGAGTCTCCTTCCTTGGAGGTCTTCAAGACCCTCCTGGACATGTTCCTGTGTGACCTGATCTAAGTGAACCTGCTTCTGCAGAGGGGTTGGAGTAGATGATCTCTAAAGGTCCCTTCCAACCCTGCCATTCTATGATCTGTGTTCCAGTGGTGTTCCAAAGACAGCAGCAACAAAGGAAAGTCTTGTCCTTCTCAGGAGCACATTTGCTGGATTATCCAGTCTAATGTACAAACCAATGTGGGATGGTCCCTATTAAAAAAAAAAAAAACCAAAAAAACAAACCACTGTAAGTGGTTTTGCCTGGGCCAGGTTTTTTGGTAGCAAGGGGTAAACAGGGGTGGCTTCTTTAAACAAAAATAGTTACCAGAAGCTTCCCGTGTAGCTGACAGGGTTAAGGCCAGTTAATTCTAAGCTGGAACCTGCACCTGACCCAAGCCTGGCCAATTAGTGCTGGAGGTAACGCCTCTGTGAGTAACATATTTGAGAAGGAAAATAAGTTGTTGTACAGTTGCAAAACTGCAGCAGCAACATGGAGGGAGAATGTGAAAACACCTCCGCACACACCAAGGTCAGTAGAGAAGGAGGGGGAGGAGGGTGCTTAGGCACTGAAAAGGCTCTCCTGTGATATATGGTGAGGACCATGGTGAAGCAGGGTGTCCCCCTGCAGTACACGGAGGATAGCAGGAAGCAGAGACCTACTCACGGCCCATGGAAGAGCCCACACCACAGCGGGTTCTGAGAAAAACACAACAGAAACAGGCTCTTCCTGACAGTTTGCCATTCATTTGACATCAGAAACCCATGGTAAATGAAGTGCTTCAAAGAAACAGATGCTGGAAGGAAGTTGAAGAGAAGAACAAAGGTCCCAGAGAAGAAAAAGGAAAGAAGCAAAAAAGAAACAAAAGAGGCAGTGAAGGCTGCATCAGCATGGGTGGAACGATTCAGAGTGATTTTCAGGGTCAGACAGCAGGGTGCAAATCAGGATGCACCAGCCAGACAAATAGGTACTGGAGGTTGTCAGAGGGCTAGAGAGGAGATAAGGAAGACATTTGTGGTGAGGAGCATTGGAAGAGCTGAAAGGAATTGGAACATTGTGAGATGTCAGAGAGAAAGGAGTCTGTGCTGGGTGAGCTAGGTGTGACTTTTGACTGCTACAAAAACAAATATCAAACTTAAAGCTGTTCATCTGCATAGCTGGAAATACAGTTAAACCCACCACAACCTCTGGGAGTAGTCAATGCCCAAGATACCATACCCAGGGGGAGAGAGATTTCATGCCAGAGAGCTGGAGCTCCATCTGTCCTCACAAAGTACAGATGGAGAATGAAGTTGTGTGTGATCATAACAAACCATTGTCATAAATGAATGATTAAATAAATCCTGAGGACTAGGCTTTTACATAGCTTTTGACTTACGATTCCAACAAATCTTTCTGTGAGTTTGAACAAGAAAATTAGGACCAAGGTAGAGATATGCACCCTCTCCCTCTTTTAGGTTTCTCTTTTATATAAGAATTACTGCAGTAATAATCCCATGAAAGCTTTTGGGTCTTCTTTTAATTTCCATGACCTTAAGTTAGAGCTCCGGGAGCTCCTGGGATCCATCAGTGAACCTCCACAGTCGGAGACTCTGCATTGCTGTGTGTCAAAATCCAGTTTGAAACCAGAATATGTAACCAATTCATCTATGCTATGGGGCAGAACTAATCCCAAGGGTCCATATCCAGTCCTCATTTGAGCAATATGGATTTCAAAAGTTGGGTTTTTTTTTTCCTAAGAAGGGAAAGCAAAATTCCCACTAACATAGTCCTGAAGTGATGACTGTTGCTGAAGTGCAGACACTGGCTCTTGTGAATGTTGCAAGTAAGCACAGGAGTTTTGTACCTGGGGTGCCAGGTACTGCAATAGATATCCATGCCACTAAATGATCTACTGAGTAAAAGGAGAGAAGCTCAGAGTATTCCAGAGCTTTGGAAACATCCTAGCAAACTGAGAAAGCACTTGTTTACTATTTCATTAGGTAAATACGTAAAGTAATATTTTTTTAGAGCTAATACAGAACTTAACAGCATCAGCGCACTTCGCTCTAAGGTATTTAAAGATAAGAGTAAGTGATGTGAAGCTGGGATTTGAAATCTATTTGAAAGAACACAGTATATTCAAGACTGGTAAATCCATCAGTGTTCCTGACAACCTGACATTCCATGACATAGATGTTTAAGAAAGAGAAAATCTCTAAGAAGACATGCTTCATGATTAAATAATGGAAAGTCAAGTAAAGGCTGGTTTTGCTGCAATGAAAATGTGAATGCAGTAATTTATTGACCTTGATAAAATGTATATTGAGAATGAAAGTGTCCTCAGGTATAACACTTACCAAATAGGTGGGGCAAAAAACCTTTAATCTGTGTTATCCATGTTTTGGCTTGTGCATTTTGTAAAAAAACTAAATCCAGAAATTCAGAAACCACGGTTACCATGTAAAGGGTCATTCATTGCTGCACATGATGTACCCTGCACACCAATATTTAGGTCAGATACAAGCCACAAACAATTCTTATCACAGAATCTCAAGGGCTGGAAGGGACTTCAAAAGATTAACCAGTCCAATGCCCCTGCCAGAGCAGGACCTCCTAGAGTAGGTCACACAGGATCTCGCCCAGGTGGGTTTGGATTGCCTCTAGAGACGGAGACTCCACAGCCGCCCCTGGGCAGCCTGTTTCAGTGCTCCCTCATCTGAACAGTGAAGAAATTCCTCCTTGTGTTTCTTTGGAACCTCTTATGTTCCAGCTTCAACCCATTGCCCCTTATCATGTCTTTGGACATCACTGAAAACAGTCTGGTTCCATCCTCCTGACACTCACCCTTTACGTATTTGTAAACATTTATGAGGTCACCCCTCAGTCTCCTCCAAGCTAAACAGCTCCAGCTCCCTCAACCTTTCATCAGAAGGAAGATGCTCCACCCCATCATCATGCTGGCCCTGTGCTTCTTACAGGAGCATAAAGCTCCAGTTATTCTCATTTCATAGTGTATAATGTTTTCATTAAATGATTTTCACATTCTTTAGTAAATTATATATCAGAGCTCATTGTCTCATTCCAACATCCAGTGAAGTTTGGCAGTTGGTGTCAAAATATGGCCCTGCTTCAAGACTTTAGATGAAAGATATCCATGGAAAATCTCAATATGGTGTGAAAGAACTGAGCATAATTCAGTATGTGGCAGCACAAGCTGCATGTGACAAGGAAACAAACAGCCACTTGAGTCGTGATGATTCATTCAGTACTGTCCCTCCTCCACCAAATGAGATGAGGAGTCTGTGGTCTGGGCTGGTCTATGACTAAGTGACGCTGTGGAGCCTCTTACAAGCTCAAGGGAAACTGAGGATGCTTAAAGCTTGCTAAATATAAAAGAATAAAAAAGAATCAAGTAAAAGACTAAGATGGCCTGTTATAGGTAGAATAATTTTTTAAATGCAAATGATATTAACAAGCAAACAGTGACATTAAAGTAAGATATTGTTCACCACATTTGATCAGCCTCCAGTCCTCATGACAGACACTTGGCTGTCTGTTGATGGTACAGATGATGACTGCTCTTACATGCTGTGGATGTATCCCCACCAGATACTCTGAGAGTATCAATGGCTTTATGTAGTAGTTTCTGATAAGGCATTACATATTCAGTCTCAGTTGCAGCTAATGAACTAACTTTTAAGAGTGCTGCACAACTGTTTTTTATGGTATTGAGGTTCTGTGTTGAACCTTACTGGTCCTTTTTGAAAAGCATCCTCAAAAATGCTCCAGTCTCTTTCATATAGTGATATACATCAGGTGAAGGGCCAAAGCTTTTCAGCTTTGATAAACAGAAGCAAAAAAAAAAAAAACAAACCAGAAGCTCTGGAAATGTGATGCACAAAGCTTGCTTTCCTTCTTACTCAACACAGTGATGACCTGTGACTTCTCTCTAGCTGTGCCATGGTTTCTTTTTTCCTCTGGAGTAATTATAAATTGATCACAAGCAGGAGGAAAACATGCAGGTTTTGGAACACAAGGTGTAAGTGCAGCACAGTTTCTGGTTAGCTTGATTTGGGATTTGTCACTTTTCCAGTTCTAATAAAGCAACCTGGGAACCAGGCTGTAAGAATCAGAAAATCGTTCAGCAGTCTGGCAGAACAAAGTTACGATCTAGGCAATCTGTATATTGGCAGCAGAAACAGATATCCAGATTTGTGGCAGTCAGAGAGAGAGTAATTCCACACAGCTGCTGGAATCCAAATAGTAAATAGAAATATCTTTAAAGCCAGCTTCTGAAGTTGGTTCACTGGTGATGCTTTACAGTCATCTTCATGGGTTGTGGCTCTTGGGTGTGTATGGGAAGGACATCCTGAGTGCATTCTGGAGGAAGGACTAGCAGATGGACTTTATTTGGATAAAGGATAAAAGATGATTCTGAAAAGGGCTCTGAGAGCAAATCAGCGTAGTGAACGGCCCAGAAGATTGGGTTCCTGGCTATGGGAAACTGTATAATTTCTGTGGCCTCCAGCTCATCAGAGGGGAGTGCATCTGTCTCTGGGACCGACTGTCCAGAGCAGGTGGAAGGCAACTCTGCAGAAACATCACGTATGAGGAGTGGAAAGAAATGGAAGTCAATAGCAATGAGTTTAGATTAGAGTTCTGGGAACCACAAGAAACAGAAAAAAGATGTGGTCAATGGAGTGAAGGAGGTCACAAGGGCACTTTCTTCAATAAGGCTGACTCCTGATAAGGCTCTTTTAGACACTTTAAACTGCCTTCTCATGTGGCATTAAGTTACTGAGAGAAATCAAGTGAGTCTTAGTACTTTTTCTGTGGTGGTATGTTACTGTACAGATTTCAGATTTTAAAGAGCTTATGCAAATGTTTCCCATAAGTACAGTAACTGTTTGATCTGACTTTGAAATAGTGCTGAAAAAGCAAGTTTTATGATCACTAATAAAGGTAATGTAGAGGTAAAAATCCTCACAAGACCCATCACACTTGACATATGAAGTGTCTTGTTCTTGTAAATGTCTCCAGGGTAGGAAATTACGTGGCTGAAATACTGTCTCTATTAGCAGACAAATACCATGTATCCATATGTATGAAAATCATCCTCTGAAGAGTACATTTAAAAAGATACCGATATGTTAGTACTGATATTATCAGACTCCTTCCTCACCAGCTATGGATAAAATGTATTCTTTCACAGTCCTGTTTGAACTCTATATGTCAGTTTATAATCTGTGGCATCAGCAGTACTCATCTATTTTTTCCCTTCAGTGAAAGTAGTGGAGAGAGAGAGAGAGAGTGTTGTCTTTGCTTTATTGGTGATTTTCTGCAATATTCATATCCTTTCCATTAAATAAGATTCTTTAAAATGTAAAGCTGTTCTCCCAACCTGCAGTTGAGAAACGCAGAGAAATAATCGTAGTTGGTTTAGTTCACTCTTATTTATGCCAGAGACAGTTTGGCTGGCTTCAGATGTGTGATAAACTAGCTTTAAAACCCTCTATAACTCTGGTGATATTCTCATCTTTGATTTTATTTACCTTTCATTTCTGACTTTTCTGTCTTCACCAGAGAAGAAAAACAAAGGCAGGTGAAAAAAGAAAACCAAAACAACAAAATCCCCCATAAAAAATCCCCAACAAAAAGTCTCCAAGCTTTCAGGGGCTGGCATGAACAACTTTTTGAGGATTTTTATCAGTAGAAGACATCTCATGCCTCAGCAGTACGATCTCTGGTCAAGAGGGAATTATGATGAAATGCAGGACTAAGAAATCTCTGAAATCTAGGGCTGCTGCAAGGATACACAGTGTTCTTCCATGCCTCATTAAAGTTCTCTGAAATGACTTAATCAGTGTTGAAAAAGTTGAGAAAAGATGAAGTACCTGAGAACTTACTTTTGTTTTTTAAGCTTGACTCATTGTAGAGTCACAGAGCAGAGCTGTAAGAACTGCATATAAGAAACAATGCTATCATGCTATAAGAATCTTACATTTACAGAGAAATTTATACATGAATGCACAAACTTTTTTCTTTTTTTTTCACACAAGTAATATTTGGAAGCATCTGACAACTGCTTTTTCAAGACAAATTTATGTGGAAATAACCTTTAAAAGCTACACTGCATAAGGTAATTTAAGAAAGGAGATTTTTTTTCAGAATAGATTGTGGCTGGGGAATTTGAAATCTTTGGCATTAAATAGGATTTTGTTACTGGTGAAAATGTACCTCTATCTCTTTCTTGCAAAACCTTGTCAGATTGTTGCTGGAAACTCTGTGATAAAAGAGTAATACTACTGTACTGCAAACAGTGGGGATTATTTCAGTTTTCTGTTGTTTCTCGTCTCTTCAGTTTGAAGCTGGTTCTCTTGAACCATATTTACAATACCAGACAACTGATATTCTTGTGGAACATAAATTGTGAGAGTTTAAAAACCCTTTATTTCTAAACATTGCTGTAAGTAATTTGTTTGGGTTTTTTTTCTGTAAAACAATAAAAAAAATCATCACTCTTAGTAAAATTTTCAATTCTGACAGTGCTAAGTGATGGAGATAGTGCTGAGAGACAGGGAACTGCTGCAGAGAGTCCAGCACAGGGCAAACAAGATAACTAGGGGACTGGGACATCTCTCTTATGAGGAAAGGCTGCAAGACCTGGGGCTCTTTAGCCTAGAGAAGAGTGAGAGGAGACCTATCAATGCTTATAAATACCTAAAGGGTGGGTGTTGAGAGAGTGAGATCACTCTTTTTTTCTCTATGGGGGAAAAAAATGGGGAGTTACTTCCTTAGAGCCTAACATTTCCCTTTGACCATTATTTGGTTACCACAAGATGCTGATGTTGTGGTCCAGTTTTGCACTTATAAGAAGCTCCTGAAGTATCAGGCAAGAGACATGAGGGAAATTGCAAAGAGGGACTACAAGGAGACAATTAAGCAATGCTGATCAACGTGGCTTAGCTCAGCTGCTGCCAAACCAGGAGAAACATTACTCTGTGGTAAACATAATTTCCACAGGTTAGGTCTTCAGCTACTCCTGAAAAGTTTCCTTGGTTTTACTTCCTGTTCCCCTGCAAGCTGTTTCTTCCATCAATTTTGGAATTTCTGGTATGAGATCTGATACTCAGTTTCAATTCCAGCCACATTTTCACTGACAAGATCAACAGACCTAAAACTGTGAGCCCAAAGCACCCTTTCCCTGCTTATCAATTCTGTTCTAACTTCATCCTTATATCTTCACATTCCTTCTCTTTGTCTCTCTGCTACATTTTACACATACTGGGGAATGCAGATTATTATAATCAGGTGGTTTATTGCAGATGAGTTTCCATGATAAAACAGTTTCTATCTCTCTATTCTCCACAGATTTTTAAATAAAATATCCCTGATTTGAAGACAGAATGATCAATCCAAATCTCATCCCAGATGTGCGAGCTTCAGAGCAGGAAATATATTGAAAAAATTAAATATTTAGCATGACTTATACAATATTAAAAACCAAAGGAGATTTGTATCAAGTGGTGACATTTACAGAGCATTCTTTATTTTGATACCAAAAAATGTCTAACCTGTTAACAAATGATGTCTCAAATAAAACCTCAAGTCCTTATATCTAACTTGTTGTAGAACGTGTCTCTGAAGTGTTACTATGTACCGCTCAAAACTTCTCACTTGCATTTGGACAGGTTGAAACCACACTTTATTTTTAAGTTTCTTTTGCTTCATAAATATAAATATTCTGGCATTTTAATGTTTTCTAATAATAAATCTTTTTTGATATATCAAACATAATATGTGATTTACTTTGCAGAGCCATTTGAAGCATAGTAGAAACCACAATCCACTGGTCCCTAGCAATCAGCATCCAATCAAAGAATTTTAAAGGCTGGAAAGGACCTCAAAAGCTCATCCAGTCCAACTCCCCTGCCAGAGCAGGACCTCCTGGAGTAGGTCACACAGGAACTCTCCCAGGTGGGTTTGGAATGCCTCTAGAGAAGGAGACTCCAGAGACCCCCCTGGGCAGCCTGTTCCAGTGCTCCCCCCTCTCAAAATGGAAGAAATTCTTCCTTGTATTTCTTTGGAACCTCTTATGTTCCAGTTTATACCCATTGCCCCTTGTACTATCGTTGGCCATCACTGAGAAGAACCTGATTCCATCCTCCTCACATCCACCCTTTACATAGTTGTAAACATTGCTTCCTTACCCTCCAGTGTGTGCTGAGGTTTCATCTTCACACAGTTCGGCTGCGGATCATTCACTCCACTATCTCTTCAGTAGATCAAGATTTGCTTTCTCTCTGCAAGAGGAAAGGCAGGCAAAGTAGGTTGTCTTCCATCTCCAGGAAAGGAGAAACCTAGAAAGAAAGAACATACCACTACAAGTTAACCCACTTATTTGGCCTGACTATAAAACCTTTTGTGCATACTATACATGCAATATTGTTGAGCACACAAAGTGTGCTACAGAAAGCAGACAGCTATAGATCCATAAGGTTTTGTATTTGTCAAAATTAACTATGAAGTCTGAATTTCCAGAAGACTTTTAAGTCCCCTGACTTTCCAGGATATAGAAATGCTGACTGGCATGGAAAGGTCAACAGATTGGATAGATGCAGGTGATTCATGTGGCCAGGAGTCGTGATTTCTTGCACCATTTTAAGGAAGAAATCCAGTTTTGAAATATAATCTTGTAGTCCACAATATTTTGTTGTCCTTTGTAATTTAACCACAAGTAATCTCAAGGGATTCATTTTTACATGGTATGGACAAGCATATCTAATCCATTATGCTACAATGTACTGAGGGTAATTGCTCATTTACAGAGAAAAAGAAACACACAGAAATTAGTCCTTTTTTTTGCCTCTATATGATGTAACATTTCTTCAATTTTTGCTTTATTTTCTGTGATTTTAAAAAGTTGGAAGGATGCACAGGAAAGTATTTTTGTGACAGGTGAGACTAATTATGCTGGCACTGTGAATATTTACACTCTTCTAGCCCTCTTCATATCCTTCTTTATGCATTAAAATTTGGACAGTAATTTAACAGTTATTTTAGCAAGATTAGAAATTACACAAGGGTGGTAGCAGGGACAAATAAGAAGAGAACAGAGCAGAAACCTGATTATTTCATGTATTACCAATGGGATCATGTAATTAAGTGCAGTCTTCATTTCATTACAAAGTGATATGAAAAGTACAACAGCATTATACTTAACAGCAACCTTTGTTGGTTTTGTTTTCCAGTTTTCATGTTGTTCTCCTCAGGTCTCAGAAGGGCTACTGGGCAAAATGAGTTCTTGCATCTTTGATTAGGTTGAAAACAGTCTGACTTGCAATTTTTCAATACCTGTTCTACTCAGTTCAGTGAGTCGCTGTCTGAGACACTTTAGTGTACAGCAAGATTTAGTAATAGGCAACACTGTCAGATTGATAATAGACCGTAAAATACCAGTAAATTAGTAGGGGTGGGAAAATGATAGGTTTGTTTGGAAGTAGCTCTGAAGCAAGAATAGAAAATCTATGTTACCCATACACTGGATTTTTCAGTTACATAAAGGAAGCCTTTACTAGTCAAAACTCAGAGGTACCCTGGATACCAAAAAGTTCTCCTTTGCATAATTGCAATTACTCACATGATATTAAGAGGTAACCACAGTGGCAATTAGTTGAGTGCTGCTGGTGTCCATCCATGTTAGTGGCCTGGCAAAGACATTCACAGGAAGGGATCAACAACAGGCATCTGCTTTAAAAATAATAGGTTTATCTCCTTATAATTGAAATAAGAATACCTATTGTAGTGCACTTAATATTCCTCACTAATGACCTTCTAAAAGAAAGAGATGTAATGATGCTTATTTTGCTGGAGGAACAACCATCTCACAGGAGAATGAAGAGGCTTAACCAGGTCATCCAACAAACTGGTGGCACAGCTAGGAAAGATGCAGGTCTCTAATGTCCTGATCTGATTCTCTGTCTGTGTTACTTCAAATAAAAGGATTCACAAACAGCAGGAGGCTGCAAAGCCAAATCTCCTCATTAACTGATACATTGTAGATTTCACATCAACTCCTCTTTGAAAATCACTGTTCAGCTGTAAGCAACACAGGCGTTTCCCTTAAAAGTACTTGTAACACTGAAACCACTTGCAGCTACTGGAACACAAAGCACATCTGTCAAAAGAAAGTCCTCATTAATAAAGTATGAGAATTCTGGCTATTTTACAAAGACTTAATGTGATACACAAACCCCCTTTTCACTGCTTGTGATAATTTTGCCTTTGAAAATAATGTAATTTTCTAATGTGAGCTCATATCAGTGGATTTACTGCAACAGTGAATTCGAGCCAGTCTTTTCTCTTTTGACAACAGTGCAAAAAGCAGGTGCAAGGAGAAGAAATAGTTGCAAGAGACATGTGAAAGCAAACAAGCTGTTCTGGCTCTTCTGAGGTTTTCTTGCATATACAGTGGAAGTGGTGCTGATGCCATGCACAGGCTGGAAAATGAACACTTGGTTAACCACTCTCTCAGTAAAAGGAATGATGCTTGGAAGCAGCATTTGATTCATTTGCTCACGGTTTATCGAAATGCAGCCTATGTGTTCATGTTTGTCATAGTAAGTCACCTCTGCCTTGGTGTTCTGATGAAAAAGGATGACAGCAGCAAATTAATTGTTTCACTGATTTTTTTTTTTTCTTTCTTTTCCTTTTCAAACAAAACTTCAACATTTCCACAACAGCAACTGGTATGAAACTTGGATTCACATCTTTAGCTTTCCCTCACTGTCACAGGTTTTAATTAACAAAAATTATGGTTGGCGGTGGTTGTCATAGGTAGATGTAGGGACTAATTACTAAGATGGCATAAGTTAAGATTTAACACAGAGGTTTAATTTTGGGAAAGAACAATATTTTAAAAAAAATCAACCCTCCAGCCTAATGAATTGCAGAGTGAGGTGACATGTCTCATAACAGAGAGAATTTTGTCAGCATATTTGCATGCAGTACCCTACCATAGTTGCCGTAGCCTTTCCCAAAGGCAGTTGCTCATGCATTTGCAATTCCTACCAATCTCTTTGATTAAACAACTGAAGCTCCTTGTAGTTGTTCTGCTTTTGCCTATTTTGATCCACGTGGTCTCTGTAGGGATGTTATTAGTGCTGTCTAGAAGTATGAGAAGACTTTGGGAATTTTGATTGTACCACCTGGAGTCCTTAAAGGCAATGTTCTATTTAACAAATGTCTCTGAGTCTATTAAAAACATAACCCCACAAGCTCATGGTTGAAATATAACAATGAAAAAGGAGAAATTAACTTGACTTGGATTTTGTTATGGTTTATTGCTCGTATTTTCATATGGTAGGTCTTTTTCCAAAACCAAAGGAAAGGGAAAGACCAACCAGAAATTGGAAGCGAAGTAAAGATGGAAAGAAAACCGACAGAGAATGGACCAGAGAATGAAATTTCAGTCACATCCAGTAGTGATAAATGAACGGCTTCTAAAAAGCAAGTTCAAATATGTCTGTTGTTTTCCCCTGCTATATTTAACACATAAAATCAGCAAGTGGCTGACTATTTTTATGTCTAATCAGTGTAAATCGTTTGGCTAAAAGTCCTGTTTTGTGGACTAGCCCTCTATTACTATTTCTTAATATCCTACAGTTTACAAGTTTGGATACTGGAAGTTTCTTCTATTTCATGAGTTTAAGTAGATATTCTGCTTATGTGTTTCACAACACACGCCGCAAAATGTTAAGTCTGTATTCGTGATTTGTAACTCAATTTCTGTGTTCCACAGATAACTCTTTTTTTGTAATGCCTCTTTTAACCTGGCCTTTGAAATACTTTCTTATTTTAAAAGGGGAAGTAACAGACTCCCTAAGTTTCTTCTGTCCCTAGCTCATGTTTAAGGTCCATGAAGGAGGAGGGAAAGCTGTTTTGTCACACTCACAAGCCATGAGACTTCTTAGCCCTAAGGCTAAAGAGTGGATAGTTACAAATCAGAACTATGGAAACTCCAAATATCATTTTGAATGGAAACTAGACATCCCTTTTCTTAGCACTTGAGAAGAGAGTTTTCTTTGAAATGATAGAAAAGCAGCCAGTATAGCTTTCAGGCCATGAACTGTCTTAGAAAGTCACATTCTAATATAAGCAAAAGCATTAATGGCAAAGGCTCCCTTCTGGATTGAAATGTGTCTTTGATTAGATTTAACCAGTTTCTCCCTTACATCAGAAAACATAACACCTGCCATGATCCTGTTTCCCAAAAGTCAGAAATTATGCCAATAAGTTCAAGTTTCTTACAAGTAACTAAATATCTGATATATGCAAAAGCACTAGGTTTAATTAAAACCAGATCCAGTCTGGTTGTAAAAGAAAAATGCAATCAGCATGAAACATGACTTTATGTTCTTTTTGGTTTATTCGATGATTTCGTATCTTTACTGAGATGCATGAAGAATAATTGCCAAAACGTGACCAAAATCTGCAGGCTCAATAGTTTGATTCTTTGTCAATTTGAACTAATAAACTAACTAATCTGTTTCTAAGGAGAGTGGCAAAAATGTACTGCTTATTATAATGGCAGCTATTATTTAAAAATACAGAACATACTTATTGTAAGTAAAAGAAAGTACCTTAATTCTATAGACCTCGAAGAGTCTTTTCAGCCAGAGGTATTTGATGAACTGATGCTTACGTAGTGTAAAATTATGGTCCTCTATCAAAATGAATGCAGTTGTGCTGAGTCCAATGTGAACTCTAAGTTAGGTGATTATAGTAGAAATGGAAAAGAGAAGCGACAGTGTCATTGTGGGCACACAGAAATTGCTCACATTTGAGAGATGCTGAGTTTCAGATGCCAGCATGTGCAAAAAGTGAAAACCAATCTTTCTTAACCACAATCCTTCATGAACTTGACTGATGCCTCACACAAGTGAAGGCACTTTTTAAATCATGTTAAATCCTTCCCTCAGAGTGGAGAGTGAAGGGTGCTGCCCCAGACTCGACCCCAATATTAATTACAGTACACTTCTCCCCAGAAGTCACCCATCACATCTTTACTTCAGAGAGTGACTGCAAATGCTTCACTACCAGGCAAATAGCACTTTTGAGGCTGAGACAGTCTTTAAGTAAGAGTGTTTATAGCCTTCTTGGTTAGGAACCACTAGGCACTAGTGGAAAACTAAGAAGTACAAGCTTAGGAAACTCAGGATATCTTTAAATCTACTTGTGTTTTTTTTTTGCCTAGAAAGCATATACCTTTTCAAGGACATTTGCTCAGTGAAACACTCTGTCCACCAGCATCCTCTTCTCATCTTCAAGCAGAGCTCACTCTGCTAATGGGGACTACATCCAACCCTCTAACTCCCTTTAGGTAAAAGCCTGGATTTCTCCCTGTTGAGAGACATAGAAGAGTATTGAGAGATATTTCTGAGTATTCCCAAGCTTCCTTATTTGCCTAAAGAATCTCTCATGAAGTAGCAGACTTGGCACTCATGTTTGTCATTTCTTAAACATCTGTAGTGAGGTTAGACATCAGATGAATTCTATTTTTAGAGAAGGTTTACTTAAATTATGATGTTTACTCTAAACTACAGATTAGTTTATTAAAAAGTCCTTCTTTACTGGTTCTCTTGAGCTGTACAAATGCTCACCAGTGCAAGCACTGTCATCATCTTCCCTTATGTTGTGTCAAATATTTTAACTTCCAGCACAGAGCTGACAACTCAACGTGTCTGTCTGACAAATTCAGTTGAAACATCTCAGTTTCCTTCCAAGAACCCAATTCTCTCATCAGATTGCTGAAATTATATTACATTGAGAAATAAATTACAGAAAGTGTTGAAAACTGCCAACAGCCAGCACCAAAACCTTGCAAGCCCCTTCTCTTACAGATGACGATCTGAAACTCCTCCAAAACAATAAATGAAAATAAGATTCCTGCCGTAGATTTGAATAATCTCAGAAAACTAATTTCAAGATTCTTGGGAGGGTACTGCTCTGCATTTGCATTTATTACTATTCCTGAGGAGTGGCTGCTCCCCACTTGATTCTTGGGAGGACTCAGAGACATTGTTGTCAGAATACAGAATTTTGGTTAAGAAACTCAGTTAACCTAAATCAAAATACATTGCTATAGCTCATCGAGTTTGCTTTAATATGCTAATAGAAATTCAGCTGGTGCACAAGGCTTTTTTGCTGTTGTGATTTCTCAAACAAAACCAAGCACAGACTTTATAACAGCAGATCAGTTCCTTGTCCTTGCAGTCTGCTGAACTTAAAACTTAGGGGAAGTGACTGTATTCAGAATTGCTGCTTTTCATTTCAACAAAGTAAGAGCTTCCTGATTTTATACAGTTCAGAACTGTCAGCCCTGACACTGATTACAGCATGAGCAAACTTTGCCTATGAGGATGCCCACCTTCCCACTGACCACTGCAACAGGCACCTGAGTGTTTTTATTCCTGTTATCTTTTCCTCTGCACTTTGTTACCAACAGAAACAGAAGCTGTTCAGGCTGGTTTACCTAGTTAAGAGCTCAAATCTACCCTTAATTCATGACTTTAAATGACCTGCTTTTCCCTACATATTAGAAGATACTGATTTTGCTTAGTGTCTTTGGAAAACAGCCTGTCCTGATGTGGGGTGTATTTATAGAGTTTCAATACACAGCTCTGTAAAACGTTGCCTTCCCTTTTGGCTGAAAATTAGGTTAATTATGAGAAACATTTGCCAGTCTGGAGAGCACAGTTGTGTAGTCCTGACCATGTGGCACATGTGTCATGAAAGACATAAGATCCAATGATTTAAATTGGGAAGAACGTTAGAGAAAAAAGTTATCTCATAATAACAAAGATTTCAAGACATTTTGTTTGCTTATTTGGTTTTCTTTGTTTGTTTTTCCTCTGAGATGAGATACTGAAAGTCTCAGGACATTATCTGAGAGACAGAGAGGGTAATTCAGGTGAGCTAGCTAAGATTTCCTCTGTGTCACTACCAGACAGCAGATTCCCTGCCAGGAGGCAGGATGAATGACAACCACTCTAGGCCGGCTGCCGCTGCACTTTGTCTTCTGACACTTCTGATGATCAAAGCAATCTTTGGCCTCACTCTCCTCAGGCTCCCCTCCTGCACTGAGAGCGGGAAATACTGAAAAGGCAGTGGCACAGGTAACAGTGTCAGCCTACAGTTTGCCTTTCTCAGGATCTGTCAAACAGGCAACACCAGAGGAAGAGATGATGCTGATAAATTGTCTGTGAACAGTAATGCACACTCCAAATGGGAGTGGGCATATGAAGCCTCCCTCTTCAATGTTTCCTCTCCAGCAAATAGATGGCACAGTTCAAGGAGAAGCTCTCATCCGACAGCTCCAAAATCCCAATATTATTTTTCATGAGCAGCAATGTGCAAATAAAACTTTAAGTTCTCTAGAAATGCTTCATAATGTTTTGGTCAAAGAACTGTACCAGTGCCATTCTGTGCTATTAACAAGTAATGTTAATCGGTTCATTGGGATTGCCCTTTCTTTAAATAATGAAAGGAGCTCATTTATACCTACTGAGGCAGCCTCAAGGTGCAAATACAGTCAGCTCTGCTTAATTAATTTGTATCTTTTCCACTCTGAGTTTTAACCTCCCTGCAATAAAATGTAGTAAGACTGAACTATGATTTAATTCTTTGTGAAAGCATCTAGTATTGGTAGAAAGATGGTACCTCTTCATTCTGCAGAAGTGGATAGTTATACTTTCAAATCTGATACAGTTGCTGTTGAAACAAATTGTAGTCCCAAGAGGTCACAAAGTGAAAAAACCCCAAAACTTAACATGACCCTTTTGCTAAAGTGCTGTCCTCATTTAGATGCTTATTGCAGCTATTTCATGCCCTCCTTATCAGTGAAAAATGTTAAACACACACCTTTGTGACATGTGGAAGGAGGAGAGGGTGGCACTGCAAGAATTCCTATCTTGGTGCTATGGGCAAAATCAGGGTTAGTGAGTAACAAACTTCTGGATGGGTAAACTTAAAACAATTTTTCACCACCAAAGAAACATGCTGCTGGAGTACTGAGAGACACTTGAAAGGCTTTGCTGCAAAATTATGACTTTGGCAGCATTTTAATTGTATCTGTTATCCATGGGTGTGTACAGCCTAACAAACCATATACAATAGCTGCATGAATGTTTCTTGGAAGTCTTCATTAACTGATGACATTAAGCTAATGATAAAATAATGATCTGTGCAGGACTAATGTTTTTACTGTAATTTAATAACCCAAGAAGAGTCTATTTTGGATCACCTTGGTATTTCCTTTAAATAATTTCTGAAACTGTTTGATTTTTGCCAGGCTATTTTCTTCTCCCAGAATGTCCAGTGAAAGCAAACACCTCAGCATGTTGCCTTTCCAGCCAGCAACATGTTCTGCTTTGATAAATAATTGGTTGTGATGATATTTATGGCAGTAAACCTCCTCCATTTTTCAAAAACCTGAGGCTTGAAAGGACCTTCTCCTGAGAGTTCCTAGTAGACTTTACATACTGGAGTAGAATTGGACTGTATGAGATGCTCAGTGTTCCTCCTAAGTCTTGTGCTCCAGATCCTTTGCCAGCAAAAACAAGCATCAGGCATTCAGAAATGAGGACCCACACAACTGAATACTAGCTCCAAGCATCTCTACTCCAATCAGTCTCAAGCCAGATTCAAATACTGTGATTGTTAATAATATTTTAAACACACTGCAGCTTTCTTACATTCAGCATTTATTATAAATAACACCAGGTATTCATAAATTATGTATTTTTGACATTTCTTGTAGGGCAATTTGCTTAAAAGAATGTATTCTTTCAATCTTAAAACATGGTTTTTGCTCTGCAGGCTGATGTATTACCGTGTAATTTCAGACACACGTGACCTTTCCTGCAAGAATTTCCTTTAATCCCTATTATTGTTGTTATTTATGCAGTTCCCAGTAGCACACAAAGCGTCTGTAAATACTCTGTGCTTTGAAATACTGAATGTAAAACAGATTACCCATAGAAATTTATTACTTAAGCTTCCTGTTTCATCATATCATTGTGAAATCTTGTATTTTTATATACAATGTCCTGAATAACAGATTCATGAGGGATTATGTGGCTGTAAAGCAGTTTCCAGGTAAAATGGCTTTTTCAAGTAATAGCTTTTAAAGGTACCAACTTGATCCCAAGATCAATGCTTTGTATGTGTCATCACTTTGGTCAGGACTGCAAAGCTTTGACCAATTTACAACAGCTAGCTGACCCTTTCTGGCAGCAGAGTTCAGACAGAAGAGTCCCAGTGAGGAGGTTTATTGTAGTTTGCTGTGGAAGTGCAGACAGATGACCCACCATTCCTCCTTTCCTAGCTCCTGTAGATACATCAGATTCGTTTTTCAAAGATACAGTCTAAAGGACAAAATCCAATTTATAGAATTGCCAAACCCTTCCTTGCAGGCTCCTTTACTTTTGTCTTCTTAGTATCAAAATATTTCTTGCATTCTGACTTTATATAATGGCTTCAATGGAGAGTCTTTAATAAGAGAGTATCTGCAACCATTTAAACAGAAGTTTGATCCCTTTCTGGAGCCAAGTGCTACTAATTACCCACATAAGATATAGCAAGCACACACAACAGACTGCTGGAGCCTTTGAGCGTACTAGAAGGGAGACATTTGAGATTTTCTGGGGTAGGTATGAAGTCTTTCATGCAACCTGGACAGGGCAGATGTACAGGTATGAAGCCTTGTGCCTAACAGATATCCTAAGCTGACTTCTTCACACAATATGGACACTTCGAGGCCAACCTATGAGCTACGACTTTGTAGAACAAACCAAACCCATACTGCTCAGGAAATAGCTTCTGCTAGAAACTGCTTTTTACATGGCAGTCTCCACCAAATCTGTATAAGACCTTAATGATGTTCAAACACCATTCATTTGTAAACACAGTAGCTGATCCAGGTGAGGTACTTTCTTTTGCACACAGTTTATGTTTTCCTTAGCAAGTAGTATCGTAAAGTGGGAGACAGTCACCAGAGCAGCATGTCTGGTCTGAGGACCTGATGTTCTCTCTGTACACACTTTGCTATTTGCTTTGGGCTGGGTTGGTCCAATGCATTGGGCTGCCCTTGGTGGTAGGAATGCATCTTCTGATTTTTCTTCTTGTTCAGGACCCAGCTGAGAACACCAAGATCATTCCGTAACACAAACTTGAACATGGTGAGGGGGTGTATGTCCGAGTTGCTCTAAAAGTTCACTCCTGACCCAAATGAAAGCTGCAATGTGGATCTGCCCAGAAAAAAAAAAAAAGAATTGAGCAGCAACTGCAGAAAGTTTTCCTTTTGCTGGTGAAGATTCTTCCACAAACTTTTCTGGACTGTTTACTCTACACTGACCTCTCTGAAACAGGAAATGTTGATGCATCACAATCCGAGTCAGGGAGAATTGGTTTAGCAAAAGGTCAGCCTCAAAGGGTAACTGTCAGCTTCCAGTGACTGATACCATTAGTGGCCTTTTCCAGGGAGACTGAGTGGCATTAGCAATGCTGATGATTTGTAATTTTAACAGGACAATCTCACTTCAGCTGTAGTGATTTCTTTTTCTTTTAAATCACTTAAGTACTTTCCCACCCCCTTTCTGACTTTCTCCTTGACCTTGGAGAAATCAGCACTGACTGGACTTTTATTTTCTTTCCTTTTAAAGTGGTAATCACACTTATCTAACTTTAGCCATAGCTTTCAGCTAAAAGCTTTGACAAGCAGGTATCGTAGGTATATGAATATTAAAGAAGAATCACAAGGTAATAGAAAAGCTACATTTCCACCATTGACATGGAAGGGTAAGTGTGAAATATGCTGAAATTCTTGCAAAGAATAATAAAAAAAAGAAATTGCTGCTCAGAAGAGTTTCGCAGAGATGATTAGGATGGAGTACTTTCAGATTCCAGTACACTTCATTGACAAAACCATAAAATTTTAGGGGATTTAACTGGCAGGAAATTTAGTGTTGAATTTGAAGATGTTTTCAGTAGTTTTCACTGAAGTAGTTAAACAAAGAATGCATAATAAAACAACTTCATGTTTACCTCATTGTAAACAGACTTCTGTACAAAAAGTGTTCTCAATCCTCACTGCAACCCCATTCAGTATAATACTGACCCCCCAGTAGAAAGTACAACTCTGCATTGTTCCATCAGTAGAGGCACAACCATAACACAATGAAAGACAAGCTGTCTGATGCTCAAATTACAAATATTAACGAGAAAGACTGAGTTGAGATGGCTTTTCACAGGACAAAAATATCCACACAGAGTAATTAAGGAAAACTGATCACTATAAATATCTACCAGCCTAAGGTGACATTGATAAGACAGGCAGAGCCCTCTATGGGAAGAATCTGATCACAACATTTTCAGGGAAAACACACACAAAAAAACCCCTCAGCGAACAAAAATGCACACACACCACAGAAATGTCTTGGTTTGATATGAGCCCTGGCATCTACTAGCTGCCATCTGTTCACATCATTGACTCATGACATACCATGAGGAACCAAGCCTGAGATGCTCCATCTTGGAAGATTGCTCAGAGACACTTCTCCATTGTTTTCATTAAAGCCAGGATCAAAAACTTTGGTCAGACTTTGATACATTGAAGGAAATCCAAAAGAATCATGTCATCACCTCCTAGGGACCAAAAATCTCTTTAAGTTTAAGGTATCGAGCCTGCATCTGGATCCCTAAACTCCCTTTGTTACATAGCAAACCACCTATATTCATCAGTCCCATTTTACAGCAGCCAGAAGAAATCTGGATTTCTCTCTAAGACACACTGTTCTTTTATATAATTAAGGTTAACATACTGAATACAATAGATTTCTTCTCCCACACTATTCTTCAGGCTTACCTTCCTATCACAGTATAGGACAAACAGAGACAGAGGAGGTGGAATTCAGAGCAATATTTAGGTTCCTTTTCCATCTAACATCACCATGATCCATAATGAAAGAACATAGGAGGTACCTGAGCGCAGTGTAAAGAGATAAATTAGACAATACAAAATTAATGACATAGGGTGGGAGGAAGAGAAGGAAAAGAGAGAGGTGCTGGAGGTAGAGGATGAGAGAATTAAAAGTTATACTAATAGAAATATGCTTAGTAGAGTGCAGAGAGGAAAAAGTAGGGGACTGAGATTGGAAGCCTGAAAATGACCATTACAATATCTCATTAAAGGAGGAAAAGGAAATACTTGAAAGGAAAAATAGCAGCTAAAAGGAGATGAAAACCACAAGAGAAATCATATGTACTTGAAAGTTTGTGAAAAAAGACAAGGAAATAACAGAATGTACAGAAGGCTAAAAAAAAAAAAAATAGCCTGAGGGAGAAATTAGGCTGAAAAAGAGAATTGGAAAGTAAAACAACGACAGTGAAAAAATGATCAAAAACATGGACAGGGAGAACATAGTGTGTTAAGCTACATTTTATTGAAGGATGGAACTTGCTTTCAAGGCTTCCCACTTTCTCAGTTTGAAAAGATTTAAGTTAAACTCAATACAGTTTCCTGGAGCTTGATCATGGAGCCCTGCTTTACAAAGATGTCATTGCTCCTGTTTGTTTTCCCTGTTTTCAGAGGTTGCACCTTCCTATTACCTTAAAAAACTGCTCACTGATAATCTCAAAGACACTGGCTTCCCAGGATGAGCTCTTGTTCACTCTCAGGATGTGCATCTGTATTTGTGGGCAACAACAAAGATAAAATACAGCCAAAATTTTGTTGTTAGTAAAATCACGCCTTTCTTGTCTGATTCCCAGCATCACTTGCTGCAGATCTTGTTTTCCTACCTTCAATTAGGATTCTGTTCTTTAAGCAATGCATGCTTTTATTTTCAAATTAATGTGTGAGGCCACTGTAATTAAGCAATAAATAATAATCTCTCCCCTCCACCACCAATTTTCAGCCTTCACTGTTGCTAATAGGAGTCAGATGTAGCCACAGGAGTGTTATTCCAATTGCAAATAGTAATTGAAAGCAAAACTCACGTGCAATTGGTCTTGACTACCACACACAGTGCAAAGGACGTATGAAAATAATTTGCCTTCAGATTTAAAAAGGTACTTTGATTTGTTTTCTAAAGGAATATTTTTGGTTTCAGGTTTTAAAAGGTACTTTCTTTTAAAGGAGTATCTTTGCTTGTTTCAAGTATTCTTGTTTGCTATTTACTTCTGTTCTTTGAGACAGTAAAACCAGCAGCCTGCTCTTTCACAAAGCAACCACGTACAGAGACATTAAACCCAAGGTAATCAAATAGTGGGAGAGTTATAGAAGTAGCAAGGCAAGGAGAAACCTCTGTTTTAATTAGCAATCATTGTTCACTACCAGTTTAACAATAGTATTTCCTGAAACAGAAAAAAATATTCAGCATATCTTTAAATTAAACAAGCCAAAATTGACACAAGCAGGTATAGAAATGCTCTGCTGAGGAGTTTTATAATCTCACCTAGGCTCAGAACTGGAAATATCATTACTGCACAACTCTTTTACTTCTTAAAAATGATAGCAAAAGAATGTATGGATTGCATTACAGCCTCAGCTTGAAATGGATCCAATAAATCATACAAAACAAAACCATATTTTATGTATCCTTGCATAGCATTATCTCTCAAACAAGTTGCTCAGACACATACACAAACCTCTGCAAGGAGATATTTTGCACTGCTAGATGGGCCAAATAATTAGCAATGCATGGAAAGATGGTTGTAGGCTCCCTATGGATAGGGTTTCTGGTTTTTTGTCTGGTGGCTTGGTTCTTTGATGAATTTAAACTTAGTGAAAATAATAAAAGCCAATAAATTGATGGATGAGCCTAAAGCATTGTTAACAGGAACTAATTTACTTGATTCTTCATCAAGAAACAAATAAAATGAGAGGCAGCCATAATAGGGTTTAATGGCAGAGTTAAAGCTTTTAGTCTCTCCTGAATCTCCTTCAGGCATCAGTTTTGTAAAGATCATCTCTTAAAATGAGCAAGGCTCTGGTTTATTTATTCTGTAGGTAACACAGATTTTCCTGTGATGGCTCATTTACTCTAGGACAACTTTCTTCTGGACTTCAGAGGTTCCGAGTTCATAGCTCATGGTGGAGGAACTGACCAGACAGACAGATAACTAAGTAGTATCACCTTCCTGATTTGGGGCATCAATGCACCATAGAAATATTGGGAATGAGAGCAAAAGCATTAGCTCTCACCTCTGTTTCACTCTCCATAACCCCATGTGCAGGAAACCATTACAGACATTTTTCAAAGTTAATGTAAAATGATTTTTGCTGATTTAGCTACCAATGCCTTACTAGCCTGCCCTCTTCATTGCCCTCCTCTGCTTCAAACAGACACAGCTGCCCAATTTAGGTGCAACACAGCAAAGCTTAATCCTATCCCATCCCTGCTGTCCCCTAGTTACTTGGCTTTGGAAAGCTATAAATTCATTCCAAGTAACTTCAATATTTTAATTGCATTTGGAAGATTTCCATTCCAATGTGCTCTAACTGTGGCAGCAAAGTCCTTCCAATGGTCAATTAATGCATATACTTGCTCCCTGCCTTTATGCAATAAAATATGCTTTTCAGAGAAAGACACATTTGTCTGAATCACTGGGAATCACTGACAAAGAGCTTTTCCCTTTTTGAGCAGCACCAAACAAGCCAAACACAATGTTTTATACACAGTGCTCACAACCACATTGGAGACTTTCAGAATATTGTTTGATTGCTTCTCATCAGGATATATAATTCCATGGCTCATTTTCTCTAAGATATAGCTCTTGTTGATGATGATTGCCTTTCCATTTAAACAAAGTGAGAATCTCAATATTTAGATTCCAATGTGATTTGTCACAACCTGCCTGTCACAGAAAAGCAAATGCTGAGGCTACACATGCATGAAATCCAACAGCACACACCTACCTACAGCAAAAAAAAAGAAAAATCAATTGAGACAAAAAGCTTCATCTCATTGTAGCAGTCTGTGTTTGAATAACCATTCACATACCGCTGCCTGAGGGTCTTGCACCATCATTTTTTAACCCTCTGACAAGGACCATTTGGATTTTTAATGTCTTCTCCATGGAAAATAATTAAAGTGGATGAAAAAATTTGTGCTGCAAGAGTTTGAGGCTTTGCTTTTGCTGTCAATTATTTTTATTGAAAAGGAAACCTTTGTTGCAGCTCTCAGTACAGTCAGGTTTTTATAGCTTTCTCTCTGTAGCTGGCTCTGAACATTGATATTTGCTGGACTAACTCCCACCGTTGATGGTTGCTATTATGCTCAGGAAAAGCACTTGAGAAGTGAAGAAAGCTGCCCTGATGTTCCGTTCCTTTTGGCTTGCCTGCCTATGTCTCCTACCACAGCTCATGGCTATTGGAGGCAATATTATTGGAAAAAATAATATAAGAAACCTTTTGGCCAGTTGGAGGGGTCAAAAACCACAATACAAAACATTCTTGCCTTTTTTTCTCCTCTATACTTCATTGCATTTTCCATTCACCCAATTGTCCTTAATATATCAATATCTGAATATTACATTTTCTTATCAGAGTCTTTCTGTACACATATCAGAACATTGTTTCCATCCAGAAGCCAATTATAATAAGCTGTTTTCTCAGGCAAAACATAAAATGCTTTCCAGAGGGCACTGGAAAGAAACAACAGAAGATCTTCCATGACTACTCTTGACAACGTTTCATTTTTGTTTACCAGTTCTTATCTTCAGTACATAAGCAGACAACAACCTTCCCAGGGGTACATCTATGTCAAGATCTGGTGCTATACTGACAGGTTCAAATTAGTAGTTGACATGAATTGAAAGTTGGTAATTCTTCATAACTGAAAAGGAAACTTGAGGAAAGCAGCAGCAGGTAGAATTAAAGCTTGTCCATTTAGATTTCCAGTAAAAAAAAAAAATCAGATATTTAGAAAATCAATACAAAGTTTAGAGAGAGATGATGTGGAAGAAAAGATGGTGACAGCAACTGAACAACTTGGATAAGAAGCATCCAGCGTTTTAACTATAGAGATGGGGATGAGACAGCAGCAAAGTGCTTGGCTGAAAGGCAAAGAAGAGGCATGATGAAAAAGGGTGCAGGAAAGATATGACATTAAAATGGAGAAGAATAAAGTAGGGCTAAATGATTTAAATAAAAAATAGCCAATTAAAAACACTGACCAAAACTTGGCTGGAAACAGAAAGGATATGAATGGTTTGGGTACAAACTATTCATCTGTATTTTATATTAATCTTTATTCTCAAAAGCAGGATGCAAAGTGCTCAGAAATCTGTTCTTGTTTCCCTCCTTTGCCATGTGCACTTGAGCCAGGCACTTGTGCCAACAATTTCAAATGCAGTTGTCCTAACTAGACCATGACTTTCAGATGGTCTATTGAGCATCCACAACGTCTACAGCAAAAGACACTTGTAGCAAGGAAAACTTATTAAACCCCCAAAGCCACTGAAGAAGTTACTTTTCTGAACTAATCTGTTCTTTAAGAAGATTAGAGCTGTAAACAAACCCTGCATCTGTCTTCTTTAAGACTGCTTTAGCTTGCATGGATGTTCAAACCCTGAAGTTTCCCCAAATTTATACATGTGAACTGAACAAGAAAACTTCAAAAGAAGTTCCAGTAGGATTACCCAGGCTAAATCTCATGCTTTAATACTTGGGTTTCTTTGGATCCATGTGAAATACTGCCTGATGATAATGGCTGGGCAGATGGCACACAAACCCCTCGTCTGCACAAAAAATTGTGTTAGCACAGCTTCATTTAAGAGGCTAGAATTGTTTGGTCTGCATTTTCGTACCCTAGAACTTAATCTGTTTAACATGGCTAGAAGAACAAAATCTTCCTCTCTGCATTCAAAGTTACTGTCAATGACAAACACTGTGGAAAAGGTTTAAATGAATCATGAAGAACTGGATTCGTTTTTCCACTAACTCCATTTTCATATTGCACCTCTGCTACAGAGTGTCCAGGTAAAACTAGGCAAATCATACAAGCATTTATATTGCCCACTCCTCCTTTTGTTGGTTCTCAGCTTCGGAACAAGGTTTGCAGAGAAGCCATCACTTTCTCTGTACAATGGTTACCTGGAGCATTTGTGGAACTCTAATGAGTCACAGCCAGTGCTGCTTAAACCTGCTCTACTGACAAACAATATCTGCTGCAAAAGAAATATGTAACAAGAAAGCTCACCTGTTCATTTGTTGTAATGGTATAAAGTTTATCATGCAGTAAGGGTGTTTATTTTCTCATATGCTTAATGCTATCCATTAAACAAACATCCTAGTCATATTCTCTCACACATACTGCAGACAGTGACGCTCAGCTGTAACATCACATCTCTAGGATCAGTCAGTTTGAACAAGGATTTTTTTTCATAAAGTCTCTCATAGTTTTCACTGGAAAACTGAAAAACTGTGACACAAGTCAGACCTTCCCCCTCAACATAAAACACAAGCCACTTTGCCCTTACTTTTTGTTTTGTATTTAGAAAGAGCAACCCAGGCTGTTATTTAAGAAGAAGATGTGCAAACCTAGGTTCTCATCGCTTTTCAGTTTATTCTGCTTCGAACTTACATAGCAAAGTCTTTCCATTGACTTGCACTTCTAAATCATCACAGTGTTAAGATGTCTCTATTATTAGTGTCCAATAGAAGCAGCAGTTGGTTAAGGTGCCACAGCATTCCTGTGGCAGAGTCAAGATTCAGATCTGCAGTACGTATGTTGAATTTCCACATCTCTCTGATATACTCTGAAGACACTGGCAGGAGAATTCATTGACTCCTTCTCATGTCACACAAACACGCAGTCTTTCTGCACCTTGGACTCCACCAACCTTACATTAAACAATTCTCAACAGAAAAGTCAAACAGGTTGAGGTTTTCTGTGCAAGCCACGTGCTGTCTACAACTGAAGCAAGGGAAATTGTGTCATTCTCTTGTACTATATCAAAAAAATCTCCTCTTTAAGTGTTAGTGTCCCATATACTCATCTCAGAGGTGACTGATGAGAATTATCTAGCTGCCAGTGGTGGCTCAGTTGATAAATCACTTATCATCTGAGGCACTACTCTATGAGATAAGCTGGCCATTGGATTCCTTTTTGTTAGGCTGGCAAAATGCTGGATTTAGATAGCATACAAAGGAAAGGGGAAACATTCCAATAAGAAAGGAAATGGAACTGTCTGGTGGAACAGTACTGAAAATCACCAAAAGTAGACCAAGGCAAGCAGATACAGGAGGGCATGGAGCATTGCTTTCCATCCTTTATTGCAATATTTGATCTAAAATTGGTCTATTTGCCACTGCAAAACAGCTCTGTCACTCACAATAAAAAGTCTGGCAAAACAGTCATTGTTAGTTTTACATTTCCTTTCCTAAAAGTTACTATTTCAGTTTTGCAAATGTCAAACCCACGCTGCCAATGTGGTGAGTTTCACCCTTCCAGAAGTGCATGCAAAGTGAAAATAGATTTATTTTCCTTCCAAGTAATGGCTCATCCAGCCATCATCTGCTGCTCTTCAGGTATGGAGCTCCCCAACTCTCTTGTGCTAGTGACTTTAGCTAGACTGTTAACAGCAGAGCTGATTGTGTGCTCCCCTAATTGATACTTGGCCTTACACCAGAGGAGTCCTTATGCCCAGTCACAAGTGGTAAACATCAGACAGCTTTCACTTTATTTGGTCTCTAATAAAATATGTTAGCCATTAAGGCCAAATTGGAAGCCAGCTCTGTATTCTCTCAGCCCACTAGTTCTCCTTTGTCTTTTGACTTTGTGTCATTTGTGTTAATATTTTTGTTAGAATAAAACAAACTGTGTGACAGATGTTATTGCATTTTCTACCATAATTATTCCTGACTGCCAAAGCCAGGATTCAGGATGTTGATGTCTAAGATGCTATGATCTCAACTCAGATGGTATCATTTCTGTACAAGCCCCTGAGCATATAATATATATAACGCATGGACACACTGAAAAGCTGGGTCCAGACAACACAATGTGAAGTCATAGGCTCAGTTTCAAGGATCCTAGGAAAAAAAGTCCAGAAGGAGTGGAGAAAAAAAAATAAGAAAGAAAATACAAATTAAATGGAAGTCAGTAACCTTGACCCACTTTCTGACAAGTCTGAGTTGGGTGACAGCCCAGGGACCCTTTGCAAGAGGTTAAGATCTGCCTGTTCCCATTGCCATAGCACTATGGCTTAGCTTCTTTTATTTTAATTAAATTAAAGCTGTCCCCATATTAAGCTGAATTGTTTGTATTTCAGTATAATGGTTTAATTTTACTTTAATATTTTCCCCTTTTAAGAGAATTTCACAGATCTAGTTCTCCATTTATTGTCAATTCCCTAATATTTAACTTTGCCTTTTCCTTTGGGAAATAGCTCAGCATCCTGTACTGCCTGTGTTCTTCCAGAAACACTCATTTAAAGGGTACACAAACACTTCCACGTGTTGATATTTTGAAATCTAGAGTTAATTACTGCAATTTCTATTCAAAGAGGCGTATCAAGGGTAAAGCAAGAGCAGTCTGGATTTCTTGGTATAGTGCCTGGAGAAGACTGTTAAAGACACAAGGAGCCAACTTGTTTTTTATGATTTTCCTCTTCAAATGTCCTTAGCATACTAAAAGAAACACAGCTTGTAGGAAAATGTTCTAACTCCTATTACAACAACTGCTATACCCAAAAGAAACAGACACACTCAGACACGTAACACTGAGTGTGACACCTGAAAACAAAGTATTTATTTGCATAGATGAAGCCAAGTGACATCTGTCAAGGACATCATAAATATCCTCAGATATCCTCTCAGATATTGGTCTCCTTCCTAAGAGGGAGAGACCCCACAAGGGAATTTTCCCTCTACCTCTCCATAAGAAAAAGTGATGAAGCTATGCCCACACTGCATCCAGATAGAGTTCTGTCCATTACAAGTCTGGTAGTGGGTTTTGGTTATTTTTTTAATCTACAGAAAGTCTAGAGGGAGTGAAGGCTGATAAATGAGTTAAGTAAGACTGTTTCTTTCCATTCCAATACACTAATGAAGTGCAATAGCAAAGACATTGCAGAAGGCATCTGTTCAGGAATAAAAATCCACTCTAAAACCCACACAAACACAGCAACAAAAATCAAACAACCACTATCATGGGGTAGAATGTTGAATCTAAGCCCTAAATAGTCACACTGAGTTCTGAGGCACCAGGAAGACATCTAGGAGCAATAAACATGGTATTCTACTATTCAAAATAATCCCCTAGCACTAACAAAAAAAAGAGATTTGAGGCAGCTCATAGCATTGGTGCGACTGCTTTCACCAGGCACTTGCTAGCTGCTTCCGTGCATACAAACTCCCTCAGGCTGCTGCAGCTCTCAGTCATCAAATGAGAGACTTAAAATATTTACTTCACTTTCCAATCTTATTTAACATACCACATCAGACCTCAGCCATATTCAATAGCCCCATGAGCCATTCACACTGATTAAATAAAAATGTTGTATCAGCTTCAGACTCTGATCTCTGCTATGTACAGATGTTAGTATGCATTCTGCCCAAAAATGCTCTACCGCAGAGAAGTAGGAACAGAGTTCCTTTTAGAAAGATGATGCAGTATCCCAGAGCAAGCATTGGGAAGCAGCCAACTCCTCCCAAGTGTTCAAGGAACACAAAAGGAAGGAGGGATATTCTCTTAACTTCCCAGTTTGTGGAGACATACAAACAGGTAGCTCAGGATACAATGCTCTGCAGAGAGACCTTACTCTTACACCCACCACAGAAGCCACAGAACAAGACAAATCTGCTGTCTGTGAGTTGATGGAGGGAACTTCACAATATGTTATGAGAAGAGGTGGGGCTGCCCAATCACCTCTGACACCAGGAATACTCTTGTGACAAGGGTGCGTGCACACAGGCAAACCATACAGAATAAAACAACAACTTGATTGACATAGCATATATTTAAACAAGGCTCTCTTTGTACACACATGTACCAAAATGACTAAAGATTGACAAGAGTTTCTAAATGGTTTCTTCTTTCTAAAGTTTGTTATTTCTAAGCAGAACAAATATTCTCCAACCAAACCACCCACCTCTTTGCCTATTTCTAAAAGAGATCACCAAGCCCAATTATAAGAAGATGCACAACCCAGAACAACATTTCCTGATTACATCAAGTCTCAGACAAATCCGTGAGCAACCTGAGCTAACAAGTTGCCAGTATTCTCATCACGCTCAGTGGAAACCAAGATCTTAGGCATACATTAAACAGTAACGGTTGCACAGATATTATGGCTCAAGAACTTTACACCACACAAAAGAGTTATGATTAAATTTACTCAAACCCTGGAAACATGAAGCATCCTTAGGGCACATATTAACTTCACTTCGAGGAAAACACATGCAGAGAAACAAAAGTAATTTAAAATAAAAATACTTCGCTAGTTTTCCAAGTAGAAAGTTAAATTCTCCCCTAATTTCCATTTCTTAGGATTCTTAGAAGAGCTTCATTCATCTTTGAGCAATCTCGGGTTTTCATTTGAGCTTTTCCTCATTTTGCTCCACAGCCTCTGATCTTGTCAGCTGCAAGTTCTGCAGACTTAAATCACACTCGGTATCTACTGACAACAGTACACATAATGAGCAAACCAGAAGTTACAGGATAAGTCAGAATTTCTTGATCTGAAGAAAAAAACAGAACCTTGGTGGGTGTGGGGGATAAAAGTGTTGAAGTGAAGAGTGTGAGGGAAAGCAGCATGAGCTTATTTCTTCCCAAGTCTATAGAATTTATATAAAGGAAAACAGGAAATATTTCCCTTATTTTCTGTTCAGTTCTTACATGTCACAAGTCTAACATTTAAAAAATTAATAACTAGCTTATAAAATTTAATTCCCTTTGCCCCTGACAGAACTTTTCCCCAGCAGAGTTATAAGAGTCTGTAAAAGGAGTTGCAGAAAGGCAGTGGGTTTTTTAAGCTAGCACCAATATACACAACATTAAAACCAGTAATATTGGGGTTTTTTTGTAATATAGAGGGAGGAAAGAGGGGTTTAACACATGTAGAGCTCAGTAGAAAGACAAACAGTGTCCTTGCTTTCATAGAATCATAGAATGGTAGGGTTGGAAGGGACCTCCAGAGATCATCAAGTCCAGCCCCCCTGCAGAAGCAACTCCACCTAGATCAGATGGCACAGGAACACGTCTAGGCGGGTCTTGAAGACCTCCAAGGAGGGAGACTCCACAACCCCTCTGGGCAGCCTGGGCCAGGGCTCCCTCAGCTGAACAGGGAAATAGCTTTTTCTTATATTGAAGTGGAACTTTTTGTGTTGCAGCTTCATCCCATCAACCCCTTGTCCCGTTGCTAGCTACCATAGAAAAAAGGGATGCCCCAACCTCGTGAAAACCACCCTTTACATATTTGTAAATGTTAATAAGATCCCCCCTCAGTCTCCTCCAGACTAACTCCAGTTCCCACAGCCTTTCCTTCTATGAAAGATGCTCCAGTCCCCTGATCATCTTGGTGGCCCTGTGCTGGTCTCTCTCCAGAAGTTCTCTGTCCCTCTTGAGCTGAGGAGCCCAGAACTGGACACAGGACTCCAGATGAGGCCTGACCAGGACAGAGGAGAGAGGGAGAAGAACCTCCCTTGACCTGCTGGCCACACTCTTCTTGATGCATCCCTGGATGCCATTGGCCTTCTTGGCCACGAGGGCACATTGCATGTATAGAAGGAATTAAAATGAACTTACAATTTTTTTCTCCTACTACATCAGAGTTCTTAGAGCCAGTCTTAAGAGAAGTAGGAAGGTGTACTGTTGCCCTTGTTTCAAAACAAGAAATGATGCTAACTTTATTTAAAAGAACATCCTTAAAAAAACAAAAACTGACGAAAATCAAACCTATCGACTGCCCAAACCATCTTTAAAACATACTAATTAAAGGAAAACCCCAAACACACACCCTCACACAGATAAGCAAATAGAACTAAGAACCTTTTCTACCTAAAGCAGAGCCCCTGTAGAGCTCTTTATATCCCCATTGTACAGTCTCTTTGGCACAGGTGGATTCCTATTGACTTCAGCTGCTCATTTTCGTAACATCTGTTTGCTATAATCTATCTTGTGAGTGTGCCTCTGCTTTTGGGGGTTTTTATCACTGGTTTATAAGCTCTGGGAGCTCTGCCCTGGAGAGTGGTGTAAGGCAAATATCTATGCTGTGGTGTCAGAGTTAGCAGTGAAAAAAGAGAGGAGATGATGAGATGCCATACAGAAACTCTCTAAGACAAAGCATTAACAAGTAACTCACTGCAGATGGGATTTAAATCAGACACTGACCTTAGGAGCTCACAGTCTATAGGGCACCTGTCCTGTGGCTGAAATTCTGGGTTTCTTGCAGCAGGGAGCAAATTCCTTTTGATCTGGTCCTCAAAACACTGGCATGAAGACTCCCACCAAAGACTGCAAAGAGTCCTATTTCAGCATTAGGTATTCTAGTGAGAAAAATGGTTTTCTAAGGAAAAATTGAGACCTTTGTAAGAAATTTAGAGGGGAAAAAAGTGAAATAGTAAATGTAGTTTTCTATGCACATGGAGAACCCAGAAGCTCTCGCCCTGCTGCAGTAAACTTTCCAGCTTGCATGACTCTGGGTGTATGTTAGCCCTGTGCTCTTTGTTTTTCCAAAGGATCAGAAGCACTTGTGATACTGTCTCTTGTTTTGCTGATACATCCACACAAAGATTTTTAAAAACAAATCTGGCAAAGCCATATAGCTTTAGGTCTCCATCAGCAGGTTATGTGGCGATCTCCAGTGTGTGTCTGGGTCACAGGGAGCTCACTCTTTACGTGGACTAGATTTGATGCAGTAAATATTTGCCATCAAGTGTAGTGTAAAAGCATAACGCTCTTACACAATTCTTGTGGCTATTTATTTAATGACACACTCAGATGGGCAGGTGTTTACTGGTAGAAATATGTGGGTCGCTGCAGCAAGTTCCCCAGAAAGAACCAAGTCTGTAATTAACTGGAATTAGTTTTGTAGTTAATTGTCCAGAAGATTTTTAACTGAACATAGTAAAATTTTCATTTCCATAAAAAAGAAAATCACTGGCCAGTTGTCACATGTGTAGCTCATGTGCTTAACCCTCATGTGGATGCTCCTCCAGGGCACACTCAGTATCTCTGGAAGGCTTTTGTATTTAATAAATATCTCCTCTCAGCTGCTGCTATCTGATTCAATTTTCTTCTAGCTGTCTGTCTTTGGGACTTTCTAATTTTCCAGGATGTGGGTTTCGTCTTTCAGCATACCACTGCTCATCACACAAAGCTACAGTCCATACCTTTGTGTGCAATAAACCTTTAGGGCTAAAGAGGAAAGGCATGCAACTTGCTCTGTGACATTTCATTTCATCAGCTCTGACATATCTTTAAGTATCCAGACCGTTTAGCTCATATTCATAGAGTCTTTCCAGCTCATTAAGGGTCTGTGATTCCCTCATAACCCAGCAGAAGTAACATGTGTTTTAAAATATCTACTTTTTTTAGTCCTCTGCCAGGTAAGAACAGTTTGGAACAGCTTTCTCAGCTTTTCATGAGATTCCCTTGCTCTGTGTTACAGTCAAATATTGCTGTATTCTAGGCTAAAAGCACTTGCTCTCTTCCACCATTCAGAGATCTTTTTTTTTTTTTTATTTTTCAAATGCAGTAGGAACTAAAATCCTATCTTAAGAACACAGAGGCACCCCAGTATGTTTGGTATCACAGGACTCATCTTCCCACGTGCCATGCATGTTCTCATCTGCATTACCAAGTGCTCTACCAGCTTCCAGCCCAGTGCAGCCACGACTTGATCTCTCAGATGAACTGAGAGTGTTCTGACACATCTTATGATTACAGCTACGTTGAGTAAAGTAGCAGCCATGACCTCTCCTCTTACATTTGTTGTTACTCAGTTTAGTTGGTCAAGCCCTGCACGATTGCTTCTTGCACATTTTGAACAAGCTTGGTTTGTTGAAGATCCAGCATCTCACTCTGACCACTCGTGCAATCTACAGCTGTTTTTCCCACAGAATGGCTCTTGATTGCCCTTTCTCTTGAGCTAGAAAGAGTTCTTGGCATTTCCAGCCTTAACAAGCCTTAGGTCTAAGACAATCTTTTCATTCAGAAGTCCCCTAATGACAGTCATCAAGGGCTTTCAGAGCAACAATCACTTTCTAATACTGAAAATCAAACTTCAATATTCAGGATGTGGAAACAATTACCCAAATGGTCCTAGCTACTGAAGATCATAGTTTGTCTGGTGAAGAGAAAATGACTGTAATGGTCAGTGACCGCCCTTCTAGGGTTAGTGTTGCACATATGAAAGCTCTTAACAGCATCCCAGTTGGAAGGTGTGAGACGTGGATAGCTTTTCCCCCAGACACCAGCAACGAGCTCTCCTGTTTCTTAATATTCTTCCCCCATGATGCCAAGAACAGTGTTTCTGAGTTTACAGGGTAAAACAAAAGGGAGTTGGGAAGACTCTCATTTGAAGCTACATGGTGAATTAACCAGAGGATAGTCCTACTACTAACAATGCATAGTCAGTCTGACTGGGAGATTTCTCACTAGGTTAAAATCAATTGATGCCAGTCCATTTTTGATGTAATTTCTTACTATAAGGTGAGAAAATTCTAGTAGTGTTGTTCTCTGCATTCAACAGAAGCTATGAAAAATAACATGATCTTTTGCAAAATATCACAAATTGTGCATCACTTTTGAGAAGATTTAAAACAGTCTTAATGCAGGAAAAAGATAGATGTTAAATTAACATGGAGACAACAGTAAAATTTTGAGTATGGAAGAGGGCAAAGGGAAAAAAAAAACCAGAAAATCAAAATCAATCAAACAAAAAAGCCCTATTTGCAAACTTCAGCAGGGAGAGCTGGTTCATATCACCCAATGCCAAATTCAAATCAGTAGTCCAAGCCAGAAATCTCCTCTGGCTTGTTCTAGAAGTGCTGCTTTGCCAAGCAATAATTAACACTGGTTGTACTCTGCACAAATATCATCACAAGCTCCTGTATGCCCTGAATCACCAAGTGCTTCCCAAGATGTTCAGCACAGCTCTGGGAGCTCATGCTGAAGCTTTGTTAACACCTTACAAACTCCAACAAAGTTCAAAGTGGCCTTTAGTGAAGCTCAGAAAGACAAATACATCCACGTAACAGGTTTGATCAACAACATATTGCTATTGGGAGAGGTGGTGGTGTAACATAATTGGCTTCCTGTTGGTGAAAACTAATCCTGAAGCAAAGCCCAGAATATTTCATTCTCTATAAAGCTGCAAAATAATCAGTTGCTTCAGAACTGCCCTGACTGAACTGATTTTCTCAAAAAAAAAAAAAAAGACCCAAAAAAAAAAACCAAAACAAAAAAGAAAACATTGTAATGCAGCATTTTAATACAGCAGGTAAATCAAAAGTGGCTTTTACTGGAGGAGGTAGTATGATGTAGTGGTTTTACTCCCATATTTAATACACCTCATTTATTCTAGTGCCTTGATAAACTATAACTAACAAATCTGTGCTCTGATTTCAAGAGCTGCTTGAGGAAAAGAGTCTTAACTTTCAGAAGATCTACCTCACTGCCTTTTAAGTTGTATTTTTGCTGTATGAAAACAGTATCTGGTTATACAAATATATAACAAGAGAGTCACAGCACCTTAGGCAAAGCAAGCAATGGATATTGCATGTGCATTTTGCAGTTGTGGAACTCATCTAACTTGTTATCTTTCAGTTCTTGAGAATACTTGGTACAAATGTGTCCTGATCCACAACTGGGATTCTTAGATTTTAGCACAATTCGTTGTACTTACTAATACTAACACAAGATGTTCTTTAGCTGTCCATTCAGCTTCTCCTCCTCATGAGGTAGCCCAGAACCTGGACAAAACCTTATGAGTTCTAACAATTACCTGTGAATTTCAAGAAAAGTATGAGCAATTAAAAGGATGACTGTTGAGAATCTCTATTTCCTGAAATAGAAGGATGCACTTTAGCCTTCTATTAACAATTGCATGTCAGATGAGAGACTCTGGCTTTATGGTCTTCTATTTTTTCTGTCAGTGGCAGAGATTCTATTTTTAATTACTCCAGAATATCCAATCATGTGTTTTTCTGTTTACAAAGCTCAACACCAGAAGAACATGGGAATGCAAAGAACTTATTTGATTTAAGGAAGGCTCCAGGATTCACAGAGATAGTACAGGGTTAGGAACTTGTAGGTGGGGTACTCTAAACTGGCTTGAAAGATCTGCTTATATTGAACTGCCATATGGCTAGATTTAAATTGAGATGAATTAAAGATAAACCCACTATTTACCTGGACATCAAAGACTGTGCACATGACTTCCTTCTAAACAGAAGAGAGCCAATTTTGCACTAAAACCTTTCTTTGTTTAATATTTTGAGGAAAAGGGGGGGAAATTATAAATTACAGTGATTCCTTCCAGACAGAACACAACTGCACTGAACTTTGGTTCTGGCTCTCAAAAACTCAAGAGGGAAGCCCCAGAGATTTCAAAACCTATACAATTTCTATATGTAAAACTGAGCACTGAGAGTTTGGCCTTTACTCTTTTAAATCATGTTGTCATTTAGAGAAAAATAATACCTCGTGGTCTGTGGAATGTGATGTGAACAAACCAAGCACAGTTGTGTACATACTGCAGGCAAAGCTCTTGAAACAGCTTGGGTAATGTTTCCAAAACTAAACTGTAGGTCAGACTGCTAATTGCATTTTTGGTAATCTAAGTAAAAGTGATTGAATATTAACACATGGTGCCACAGATGTCTACTGGAATAGTCTTTGAAATCAAGCTATTTATGTGGCTAAGCAGGGAGTTCAAAGTACTTGGTACTTGAAAAAAAATCTGATGGGCAATTTTGGCTTCCATTTTCAAGAACCTAATAAAGCTGAACTTCTGCTTCTCCAGAATACCCCAAGATCCTTTTTATAAATAAATTATAGTGAATAAAAAACACTCCTAAACTGAAGACTTAAATGACTGCATTTATTGTGGGAGATAAAAGTACATTCCTCAAAGGAATTTATTAATGTAGCAAAGTTATCATACACTGAACTTTAATGGGTCTTTGAGTAAAGAAAGAACCTGATGTTTGGCACTGCTCTGTGTATTTTCATCTTTTCAACTAAAGGAATTTTTTTGCTGTTACAAAGAGGAAAAAGGATGGCTCTTTCGTGTTATTTTCATTCTGTAGTCATCAGGTTTTGATCTATGTATATTCAAATGATCATTATCAGATAGATAAAGTTGACAGAGGCATAGTATTTTTAGAAGCTTATAGAATTATTAATACCTAGTGCCAGCTGAGAGATTAGTGACTCTTTGTAACTGTATCCTCCATCTATCTGCTTCAGGGTAAAATCAACAACAAGTCATCAGCTTCCTTGATTAGAGCATCTTGATGTAGACCTGTGAGGAACTTCATGAGAGAATGAAGGACTAGTTTATTTATCTGTTACTATCAGTTTTTTGGCACCTAATGCTAGCTCTAAAAGTGAATGAGACTGTTGTAATAGAAGTATGCAGCTCCTATGAACTGCAGTAAGGTCGTTTCCAAGCAAGAGATCTAGGAAATTTGTACACTTCAGCTGTACTGCATAGGCTATGCTACTTCATTATGATACCTTTACATAAAAAGGACAAATACACATTCCACTTTTAATAACCCAGACAAAAGTTTACAAGAAAAATTTTGGTGTACAGCTGAAGAAGCTTAAATATGTATTCAAATGGAAGCAGACAAGAAGAGTTTCACTCTTAAATTGCGTTTGACCCTTATCAGTTTAAAGAGGAAAGCTGACAGCGTACACAGACAGTAGAGCCTTTAACCTCTAGAAGTAATAAAAATGGATAACTTGACATTTTTCATAGGCCTTTGACTTCTACAAGATATTTGGGAAATAAAATATAGAGAAGTTCAAACTGTTTAGAGTTGACAGTTACCAGTGGAAGCTAAATTTTTCTTGCACATTTGTTTTCTTCATTTTGGTCTGCTTTTCAGATAGAAACACATTGAAATAAGTTCTCGTTACATAAGAGGTTAAAAAAAAAAAGCATTAACATATTCCATTTCTCAGAAATGTCTATTGTAGCAGTAAAAGCAGATGGCAGAAGGAACAAATGAGCATCAACTATTCTTGAAGTGAAGAATGTCTAATTAGAACAGGTTGTTTTTGATGAAGATAATGATTTCTGAAAATTCATCAATTTTCATGCAATAAAAAGAAATTGCAGCAAACATTTTCAATAGCTTTTAATACTTGCACCCAGGCAGAGTGTTTATTTAATTGATCTGACAAGGGCTGATCTTACAAAGGCCTAAGAATTGTTTTTATTCTTCCAGAACTGACAGAGAGAGAAAGGCACTTGAAACTTTTTTTCAGGAGCCTGCTGGCAGCATACACATCCAACTGAAAGCATCTCAATTTGGTCAAAGTCATGGCTGTAACACTGCAGTGCCAAATGCTGTCTGTGACCTATTATAGCTGAGCATTTATTGATGATCATTCTGAAAGACACATACCTATATTGTGTTTACTTCTGGTCTGAAACTGCTATGTTTATGCTGAAAATGTAATACAGGACTGTAGATGCTATGACCATTGACACAAGTCATCTGAAATTCAAATAGCTATTTGTGTTGACATATCTCTCTGTCACCTGTATGGAACTGATGCTTAAAGAGTCTGAAGAGACAAAGGTTTTGTATGGAGAAAGGAGAGATAATAAGGCAGGACAATAAAACATTACCACACCTTACACCTTATGTGGAAAAGCTGTAAAAGAGTTTCTCCCTATGGGCCTAGAAGTCTTGTAAGGATCTCCATAAGATTCTGATTTGAAGAACATATTGTTACATCTACAATTTTTAAAGGTCACACTTATCTTTTCTATTACTTTCCTGCATTCAGCTCAAACATTTTCCATGCCTGATAGCTCTCTCTTTGCACTGTGTAACTACAGTCACCTCTGTCTCTGTGCCTTTTGCTGTCAAATTCCATGATAAAAACCATAAAGATAGCCCCACACTACATCTGGCTTTTATCATTTTGTTGTTCTATATGATTTCCAGTGTTTCCCATTGTAACAATTTCCCTGGGATCTCCAGGAGTAATTGGACAGTAATGCCATTGATAACAAATATATATATATGAAGACTTTTTCCATCTATATGCCTATCTTACAAAATAATATTCTTGTTTCTTGTGCAAACATTGAAAATCAGACACCTGTTAAAAACAGAGAACAGGAATATTCTGTGGAACAGTCTCCTTCTCTCAAGCACATCTAAGAATATACAACTCACATCAGAACCAAGCAGACTTGCAAATTCCTTGTCTCTGGTCGTGGACATTAAGGCATGGATGAATATGAAAATCATATATATGACACAGAAAGCTCATTGAAAGGAAGAGAATTCACTAAAAAAAAAACCAAAACAAAACCACTCCTCTCTGTCACACAGGATGAACATTGATTAGGATTAGGGAGATTAAAATGATGAACCCAGACTTGAAGTTCAGGAATAGGGTTTTGTCAGTATGAATAGAAGAAGGGAAAAAAAGCAGATTGAAAACATAGAGCTATTAAAGCATTAGCTTGTAACATGAATATATTAATGTATGTCAAAGATTTTTGTCTAGCTGAAGCATGCTCATTTCCATAGCACCTACTGGAGATGATTACTTATCATTTTGGTTAATATTCAATGTTAATTACATGAGCCGATAGGGGAGACATGGCTCAATGTCTTTTGCCTCTTCTCTCCTTCATTAAAACAACTTCAGCCTCAGGACAGTAAAGGATTTTGCTGCTGAACACAAGACTCATTAAGTATATTAAGCATCATCTCATCAAAGAGACTGTGAATTTTCAAAGAGTTTTCTAAGAAGTCTCCTCAGTCTGCTCATAAGTACTTTAAGTTTTTCATTACACTCAATTCAGCTTTGCTAGGGAGAAAAATATCCCTCAGGTTCACATCCAGGATGTTAGATTCAGACAGAAAAAAAAAGCTCTTTTTTGATTTAAACATTTTTTTGTCTCCTGCCTTGATTTTTTTTTTTTTTTTTTGCCTTACAAAGCTTTGTATAAGCCATAAAATATTTCATGGATTCCCTAGGCTTACATGAGTCTGGTTCTTTTGTAATTTCTGACAGCTGCACCACTGGCAGCACTCTTGAATTTAATTAACCTGACAAAATGTCTGCTGGCCCTCTCCCTGCAGAAGAAGAGCTTTTGGTTACTGAAGAAGACTCAAATATTAGGACAGATGCATGAGTCATGAAGACTAACAAGTTAACTGACAGATTTCCCTTTCTGTATCAACAAACAATAAGGCAACTGATTTATATCTGTAACATCCCATTGAAAGAGTAGGATCTAGAGAGTTTAAGCTCATGCACAATATGTTTTATACAAGTAAATATAGCAGCTAATCACAAGTTATTCTGCCTAGAGAGGACGCTCTCTTCTAAATTAGGTTGTAACATGCTTTTCTGTAGCCTAGGAGGGATCACTAAAACATAATAAGGTTGACTGAGAGTTTTCACATTTAGAAAACTCACCTGGCTGTCACAGGCATCCCTGGGATGCCACTGCTCTGTTGGCTTGTTTTCTGGATACACAGAATTTTCTTTCCCACTTTCTCCCTGAAGCAGTATGGGAAAGCTACCCAGAGTTTCCCAAAATGCACTGCTGGAAAGACACTTCTATGCAGACATGTCTTTGCTGCACAAGCATGGCAGTAGTAGTATATATAGGGAAGCTCTTCCCAAGTGTTTTTCTGCTCCAATCCCTGTAACAAGTACTTTGATCTCTGAAGGAAACATAAACACATTAACAGGACTAGGCATGTAATAATAAATGGGATATGATACCATCGTTCTTGTCACAACAGGATTCCCTTACTTATGAACTCTCTCATCCCCTTTTTCTCTTGTCTAACAGAAGTCTGCAGCTGAGAGACACTTCTAAATTTTAGCTCTCTGGCAGCATAGTTTATAAATGAAAAAAAAAAAACGAAACTTGCAAAATCTCTCCAGATCTCTGCTCAAGGCTACAGCCAGTGCCTCTTAGCAGTGTGAGATGTGATAAAATGAAGCTCCTCTTGGAGAAGTAGGTTCCAACTCCAGCCATCTGTGTGCCAAGCTCTCTCCTTTAACCCTGTGCAAGTCATGGTCTCTGATGGAAAGACTGGATGAAAACAGTAGCCTTGCAGTCTGTCAGCTTCAGGCATGGTGTTTTCTGCCTGTTCTTGCGCCCTGGTGATCACGTGCTGATCCCATGCTTTCTGTACTGGTTTCGTCCTACCCAGATGTGTGTTTCTCTCACAGAAATAATCTAGGAGCTTTCCCCATAAATCAAGCTGCTCCTGGCTCTTTTCCAGTTCACATTAATCTTCCTTTGTCCAATTATGTGCCCAGATTTGCACAGGGAAGTGCAAACGAGGTCTCACTGCTCTCTGCATAGGACGTGAGGATCTCCTCACCTTTGCACTTCACGTGGCTGGATACATGGCAAGTTTCCTCATCAGTTGAACAAGTCAAAATCCATCAGGAAGAGCCCTTGGTAATCCAGTGATTAAAATTCAAGATGCTGAGATTATGGACAACTGCAGACATGGGAAGAAGGATCTCCAGAGCCTTGTGTGTAACTGCCTTCAGCAGTTATCCCCAGCTGTTACCACACATCATGAAATCCAAAGTGATGTGACTGAGCTGGGAAGGAAAGTGACTCTGGATGGTGGAGTATGTCCACTGGAGCAGTGCATAATGCCACAGAGAAATGTCATCTGTCCTCCAAGGAAACCCCTCTAACACTGGAAGGGACTGGGAGAATTTGAAGTGATATAAAATAATGATCCAATTTCTTCCATAAGTAAGCACCAGATCTTTGCCTTTGCTTATAAATCCCATGGGAAGCAGAAGAGAAGCTGTTTCCGAAGAATAATACAAGAGAGTTCAGTTCTAACTATAAAAAAAGGAATGATTTTTTTTTCCCCACTAGCTTTGGGTTGTGGGTGTTTTTTTTTTTAAAGAATCCTAATTGCATTGCAAGCTTTTGGGGAAAAAAAAGACTTTAAAAGCCCACTTCTCAAAATCATCAGAATAGGACATATACCAAGAATAAAACTAATACTGATAGCTTAATTTAACACTCTCACATCCCATGATGAAGGCTTTCCTTGTCAGTGCTCATTCATTTCCCATCATAGCCAGTACAACAGCACAGACTTTAGAAGCAGGGCTGAATAAACACAGACTTTACAAGCTGACACTGTATAAGGAAGCCCTTGAAATCATTTTCTTCTTTAGGCAGCAGCTGTGGCTGTTCCTTTCCTGATGTACATGTATGGGCTCCAGCCAGCAGCCACAGGGCTCTCTGTGCTGGCCACAATACCACAGTCTCCTGACACTGGTTGCATGCTGGGCATGTAATGTCAGCCCAACAGGTCCTCCATACATTAGGCTTTTCCATTTCTAGCCTCAGTAGGCTACTCAGAATAACTATGTGCTTGAAATGGGTTAGAACATTTATGTACTGGGACTGTCAGAAGTAAAGGCAATCATCTCCAGGCACGCTTACTTCAGCTGCCAACTTCTACTTGTCCTGCACATGGAAGATGGGGACCAGGTATCCCATGACAACAGCAAACCTCCATAAGAGAAAAACACCTTTCTTATGGGTCAGGATACAAAAAAAATCTCTGGAGCCTCTGTGTCCTCTTTGCCCTCATCTAATCAATGAAGAGCACTACTTGCCCAAAGAATCACAAAGTAAGAAAACTGTTAATATAATGAGGAACTCTTCTGTTTGTAGCAATTTATGCAGCGGTTTCCTAAGGTCAAAATGCACAGTACCATTTTCTGTTTGCTTCTGATTTCTCATGCAACATGAATTTTTTGTGATACAGTTCTTTGACTTTACTAACCTATCCTCATTATCTTGTATATAATTTCTTTTCTCCCTTGCTGGAGGTTTTATAATCACTCTCAAATATACCTTGGCAAGCAAAAGCATTGTGCACTCAATTTTCTGGTAGAAAAAAATGCTGCATCTGATGAAGAAGCCAGAGGCAGTTACCATAAATCTGAGAGCAACAGTTTGCTGTAAAGTCAGGTTCCACATGCCTCCATGTGACCAGCACTTTCTGCCTCTGGCTATGGGCTGTTCCAGTAATGCATTGCACATAGATCACTGGGATGTTTCATGTCTGCCAAGAAGAGGCAGACACTTGGAAGCTCACCCTCATTTTTAGCTTCTCAATAACTCTTCCAATGGGTTGCAAATGCTGTGGTTAAAAACAATTTTTAAATGGATGCTGATGACACAAACTTATCCAAAGATAACTAAGACTACGGAAAAGGTTGAAGAAGGTCAGATTATGCTCTTCTGTTCTTGTCCTAAACAGAAATGGATCCAGAAAAGCCAGTATTTACTGGAAATTTCTTTACTACACTTGTCAGTGAAACTTCTTTGTAGTTAGTTTCAAGAGGTGCTACTATTTTTTTTAAGTACACACAAAGGGAAGAAAAGTAATGATTTTACTACCATGGGTCAGGTTTGATTCCTGCTCACATTTTTTCCCCTACATCTTTCAGAGTTGGGTGCTTTTTTCTCACCGGTGAAATAAAACAAAAGCAGGAGTGGCAGCTTATTTTCCAGACAACATCATCTTTTGCTGTTTATTTGGTAAAGCTTCTGTACCTCCTCCCTGCAGCATAGGGATGATTTTTAAGAAATTAGCTGCAAAGGAAAGCTGACAGAGAGCATTCTTCATCATTACAAAACACAACTGCTAGGATGACACAAATTTCATAGTCAGCCTTGAGGGGTTTACAGATTTTGTTTAGTTTTCCAAGATGTTAAGCAGAAACAAGAACTCTGAGAGCACCCTGGACTAGTTCATTGTAAGGCTGTATCTGCAGCGAGGTTGTAGTATAAAGGAGAAAACAAAGGCACATGTAATTGTAGGGTGAACAACTACAATGTGACGTGGCCAACAACCTAAATAGATAATAATATAAGCAGAGTATCATTTCAAATCAGAGAAGGGTTTTATCCAATGCTTATCAGCTGCCTCGATCAACTGGGGAAGAATAATGCATAATTGTTCTCCAGAATTCCACATCCTGGTCTGATGCCCTCTTGCAACATTTTTCACTTGCTGGTACCTGCAAACAGCCAGATGAGTGGGTTTCCTTAGAGTTTAGAGAATTCACAGATGAAAAAAAGAAACATCTCTGCATGCAAAGGAATGTGAGTTTTACTTTATTTGTTCCAGATTTATTCCTTGGAGAAAGGGTGTGCCTTTATTCCACAAATGCAACAGCTTCAGGAAAGTCTATCAAACTCTGAGTGTTTGGCCTTCTTTAACAAATCTATTTAATTCAGCCAACCCAATTCTTCTACTCCTTAGCTATGGACTAAGCAAAAATCCCTCACTAAACCCATTATTTTTTGCAGCTTACCTGTGGGAGTAGCAAATCCAGAACTTGCTTTGGTTTGGGATGAAGAATAAAGTTGCAGGTTCCTCAAAACCATTTCTTCCTTGAAAAAACTGTAGAAACGGTATAAGGCATCTCTCACAGCCTTACTGACCTGACGGAGGCACTGGCATTGTCAGCTACACAATTACACAGCTGTACAGTGCAAACGCATGACAGATGTCAAAACAGTGGGTCACAAAGATGAGGGGAGGGAAGGTTGCTACAGATCAGTGGCCAGTTTACTCTTGCACTAGTTGCTGTAACAGCCATGGAAAGATCTAGAGAAAGAATTCATTCTTTATACTGAGTAGGAATGAGAGTCATTCTTACAGAATTCCATCTGAGTGAGAAAGAGTCTTTCTTGCTTCCAGAAAAACAAGGAGTCTTTTGCTCCCAGGCTTTACTGCCACATCAGTGGTCAGGTAAGATCTCAAAATCCCTTTCATACACATCTTGTCCAAGAGAAGCAGCCTCCAACCCACTGTTACCACCAGACACATGCGAGGACTGAGACAGAAGGAAAGCATGTAGGATGGAAGAATGCAGCAGTACTGGTCACAGTCTTTACTATGGTGGGTGAATTACAATAGGTTTGAAAGTTAATTCCGTTTAATGTGTTCAGCCAGTCTATCTGATTTGTTATTATACCTCAAACCTAGTAGTTTCACATCTTGCTAAAAATCAGCCTCAGGGCATCACTAATAAAAAGTAAACCTGGGAACTACAGAAACAATTTACCAACTATGAAGAAAAGTGATGCTCAGCTCTTATAAATGCATGATTTTCAGCAAATTCCTGACTCCTCAGTTACACAGAATAACAGGGAACACAAATTCAGCAACTAACAAGTGAAGTGATTTTCGGGATTACATGTTTGTTTGTAAATTGGGTTGTTGGTGGCTTTTTCCCAAATTGTTAGCACCATCCCCAATACTGTCTGCAGAGATAACATTCGACCTATTATTCACCAAAGCTTCTGTAGTAAGAACTTAGCTCACACTTTTATTAAAGCTATTCAGGTCAGGAGGAAAAGCAAGCTTGTCTTTGCATAACCATTTAGGATTTGCAAGGGTAAAATGCAACAGGAATCTTTACTGTGTGATATTAAACAGGCAGCTGAGTGACTGAGGCATTAACACGTGCTTGACAACACTGTGTGCTGCACTGTTGGATATTGGACTAGTAATTTAAACATGCAAATAGATCTCACCTTTGTGTAGTATTAATTCACAATTTAAATTACCTTTATCCAACCTTCTTGGATGAGCACAAAGTGTGTAGTATTTTCCCCATATACAGAAAAAACAACCATATGCTTGTAATAGGCATGAGGCTATATGGTCTAAATAGAAAATCACCAAGAGCAAGCCCAAGTTCTCCAAGATAAATTACATACCCCATATGACTCTGCTGAAGGAAAAAAATGCACATTGACCAGAGATGACAAACAAATTTGCATCAGCTTGGAGCTGTGACACATTTTCTCTAGATGAAATCTTTGCTTGGTTTAATGCTGCAGCTGTTTGGGAAGCCGTGTCACCACTCCCTGTTTTCCTGTCTGTCTGCAAAATTATTACTGCTCCTAAGCACTTCTGTTTAATAGGTTCAGGTTAGAAATACAGGCTGCAGCCTATCAAGTCCACTGATTAATTAAACATTGAAATGTCAAGACAAGAGTTCAGGAAGAGAGGCAAGGAATGGAGTGAGGGAAGTGTGATTAATCAGCAAGTTACCTCAGCTGCTTGTGTTCAGCCTGCGTGTTTCCTGAAAACAGGTATAAAGACTCACCTTGGGGACAAAACTTACTGTAAAAGCAGTTAAATGAAGGTGGGGTCTGTATTATTGAAAGCTGTTCACAAAAGATGAATCAAAAAAATGGTCAGGTAGTGTAGACAGGCAGGAAGACAGATTGGATGAACCTTTCAGATCCCTTCTATCTATTTTTAAATGATGTATCAGACATCAGCAACCACATTTTAAGATGGCAACTCCTTAACGATGTTGCTGGCCTTTTCTCTCTATGTATCTCCATCACTCTGCTAATCAGCTGCCATGTAAACCGTTAACCTCTGCCACTGGTGCTCTTCCAGGGCATGTAAAAAACCTGATTATTGACAGACAAATTTAAATTAACTATAAATTTTTAAATCTTTAATTCTTTGGATGCTGGTGCATAACCTTTGTCAATGATTTCAATATTAACAGAGGAGAATAAGCAGTTAAGAGATTCTTCTTTGGAAGAGGTAGCAGTCCTGAGAAGTGGGAGCTTTTTTTATGGTTTATATGTATTCTGTCTGTCTGTTGTCCCAAATTTTTATACTGCTCCACATCCAAGAGGCTTCCATTTGAGTCCCTACTAAATAATGCTGATTTCACCATACAATAATTTGAGGCTTAAAGTGCAGTTAATGACATCTCTTCTTACCTTTCCCTGAAGCTTTAGGTGAAGTGACAAATCTCCTTTACTTTCCACTCTAAACAGCAACAATGTGTTACATGCCTTGTTAAACAGACAGCTTACCAGAGATGATTTATTAAGTAATTGTTATATCATATGCACAGACACATAATTCCTAGATGTACACTTAAATGCCTTCTTAAGTATTTTGAAAACTTCTAGGAGAACATTTGATATATGGATGTAGATAGAAACCCTTTTACTTCCTCTATGAACTACAGCTTCAGAATCTTCAGAAACGCTCATAAATATGATTTTTAATTAGCAGTAGACTGAATTTGTAAATGAAAAAAATAAATCTGGACATTTATGGGCTGTCTTTGGATTAAAGCATACTTTGATAACAGCTTGCTATGTAGGAATAGAAAAGGTAGTGTAGAAATTGCACCTCGGGTAAAACAACGTCTAACTAAATCTTACTAAATCCAATTAACAAAAAACCTTATTCCCTTTAAAAACAACATTTTATCTGAAAATTCATAATTTAAAAAACACAGCTGTTCCTTTAAAATGTTTAACCTGAGCTGCCCACATCAAATGAGCAATTACTTTTTTAGCTAGTACTTCCTGTGAGTAGTATTCTCTGGCTTTTTTAGTTAGAAATTTGAAAGTATTTTTAATTAAAAACAAAAACCCTCTAGGTAATGCTTAGCAAATTAATATCCTAGTGATTTGTTTAATTTACTCTGAGAATAGTTGTTCGTGATAAATAAAAATAGTACAGATTATTAAAGCACAGAAGAGACATAAGGGAACCCAAGAGACATGTACAGTGTCTCTGAACTTTGAACACCAAACATTTTGTTGATAACAACCCATTACCAATCATGCTTTATTACTCTACCAAGTCACAAGGAATAACTGTGCTCTAGAAAATAACCCAAACATAGCTACTTCTTGAAACTGTCTGCTGCCTGTGCAAAGTCTGCACAATAACAATCCCTGACTGATCTGTGCCTGTATACAGATGACCATAAGCACAGCATGGTAGGATGTAGACAGAAGAGTCATCCTACACTGAACCAAGAGATCAAGTCCTAGGATTGTCTCAGGTTTCACCAATGAAAGTGGAAAACAGTTATTTATTCTCATGAAGAGCTTATTGCAGTATGATGTGAGCAATCAATCTGTTCCTCTCCTCCCTAACAGAGGCAAGGTCCATGACGGATGGAAAAGAAAATCTGAAAAGAAATGGAGCAATGGGGGTTGACAAGTTGACACCTATCAACTGTCACACACCCTTCTCAAGGAGCTCTCTCCCCAGAAAATACTTTTTCCCTACTTTTTTTTTTTCCCCAGCTTGCAGTGAATATACCAGGAAATTAACAAACAAGTGCCTCATATAATTATAGAATCAAAATTATGCAAGCACATAAGAATTGGCTATGGAGTGCATGGAGGTAAGGCTGAGAAAACACAACCTTCAGCAAAAAGTGAGCAGGGTATGTCTTCAATCTAAAGACATAATTGCTCAGCACACATATAACGCAAAAGATAGCATAGTGTCATAGCTACATACAGAGAGCTCACTGGTCAGATATCTTGAGTCATCTGTGGTTGATTACTTAAAATAAATGTGCCTGGAAAAGCAATTAATCAAAAAACTTTCCTTAAACTTAGTAAAATTCAGGGTCAAACATCCAATATTCTAGCTCCCCTGCTCTCAAGAACAGCACAACTAGGTGCGTAGTATAAGGAAGAAATGTAGATTCTTTAAGACTGTGTGTATCTGTATATGCTATCCACAAGTTCACAAGGCTCCTAGTTATACTTTCTATTTGCCATGTGCTCAGTACTATGCAGGAGTAACTGGATGCCTGTTCAGACAGTATTTGAACAAGTTCCTCTGGCAGCTACTCTAACATTATTTCCCTGTGCTTTTAATAAGCTCCTGAGGACCAAGGCATTAGGACATTGCATCTGTTGGCCAATGATTGCAAATGATGCCAAGTTCCAAGAATATGCTAAACTGCATCTTTCACTACAGTATTGAGCCCAGCTTTGCTAGAAGCTGATGTATTGTCATTGGGAAAGTTTACAGATCAGTCAATTGTCTCCACAATCTGGGCTATCTCCCTGATAAAGGGAGGTATTCCTGAACAATATATTTCTCACTGCCAGCATCCTAAAGCTTTTTAAACCACATTTGGCCTAAGTATTCTGGAACAAGTTTTTATTTTCTTACAGTATTGCATGTTCAGGTCAACCAGAACAGTTTGCAAAAATAATGCAGGTTCCAAGACCTCTGACATCCTAGAGAAACACTTAACAAACTGAACTGGACCGTTTTTATTTCTATTGATTTTGCTTCTCTTCATAGAGGATATTTATCAGATGCACACCAGATAATTTGGTTGTTATGGCTGGCCAGATGTAACCATTCCACTTGTAATTAAAAGATTCATTGAACTCTTATACAGTTTTTTTTTATTTCTTTCCTTGTCCTAGAAATACTTTTTCACTAAACTGCTAAAATGTAGGAACAGAGAGAACATTCAGATGAGCTTTAAAGTAATATAATGTACTCTAATATATCAAAACAAGGTGATAGCCCTTTGCCATCCCTACTTTTGCTGGTTTCTGATGCCTTGAATGCCAATTCTTCATTCTTGTGATTACATCTGTGTTTGCTGATGTGCAACAGATATTCTGCTGTGAGTATTGCAGTGATTTATCTTTCCTCCTTCTGTGACATGATGAGAAGGAGAAGAACGTGTCTTACAGATTTTTCTTCAGAAAACAATTTTACTTGTGCCTCTGGCAATCAGCTAAAGTTGTCTTTTGTGTTCTAATTTTCACTTCACCTTTAACAATAGAGGCTTATGAGTGAGTTTGTTTTGCTTAAGCACACAGATTGCTTAAAGAGACTCCTGCAATACAGAGTAAAGACTTTTTTTGTTAGGGAATGGCTCCTCTTATTATTGGTCTATTGTGCATTCTGCCTGCATGCAAGAGAATGGTCTTGCTGCCTTCTCACTGTAATAGCCACCTAAGCACAAAACAAACTAATTAAAAATGTAAATATTGATACTTTTTATAGCCTTCAGAAGTATTTTCATCAGCTTCACAGCAATTCATTCATCTATGTTTTATAGCACTGGGTAACCCAATGTATATGTATTTTTAATGGTTTGGAAAGTGCTCATGAACTAGTATCCACAGCCTGTAACTGTTCACGACTGCATGGAAAAGGAAGCAGAATCCATCATCTCAAAGGGAGCACAAGACAGAAACTTGCTCAGAAGTATTCGCAAAGTCAGAAACTTTTTATTCTGATTTAAGCTAGTAGTGTTATGGTGTAAGATATGGCTTAGATTCCTTACATTCAGACAATCCAACAAGAAATACTCTGTCATTTTCAGTGTTTAAAAATAAGCTAGTCTTCATTGTAAGACATGAGAGAGCCTTAGCATGAAGCACTACCTAGCTAATCACCACAGAAACTGCTTGGTAGCAGAATGTCAGTTCACATCCACAAGAAAAAAACAAATACATACACAGCTTAATTAATATAAAACTTGCTGAAAATATAATGAAACCTCATCATTAGGAAACTTACACATCTTCACACAGGAAGGGAAGAAAACAAACAATATATATAGGTAGAAGTGTACTGGTTTTAATCATACAGCACAAATCACTATATAAACACTTGTGCTTTTGATGCCTCTCTCTGATCTACACTTCTTTGCTGTCATGATTAAATTATTGGACTTAAAACAACTGTCCCATTACCACTTATTCCCATCCTCATTTTCACATGTAAAATATGTTTTATCTTTTCAAACAGCCTATTTGAAGTGTGTGTCCAGCTATTCTGGGAGTTTCTGTTTGAGATAGCAAAGTATTTTGTTGGAAAGCAGAGAAACACACAAGGGAAATCAGACTCTTCACAAATCATGAGTTACTAAATATCATTTATTTTGGCCATAACCTCTGGAAAAGGAATTGATCTCCATTTTTTGTATTGTACAGGCTAAACATACCACACATGATTAAGAACTGTTCACTGAGTAATCTCAGTGTCAATTTCTCCTCATACTTACAGAGACTACCAAAGTTGTTATTCAGCCCATGCACATCCTGCAGTGTTACAAGATCATGATTACTCAATTTTCCTTACATTTAGTTTCATCCTAAGTGAATATTTTTAGGCTAATCATTATCTGTTAAATCAAAGCAGCAATTCCCTCTCATCATCTCATGCAAGCCTTGACTTTCAGCATGTGACTGTGCATATCAGAACCACCACCTCTATTTTAATATCAGTTTGAGAAAGTTTGTCATACAAGGACAGAATGTGCTGAGACACTATTTCTAAAATGCATACAGCATTCAGCAACAAAAGCACAGAACAGCATAGTATAGATCACTAAATGTTAAAAAGAAGTTATAGAAGAGGGCAATGTCTTACACTGCCATTTATCCAAAACTTCATTTGTCAGCCATTAGAATAATGACATTCAATGGGAAGGAGGAATAGACAGGATGCAAGTCTCCACCATCATAGGATATGCTGAGCAGACGGCAAGTCCAAAGGTGTTAGAACTGTTCTGTTAATCATGAAAATGACAAATAGTCCCAAAATTTCACTGAAGGGAGATAGTGAGGTAAAGCAAGTTAGACTGAGAGTTTAAGTCACACAGTATTTTGATGCTGTGACACTTCTACCTTCAAGTAGAAGAATATTTTTGCAGTGTGCACCATTCCTGAGAATTTTATTCCTCCTATGAACTAAAACACCAAGATCCAAAAAAGTTTCTTTTTTAGTTCACAGTTTTTTTATCTACAATCCTTCTGAATATTGGAACAAAAAAATGAAATATTTTGGTTGAGAATTCTTTTTATTCAGAAGTCATTCTGATGGATTTTGTTTGCAAGCTTTTAGTGACTGGCTTGCTAATGTGAGATTATCCCCTGCAGAGACAGAAACTCTCAAAACCTAGAAGGTACTTTGCTAATACCAAAAAGAAATCAACCAATCTAATTAATTGCTGAGGACAAGTGGAGTAAAACACTGTGCAAAAACCAAAATAACACGTGAAACTAGATGATCTCTAAAGGTCCCTTCCAACCCCTACCATTCTATTCTAGAAGCCATTTGCATAGATGGATGCAAGGATGCAAGGGCAGACAGATGATGTACCCCTGGTGCTGTGGGCAAATAAAACCAGTACAGCTGGCAAGCAGACAGGACTTGGAATGCTTAGCCAAAGTCCCAGCTTTGTGCTCTCAAAGACCACACTGCTCACCACATGGAGGGAGCATATGAAGGAGGGCTGGCAGTAAAGCATGCCAAGACCTCAACCACCTCTCCCTACCTGCAAAGGGAACAAAATTTATTTCTTCCTTACCTGGGAAGTCTAATTAATTGTCAAGTCTCTCAAAATTTAGTTCTTCCTTACCTGGGAAATCTAATGAATTGTCAGGTCTCTCAAAGACTGCAATGACAGAACTGCTGCTAATAGTAGCATGCTTAAATAATGCCTGAAACGCAGACACACAGATTTTAAGGATACAATGATACATTTTTCATATACACAAGAGAAGACGCAAATCTATATTAAAGAATTAGCTATCTAGCACTGTAAAACTCTGTGTGCAGCCAAGTAGCTATCATCTGTCGATCTTGTTTGGAAGCTGATAGTTAAGGCTTTGAGCACACCTAGATTTCAGGAAGTACTGAAAAATATCACAGAACTTGACGCATGGGTGGCTGTCAACCCAATCTGAGGAATCAAAAATGCAACTGTATGACAAAATGACTGACAGATCTGCCTCTCTCAGTCTGTCTTCTCCACACTTTGGCACCTAAAGGTTCATGCCAAAAACCCACAGAAATCAAAGAACATTTGTTTCTATTGCCTTACAGCTATTCAGACTTAAAAGGCTGCATATAAACAATTAGACCTTAGGATATTTATATAAAATGATATCACTCCCAGTTTTGGTGTTCACTTTTCCCATCTCTGCAGATTGTAATTTTTTTCTTTAGCAGCTCCTTACACAACAATTAAGTTGGTGGCAGCTCTGAATGAGGAGATCACAAGATGAATGATAGTATTAGTTTTGTGATAAATCTTAAAGTTTTATGCTGAGCTGGTGGAATTAGTACAGCAAATTGCAAGAGATGGATGTAAATGATCTGAGGAATCCCAGCCTGGCACATGTAGCTGCCTGTGAGTTTGCAGCGTGTTTCTGCCTAGGGAGATGGCCCTGTAGTATATAGCACAGAGTACAAGGCACCTGGAGGCTGAGGAGCTGGGGGCTGTATTTCACATTTAGCTACCAGCTCACTGCATGGCCTCAAGTGAGCCCATCTACTTTTCTGTACCTAAATTTCAACCTTCATCTTGTCAAATTAGTACATTTTTTAAACAAAAGTCCTTTCACCCTCCCCAGTCTAAATCAATGAAGTCCTTTCTTGCATTACACGTTACATAAACATCCATAACAACTGTTTCCCAATTGACTGGTTAGCTTCCTACTCCATAAACTTGCTTTAATGTTGGGCTTTTTTCTTAGTCTGTTTAAAGACCAAGATAACAATAAGATAAACAGAAACACTTCCAGAGCAAAAAGATGTGGTGCTATTATCTGAACACATTCCATTTTCCCTTTCATTAACTTTCTGTGATACAAAACTGCTGCTAAGTCAGTTTGTGTGATTTACTGGTGAGACAGAAATGCACCCTTTTCCAATTACTTGGGAAGAGACTATATCCATGTTTTCAGAAAGAAATCCTAATATCCAGACCAATATGCCCATGAGCCCAAGAGGCTTTCAGCATTAGAAAATACTTATGTGGGGACATTTGCTGTAGAAATTTATCCACCCTAGGCCTGGGATGCTTGCATCAGTCTTGCTGGAATGCTAAAACTGATGGTGGAGTCAATGCTGTGGTACTCAGCTATGACAGTCCTTGGTCACTTGCATGAATTTGTTGTATTAGCTACCCTCAACCTCATTTTTTCTTTTGGAGCTGTTGAAGATTGCTGTTGATAGACCTGTAGCAACTGCCATGGGCTGGATGGAAACACAATGAGCTCAAACATCTTTGAAAAGCTCAGAGTAGTTTGGGTACAAGCCCTGGCCATTAAGTTCTGATCTCAGACGAAGAGCTCAGATCTCACAAATTAGAATCTCCATTGGGCATAAGGTCCTAGTGCCTTTAGCAATGGACCTGGCAGCACACCGAGAGCTAATTGCAGTGTTTGGACCACGGCATGCACATCCTTTAATAATCACTTGATGAGCTACACTTTCACTCCACTGCAGCTGCTCATACCCACAACCTTTTGTACTTCAAGAAGGTGCAAGGACACAGAAAAAAAGACAAGATCTTATTTGATTCTGGGGAAAGCATTGGTATTTAGATTAAAGCTGCATGAATTCCTCTTATCTCCCTTACACAGTAACAGCACAGTTTCTGCAGGCTGGAAAAGCCACAGTGATATTCCTCTTTGTGGATTTACTGAAATAACTGAGTAAATTCCTGAGATCTCATTTCATTTCAAATGTGCATGTTTCAAATAACATATTCATGCTATTCATACCACCACATTTGGTTTTGCAAGTAACCTTTTATCCATCTCATGGGTTTCAATGTCATGACATTACTTGTTACAAAGCTACATCTTAAAACGACAGAAGGTAAAGTTGGTTCACAAATGATCAAAACTGCACTTGTGACACACATCCTAATCCCACACAAATACACTGAACCAATCTAGATTTCCTAACAGCTTCAACAGGAGTGTCAGGATTTGGCTATTACTCATCAGTTTCTTCCAAATAAACTTGTAGGTGCAAGGGTTTGAGCCACATTTGACAGATCCTTATTAAAAGGATAATAAAAAGCATGTCTACAGCTCTCTTCTACACAGATCATTAGGACATAAACTGTAGAAGTTATTAAAGCTGTTTACATCCAGCTGCAATAATTCACATCACACAACTAATAGCCTGAAATGGTTTTGCCTAAGTGATGGATTTTTTAAAAAATAATGTTAAATTTATGTATACAAGAACTGCATTTCTCAGATAATGATGAAAGAGAGAATCAGGACAGCATTTGCAAGGCAGCAAAGGAACAAGTACTGAGATCCTAAAGAAAAACAGTATATGAGGTTAAACCCTGGATTGTTTTTTAAATAAAATAGTAAATTCCAAATAAAATCTTAGAAAAATATTGCGCAATCTGATATCTCAGGAATTTCCCAAGGAAAAGGCTCCAGTCTTTGTTCTGCTGGCAGGATACACAAAGTTAACTGTTTAATGGAGACCTTTTACAGGCTGTAAAAAAGTTAGGGATGAAAAACTGTCACTTTAAGATTTTTCATTAGTCTGAACATTGAATGTTTATCTGTTTGTTTTGCACTCCCTATCTGCAACTTCAAAAGGGTTAAGGACTTAATTGACCATTTGAATATCAGCATCTCACTAGAAGCAACATTTTCCTTTTAGAACATGGAAACAGAGGGTTACAAGGGCATAACTCATGCACTCACAAGAACTTCAGGTGCATTTTTAAAGCTCCATTATGAAATTGGCTTTCAACACTTTGTCCTTTCCCTTTTCCAAGTTGAAATATGTTTTTGTAGGATAGTAAAGATCTCTTATTTCTGGCCTAAGTATATTAGCTTGAGTTACTCTTGGACTTACTGGACAGATCATCACAACTGACTTGATACTACAATGAATTATGTTATGATGGCTTAGGGGTCTTTCTAAGACCATTTTCCCCATGCAACTATTTCCTCATTTTATGATAATAGTTCAACATTCCTTAATTCCATCAGCCTTCTTGACCACAAGGGCATATTGCTGGGTCATGGTCATCCTTCTGCCGACCATGACCCCCAGGTCCCTTTCCCCTGTACTACATAATTTCATGTTTAGTTCCTTTTCAAGAGTTCCTATTAAGCTCATGATCTTTGGTATGTTCTTATTTCTCTAGAAGAAAGAAACTTCCATCCTTCTTGGAGTTACTTTTGAATCCTAATACAGAAAGCCCGTATTTTCATATGGGCTACTGTTTTATTGACCTGTTCCATGGCAACTCTTTATTGATCCCTACTGGCATTGAAAATATCAGGAAATCATGCTTGAAGAGCTTAGAATGCTGATCAATCAGACCATCTGCCAGTACATTCACCACACATCCCACTGGTGTGTTTGTCCTCTCTCATGTACTCATGGACCTAGAGGCAAAATTGTCATGCTTTTTATCCAGCCGAAAGCAGCCTCAGAGCTCATTTGACTGAAATCAAGTGTTGCACAGCATTTGCTTTGGCTGATGAGCTTCTCCAAGTTTCTCCCTTAGTCTTTTCACTTAGACATACTGTTACTACTAAAACAAGAATAGAAGCTGCAGAGGGAGACTGGCACGTGGTCAACTTTGTACATCAAAAGCACATAGCCTTGGCTTATGGCACTTAAGATAACTCCATCCACGCTTTATCATTAGAAAGCAGAATAAATTCCACATATTTGCTTTCTTACCTGGTATTTTATATTTTACTGAGGCAAAGCTACACACACAATGCTTGATGGTCAGTGTGGGCTCCCCAGTTGACTGTATTAAGCTAACACTATAACATTTTGCATACAGACTGGTAAGCCAAGATCAGCTCTCTTTGGCATGGATGCTTTCTTTACCTAGTTGTCATTCGTCACCTGCATCAGAACCACACCACTGTGAACTGCTTTTCTGTCACACACACAGCAGCAATGGGCAGCTGGTTTGCAGCAATAGTGGGGATTTGCTACAGGGCTACACTGCCTGAATGGAAAAAGAAGGGGTTCAGCTCCTGTAATTTCTTGTGTTTGAGTTGATGTTTCAACAACCACAGTCAATAAGACATTTTCAGAGAGATTGTAGGTATTTAGATTAATGAGTTGACTCTCTTCAAACACACAATTTACAATAAGCCTTTCTGCCCATTTCTTTATTGACCTGCACAGCAATTACATCTATTAAACTTCACCCAACCATCAGGTAATACAAACATATTCTTGCAGTTGGATGCAGTCAGAAAGGCCAGGCACGTCATCACTGCAGTACATATATCTTCTGAGACAATTATCAACATCAAGTTGGTAGTAATCAGGAAGAAACGGGATTCTAACAAAGGACTTAATGATCTCTTGCTGGAGTAGAGTTCTCTCAGGTATGATGTCCACATGAAGATATTTTTGCAGGGATTTATCTGACCTTTATTTTTCTATTGATAATAAGTCAGTTAATCCTCAGGGTAGAAATCCTCATTGCTCTGAAGAAACACCTTAAGGAGCAAGACAGTTAGGAACAGAAGAACCTTAAGCAAAAGAGCTTATTCACCTCATCCTATCTCAGCATCTGGTGTGCAGGTTTTTGGCATGGAAACCTCTACCAGTGTCCTTCTGTGATTCTCCAAGAATGGCTTGCAGAAGCAAATCCAGAAAAACACCCTGAGTAGAAGCCAGTAGTGCTAGCAGGATGGCAGTTAAAGCCTCAGAAGAATGGAAGGCAAGAGAATGCAGACAGCAGAAGATATAAGTACCCCGCAGCTGGGAGCTACAGCTAGTAACAAATCCAGTCAGAAGATAACTTGTTTCTGGCAATACCTGGGCTTTGTGCACTTGCTGTTTCAATGATATTCAGTTAACTCAGGAAGACAAATTAAACAATAAAAGGAGTTGGAGGAGCCATGCACTCATATGAAGCACAGAAAATATGTACCTTAAAAGGGAGACAGTAAAGCAGTGATATTTTCTTCTGTTTCACCAATAAGACCGAACAGAAAAATCTTACAACTTCGACTAGGCAAAATTGTCTTTTCTGGGACATTACTGGTATGAGAAATGCCATGCAGAAATGTAGCTGACCCAGAATTAGCCTGACAAGGTAATTAGCACCTGCAAGACAAAGGGACTCAGCCAGTCCCAGCAGATTGGAGACTGTAAATGCAATAGAAAAATCAAAATTATTCCATGAGGAGAAAGGGCTCATTAATAACAGCAGAAGGAAAAACAACAAAAATAGCAGCAACTGACTGCACTAGAAACATAGAAATCCTAGAACTTGGTGGCAAGAGAATCAGACCAAGCACAAGTATCCAAAACAAGAAATGCTGCACAGCTGGCATATGCCTGTGCGCTTATGTACATTCCCAGGTTAACACTGATGAATTATAGAGTGAAAATGACCTCCAAAAACATAGCAGATAAAAAACTAAATGCACATTTGCCAGTCAAAAAGGACTGTGTGTTGAGGGGGAAGAAGAGGCTTAAAGAAATTTGAAGTTGTTAAAATGAATCTACTATATGTATTTTGCATCTTGCTTGTTCTAGGAAATCCTTAAGACCTCACCTGACTGCCCATGGAAACTGATAACAAGGAAATAACTCCAGACTAAGGAATGGCTCTGAATTTTTTCCTTTGGATCTTTTTACCCATCACAGCTAGAGTCCAAATTCTAAATCCAGAGGTTGTTTCCTGGATACAAGTTTAATCACCCACTTATATAGATTAATGGATTTTAAACAAGAAAAAAAATATGATGATTCTTCTTTAGCCTGACTTTCATTAACCTGAGATTTAAGTAGAGCAAGACACAGACTTCATGTATGGTCTTCAAATAGACATGATATTACTTATAATATTGGAAATGTATCACTTCCGTTAGGAAAGTGATACCTTATTTCTACTTGGATTATTTCTGTCTCAGAGTTTCTACCATCACTTCTTGTTCCAAGCTTTGATTTTTATATTAGAGATCCTACTTTCAGTGCAGTAACAGGTTATCAGACCCCCAGTCAGGGATTAGATAATGAAATCTCATCTCATTTATATATTTTCTTTAAGCCTCTGGCCATGTAAGTCCATCCCTAACAACAATGAGGCAAGAGTCAGTGTGTGGTGGGCAGGTGTGTGCTACCCTGGCAAGAAAGCTTTTCCTGACAGCTATCTGCCTGTGTACATAACTGCAGCTAAGCTGTTGCATCACCTGCTCTGGAATGTAAGAGGTGCACTACTGCAGGGACTGATATGCCATTGATCTTTACAATTTATTACTGAAGATAAATGTAAGTTATTTAGCCAACTTTCCATGTAATTGATCTGTAGTCTTGGGTATTTCCAGACATAATCCTTGGTGGGTTGAAAAATTAAGTATATCATTTATAACGGATAATTCAGGACAAATTACTTTAGAGGAAGTCAGGCATTCATACATAACTGTTGGTTAAAAACTCAAGAGGTACGGAAGTTCTACTCAGAAAGCCAAAATTTAGAGCTCCTGCCAAAACTCATGTGATAATCTCTGCTGATCAAGAGACAGAATCCTTGCAAGTAGAGGACATCTGCACCAGAACACAGAAGGTGCAGGCAACACTGCCCTTCCACAGAGTGTTCTTCAGGAATCTCCAGTTCGGCAAAACCTTCCTTCTCCAGAGAAACAGGAATGATATGTTTTAATAACATCATTAAGGTTTTCACTAAATACAATGACTTATATGAGCAAGTCACCACTTTGGTGTTACAGGAACAGTGTCTCCAAAAGATTATTTTTATGAAGCCAAATTCTCTTTAAATTACAACCTTCTGATGGACACATGCAAAGTGCTGTGGATATTAAGCGGGAAGGCTAACTGCAGAAATGGAACACACTAGGTTCTATGACATTTTATGTATAAGCTAAAAATAAATTAGAGATGCATATTTTTCAAGCTGTGGATCTTCATAAAAGCAGCTGTGCTAATAAAAATAATAGTTACCTGAGCAGAATATCAAAGGCATTAAAGTGACTGAGCTGGGGAAGCATTTGCTTCTTTCCAGGAAACCCAATCTTTATTTTGTGATTAATATTAGCTGATAAACATTCTCACCTTTAGTAGTTATTTGCTTATGCAAATAATTATTTGCTTATGTATTGGCAGTAGCTTCCTTCCTGATAAATAACAGCTTAAACTTGGAGAAAATACAGTTTATGAATCAATGCAGTGTTTTCTATCATGTAAAAATAGATTCCTAGAACATGATAAGACTTAGATGTCAGATAAGAATACATATGTAAGATTATTATAGATAATCATCATATAATGTCAGAGTGATAGATAACTTCCTGGAGTAAATTGGTAGCAAATTAAATGCCTACCTAAGGACGGCAAACACATTGTTGAATTGCAGTGGGCCCTCTTTTTGCTTTTAAGATATACAAGGGCATCTTCTGAGTGCCCTGAACATTGTTTTGAGTCTTTGGGTACAGCACTAAAGAGAAGTTATTTAATTGGCTGTGATGAGGAACAACAAATGAGCTCAGCTCCTTGCAAAACTCCTGCTCCCTGGTTGTACTAACCTAAAGCAAAGCTCTACATTTGAGGACTTTTGTTGCCTGAAATCCTGGCCTTAAGCTGCCTCATATCTTCAGAATATGGTTTATTCAAAAGTATCCATCTCTACCATCTACTATATTCTTAGCTTTACCCAGAATAAATTGTCTATGTCTTGTCTGCTGAATGGTATTAATCTCCATCTGCTTCAGAGAGAAGCTGTTGGAGTGTGCCCTTGCACAAGGTATAAAATAGTCCTCTGTTGAGGAAGCCCAGCTGTTTCCCAGCTCAAGTTTTCCAAAGGATAAAACTTTGCTTTGAAAAATTGCCTGAAACTCCCTTTTCTGTTTAGCAAGGAAGATAAGGCAGTTAAAATGAAGGCAGCTACTGCCCGCACAAAAGCTAACTGGTCAGCTCAAAGCATCGCAGTCAGCTGCTTTGTTCCTCTAGTTCAATCCCCAGTTGTGATCCCAATAAGAAGTGACCCTGAAGCCAGGCACACTTAGGTAACAGAAGGGTCACAGCACACAGTCAAATAACAATGAGAAACCCTCAGTTGTCCAACAAAATAATTAGAGGGAAGAAAGAAACCACCACCACAGTCCACAAATAAAACAACCCAGAAAGCAGGGAGAAACTCAATGGTTCACATCCAAACTCTAATCAGGATTTTCTCTTAGCACAAAAATAAAGGAGGAGAAAATCATTATATGTATGATCAGCAATTAAACTACTTGATTTTAGGAACCCGAGAGAAAAGTTTATTTAATACCCTACCACGTCATAAAGACTTGAATGATTCCAACTAGAATAAGGCATTAATACTTAATGACTTGAAAAATTCCATACCCATTGCCTTTATAAGTACAGGTATCACACAAGCTTACAGCTTTCCAAGGCTGCAGTGTAATTACGATTCTCATGGTAGTGTTAAAATGCCTCTAAGCACAATCTCCACATTCATTTGTCCTGTCCAGGCAGTTATTAGCTTGACTACCAGCAAAAATGCACTGAAATGCATACTGGGAAGGTTCTAGAAAGAGCACTTCTACCACATTCTCACAGCAGAGGCAAAGCTTGATCATAGAGAGCAGCTACAGACTTGGAAACATTTATTTTGTGTTAACAGAATTAGTACCAGCAGGATCAAATCCATTCTGAAGCTTCAGAAAGGCAGCAGAACTGTGTATTCTTCGAAAATAGGATCCCATCAGTAGTATCATACTCAATGCATGGGAAGGGATATGCATGAGACAACACTATGAATGAGGCTCCAGCAAGAAACACCAGACATTGTACCACCTCTAGAAGGAATGAGAGTCAAAGAGGACAACATTCTATGGGAATGAAGAGCCCCTAAGCACTGGAAATTACTTCTGGCAGATTTAACCAGTAAATACTTTTGTAGCCTATACCTTGGAAAAGATTTGTCCAAACCACAAACCCTTGCATGAACAAGTTTTGTTTATATGTCATTGACCAAAACCTACAAGTCAATAACTTTCAACATTAAAGTTCTGATGGGTGTTTTGCCATTTGGTTACTATGACCCTGGAAAAGGCTACCTGGTGACACTCTTTTGCTTTGGCAGTTACACTACCACAGATAAAGAGTTGAGGCTCAGATATGAAAGTCATGGGGGACCTCAGAGTACCAAGACGGTAACTTGCTTCTGTAGCATCAATGGCCTTTGATGAACAAGAAAACAGCTCCTGCCAGATGGAGTTCAATGCCAGAAAAGCAAAATGAGAGATGAGAGTTACTTTTATCCCTCAAACCCTTTCATGTCCTTCATTGGATGTTATTAGGAATATCCTCCCAATTTCTAGAAGTGATTCAAGCCATATATGCCCCAGACAACTATCCCTCCCACCATCTGCATTTGCTGTGTAGCAGGAAAGAGGGAAAGATGGTTTCAGAGCTTGAGTACCAGTGTGAATAATTAATATTAAGATATGTTGAAATGCAACATTTGACTGAACCATTTTTCAGACTTCGGGGAAGTTTCTCTCACATAAAGACCAAATTTGAATTTACAATGGCTTGTTTTAGAGCATAAGGATGCCTGCCAGAGCACCTCACAGGGATAAATCTCGACAAGATAATGCACAGGATCATTCTAGTATTCCTCAACTATATTTTGCCTCCATTGATTTCATCAGTGATCAAAGGAAGTTCTGTCTCTTAATGACCAGGAATGATACTAAATACAGTGTGAACGTGTCCTTAACATATAGAAAACAGGTATCTTATTAATCATAAACAAATTCAGGGATTCACTTGTAGCTAGAGGTTTAGAACCTCCTCCAGAGCAGCAGTCTTAAGTACAAAATAGTCTGTACTGCAAAGAAAGCCCACTGCCTCGATAGGAGCAGGGCTCGATATTGGGTGAAATTTGGCCCAGATCCCACTTAAATGAGTCAGTTCCAGCTTTTCTGAGTAAAGTCTGAACTGAGTATCCTTCACTGCTGAAATCCAAAGAGAAACTGTCACTTAAATGAAATAGTAAGAGCCAGTGCTTTGCAGAAGAATCTCAGTTCCTTACAGAAATACCTTTGGGAATCACTGTCAAATAACAGTGAGCAATCACTGCTCACAAAAAATAAAGAGAGCCCATTTTAAAAAGACCTCATACTTAAAAACTCAGCTCCTTGATATATCTTTTCCCTGGGTAATAGCATTATCTAACAAAAGTTAGTTGGAGCACTAATGTAAGCATTTAGAAAGGACACAAAACATAAAGATACATTTTAGCCTGAGGAAAGACACAGTGTATTTTACCAAAGCACATCACTGGACCATAAAATGTCAGTTGTGATGCTACACAGACTACAGGACTTAAAGAGGAAACTATCTGTGGGTCTTTCTCTACTTTCCTGACATTTGTATAATTAACTTTACCTTTTGAACCTTTTATTCCTTTAACACACTGAGAAGCGTAAATTATATCTCTTGTCCTCCTTTGAAAATAAGTGAAAATTCAATGTGATGGGGAAGTGACAGAAAAGCTTTCAGTGGAGTTCAGCTGACAAGATGATGTATTTTTGTCCCATCTCTCCTAGCAAAGCCACTGAAATTCAGGTCACAGGATTGTTTTAGATTGTATTGTGCTTGTTAGTTCTGGCATTTAAACAATCTTGATGTACCTAGGTGCACGTCAGCAATGCCACTAGCAAAGATTTAGCAGAGGAAAAGCAAGCTTACAGCCCTGAATGTGCGATTTACTTCCCAGGGCTTCAAGGGTAATACACATCAGGTACAATTTTGAAGGGTAATACTAATTACAGCAGCATCTCTAGGTATTTAGTGGATTATCACAACATAATGAGGCAGTCTTTCTATGATTTAACTTATAAGCCTCTTTCTTCACAGCTGCATTTACTGCATTATAAGTACTTCCTATTGGATAGCCATTACCAGTGCCATTCAACTCAATAATCCACCCTTTCAAGACTATAGTTCTACAGGAAGATAGTAGTAGAAGCAGTGTAACTTGTCTTCTTATTTTTAGCAAGGACAACATAATGGCAAAGTGTGTATTTACCCACCTAACAGTTCTGTAAAACTCCTTAGAAACTACCATAAGCACTAAAACAGATACATCATCAAAAAAACTACTTGGCTACTTCAGAATAATAATTCCATAAAAGTAAAGAAGAAGGAGATTCAGAGCCTGGGTTGAGTATAACCCAGTACCTTTCAGGGTAGAAGCTAGCCTTTCTTTCATAGCAAATAAGAACAGGCATAAAACCACAAACCCTGCGGCTTCTCTGTTTAGTAAGAGTTAGGAAAATATATGAAGCTGAAAAAGTTCACTAGGTGATCAGTTCTAATTTCTCCTGCTGCAGAAACTTTCCACACACTAAGGGCCATCAAGAAACAAGGCCAATTCTTCTACCCTCCTTTTGTCCACAGCACAAAGCTGTCCTACAATTGCACTGCATTAAACCGGGCAGCCATAAAATTGGCAAAGTCCCAGCTGAAATACACTCAAAACTAATTCATTTCTATTTACCTTAGGAATGCCCAAAGAGAAGAGAGGCTGTTTTCACCTCTCCATGGATAACATGAATCCACTTACCAGGCACAAGTTCCTGTTGCATCTCTTCTTACACAGGGTCTGGCTCTCTACCCTTTCCTGAAGCTCACTCACTGTTACTTGAAAGGTTGCTGCAGGTGCCTGGGTGTGTCTGTAGCAGTGCTTGTTCTCTAATGAACTGGGTACTCAGATCAGCTGTGCTCATGTCTTTTAGGGGTTAGTAGCACAGGAGTTTTCTTTTAGTACTAATCAAGAGAGGACTCCAGCTGAGGCTAAAAATAAACTGATCAGAAATGGAAATATTTCCCATCAGAACACTTCACAGAAACAGAAGTGTCGTTCTGCATTTTTGGGTGAGGTTCTCAGCCCAGGACAGAATTAGAAAAAGAGACAAATTAGGAAGGAACAAATCACACACTCGAGGATAATCCTATAGGCATTTATGCTTGACATAAGTGGGTTGGCAGCCTCCAAAGAGCAAATGTGGAAATCTGTACATCTTTCAGTTCTCCAATAGTGCCTAGTGGTTCCTAACCAAGAAGTGAAGATGTGATGGGTAACTTTTAGGGAGAAATATACTGTAATTAATATTGGGGTCGAGTCTGGGGCAGCACCCTTCACTCTCCACTCTGAGGGAAGGATTTAACATGATTTAAAAAGTGCCTTCACTTGTGTGAGGCAACAGTCAAGTTCATGAAGGTTTGTGGTTAAGAAAGATCGGTTTTCACTTTTTGCACATGCTGGCATCTGAAACTCAGCATCTCTCAAATGTGAGCAATTTCTGTGTGCCCACAATGACAGTTGCTTCACTTTTCCACTTTCACTACAATCAGTTTCTCTTATTTGTGTAAAGTGCAGCTATTGCAGACTTTCCTGTTCCCGAGGTTTTCCAGTGTGCAGATCTAATGTGTTTCCTCATACAGGCTTGCTTAGGGCAGCTATCCAAGAGAAGAATCCAGCCAGCCATCTGTGGAGATGTCAAACACCTCTCTTCCAGCTGCTCTGGAGATGAAAAAAAAAAAAGATGAAGAAATGACCTGAAAGAGCTCAGAGGACATGGGGAGGCAATTAAAAAGTTTTCACAGTTATACCTGTGAGCAAGAAGCAAAACGAAAGCAAACAAACATTGGAATGAGAAACAGAGCCTCCTGTGCCCTGGCCCATCTACTCCTGGACATAAATTTGTTTCAGGCCACCTGAATTGAGTATTCATATCGTGTTAAATTCTAGTAGGTCAACAGAATAAAGGATGACAGCTATAAAGGCATCAGTGAATTTAAGAGCTTTTTTTGGTGAACTAACAGAGAAATTCCATCCTAAGTCTTGATGTTGATGGAGCTGTTTGAATTGTGGTTCCTGCTTGGTATTCTGCAATCCTCATGAACTGATTGAATGTATCACTGTATTGTTTTCATCTAAGCACCAAGTAAGGATTTTCTATTTCATTGCCCATTCATACCTTGCTACACAGCTTGCAGAATGTGGGCTACCCCCAAATGCCTCTCGCTTTTCCCTTTGGAAAGTCTTTTCAGAAGCTGTCAAGCAAAACTATAATGGGCATAATACTTTTTGCAGTAACTTCAGCATTCATCTATTGCAGGTCAGGGTGTATTTTTGTATAGCTATCTGTGTTTAAACAAGATTCAAATCCACCCTGCATGCTGATTGCTTGGCCATCTCTGCAGGTTTAAGCAAAAACTCTGTAGTTCTCAGATAACGTGCCCAGTAGCTGTAAAAGGAATCCCAGTTCAATCTTATATATCAGGAATTACCCACCCAGTCTTGTCACTTCAGTTTTATACATGTTGAGCCTGAGATACATGTTCACTGGGGGGACGTTTTGCTGACTGGTTCGCATTCTCTTGGTTTCAGGATATTTCTGCAGCCTTCAACTAGATTTTGTCATCCTTTTCTAGTCTAACCCCATCTGTTATTAAATACAGGACTCCTTGTATCACTTGACACGTGGAACTTGACAGGTGAAAGGGACCTGGTGCGGGTTAGCTGGCTAAATACTTCCAAATTTCAACCTTGCAGACTTACACTGGGCATTTTTTCCTGGATGAAAGTCAGTGTATTTTGGTTAAAGGAAGGAGCCTTTTGGAACTGCTGCTGTTTATCAGTCATGGACGTGTCTTGTCTTTTGTAATGCTTCACGTGGTTTATTAAGGAAACTAACCTGGTAACTTTTATTCTTCTAAAAGAAAAAGATAACAAATAGATGTACAAACCCACATTCATATGTTGTTTTATTGGTGCATTACAACATTACATTTCCTTCACATTGAGAAAGCATGAGATTAAAATACATTGATCCACAAAAATGCCTTCCCTACACTGACTTTGCACTGGTAATTACAGCACCTACAGATGCCTCCACAAGTTTCATTTCATTAAGTCTTTCATAATTTTAATTACATTTAATCAAAGCTCTTTACATTGTCTATGACTTTCAATGTAATTATTCCCATTAAAACACTCTTTGCTGCTTTGCAAAGTTCACCAATTACTCTTGCAATGTAAGTATTTATGCTGCATTACCCTTCATCTTCCAATCTTTTAACAGGTATTACTCATTACAGGGGTCTATAAGCTTTCCCCAGCCCAAAGAAGACAGCTTGTTTTGTATCAAAAGCCATTAAAATACTGGGCATGTGTATAGCACAGTTAGGAGGCCCTACTCGGTTTTTGAGAATAAGCCAGATCTATATAAAAACATGCAAAATGCTCTATGCATCAGTATTAAACTTCTCATTTTGATTTCATATGTGGTTTTTTTTCAAACATTTGCATATAATCTGGAAGACTAGGGTTCCTGCTGAAAGAAAAAGCTAATGGCTGAGCCATACACAATGTAAAGATATGATACCCTTACTCCAGGGCTTTCATTAATCCTCCCATATGAAGTCACAGAGTTTTGCAGGATGGTTTTAAAAACTTTATAGATAAAGATTAAATCTCTAATAAATTGTGTGGATGTCTAGAATAACAGATCAATTACACCAGAGGAGTGTTCTGTCAAATCCAGTGCAAATGCAACGCCAGAATCATTTTGCTTTGCTGATGCTTGCTTTGTGAATTAGCACAAATACACCAGCAAAACCAGTTATATTTGGGTAACCACAGTCTAGAGCTCAGAATACTGGAACTGTCAGTAAAAAAAGTCCTATACCTCTAGCTGACACAGTCAAAATGGTATTTTCACTGTTTTACAAGTAGATCAGGCCTATATTTCTACATAACCCTCCTGGGTTCATGCCTAATATATTCTGGTCCTTAATGTCATTTCCTGTTTCTAGTTATTTCCAAATATAATGTAAGTTGATACACAGTGAGTTTACACCCTCTTGTACACACTGATTACATTTCTTTTTAAAAGGATTCCACTTCACTTGCATTCTATAAAAATTCAAGCGTTGCCAATCAGGAAATAACTCTTCTCAAAAAGTTCTAGACAGCTTACTTCTGAGAAAACTAAATGACAAGCCTTACACAAAGATATTGAGCTGTTTGAATCACAAAATGCCTACAAGGCCAATACATATTCCAACAGGAACACATAAATTATAATTATGGCAGCATTCTCCTCCTGTCTAAAGCACCATAATAACGGTCGTTGATCAATGCTATCTCAATCTCTTTAACCAACAGCTCCAGCTAAGAAATGTTCAACTGCCAAGATGTGGTCCGAACATTTGCCTGCATTTTTCATAGGATGTCTAAGAAAAGAAATCCTGGAATCTCACATTGTGTCATCCAAAGGTACATGATTTCACAGGGATGTGATGTATACTGCATAGTGCATACATAACAAAACAAGATCCTACCAATAATAAATTAACTCAAGTCATACACATAAGAATCTTTCTCCATACCAACAGTGGTTTGATTCAGGTGAGTTTCAATTCAGGTACCAGGCCAGACTTTGCAAACACCATGCTCAAGAACATGATGAGCAGAAGATGTGGAATGGGTCTAGTGGAAAACAGTCTCCAGCATTCTTCTGGATGTGTCAACAGTGCTGGAGACCACCACAAGCATCCATGGTTGTGTGCCCAAAGTCACAAATGAAAATCCTTGCATTTCTTTAGATCACCAATGCTGCAGTGAGTCACTACACAAGAATGAACATGGCACACAGACTCACAGAAAACACTGTGTTTCTTTAACCTCACAGTTTCAGGATTTTTTAATAATTGGTTTTAAAGACTTCAGCTTGCTAGATGTCACAGTCTTCTTTCATTTTGATTTGATGGTAATCACTGCAAGAGTTTTCAAAATACCAAGTTTCTAATCCATCCTATGGGTATATATGTTATTGAAAGCAGATATCTTTAGCAGTGTGGAATTTCTTGAATGGCAGAATCATCCTGTGGAACTACTAACACGTGAGGCTTGGTTTTCACAAACACTTAAACCATTCTTACCTTTTGACTCCTTGATCATTAGTAGCTCAGAATGACCTCATCAAAACTTGATGATTATTATGAACTTCTACCAGCATGTGGAGATTTTTTTTCATGTTAGAAGGCAAAAAGACTCACACAAGGATGATGCCTCAATTTATCAAATGATATTAAGAATAAAAGGCTGGCCACAACAGATGCTGAACACCTGATGAGAAGTGCTGTGCGTATTCACCACCCATCAAAACCAATGAGTGCTGAACATAACAAGAACTTTCTAGGAAATACTCAGTACTTCAAAAAAAAAAAAAAATCTGTTTCCAGATCTACTATAGTCTCAACCACATCTTCTTAAAATTACTCTCTTAACCATTGTCCACATGGGATTGTTTTTATTGATGTTCTCTCCCTCAAGTAGCCCACCTGTTTTCAGTAGACTGAAAATAAGTAATTCAGCAACATTTAAAATGATGATATTATGATGTTAAAAAAAATATTTCTCTTTATAAAAAGCAAAGAAACAGAAGAAAAAAAAACAAACAAAAAAAAAAACCCCAAACACTTACAGTAATAGACATTGTGTTAAGAGACCAGTTTGGAGGAAATGTGAGAAGGCTAAAAGTTCATTCTGCTCATTTCTTGAAGTCATACGGGACCTTCAGTTATCCCTTCCAGAGGCAAGCCAGTAGCATTATCTACTGTAGGTCTCTCTTCTTTCTTCACAGAGTTCTGATCTAGCAGGCTGACATAAGATTTATGACAAGCTGTATTACCCAAAGGAGGGTAGTGCTGTCTGTAGCATATATAAGCAAAAATGAGGCCAATGATCCCTCCAACGAAGGCATCTAGATAAGAAAAGCAACAAACCCAGAAGCATGTTACAATGGAAAGGACAGCCAGCAGTGACAACTGTAGATAAAAGACATTTGGTTGTCCTGGGGAAGTGTTTATCCCAGGAAATGTGGACTTCAAATTACCACAAAGAATTTGGAGCCGAATACCACAATCACACAGGACACATAAAATCAGTGTTTTGTTGGGAACATCTCCAACATTCTGATTACCCCAAATGTACACAGTTGTCTACATTTCAGGACACGAACAAGGGGAATACAACAGCCTACATAGGGCATTAAACATTCATGATGTTGCAGCTCAAGTATCTTCCATTTTGCCATGATTTACAATGACCATCACCAGGTTCCCTGTTGATGAGCAATACAGCTGTACTATGCTGTTTACAGCACCCAGAGCTCTCCCACTGAAAGGTACACCTCAAACTCTTGCACCTACTACAGTCTGTTCCTTGTCTCTGCCCAAGCACCCCCAGGAAAGATAGCAGTTAAAGTGCCAGATATACTTTCCACTGTTTTGTATTCTGGAAGGCATTCTCCAGTGCAGACAAGGATCAGGCAGGATATAAGATGGAAAATCATCTTCCTTCAGGAAGTGGACCACTGTAGCTAGAAAAATTTATTTCACTTGCACCTCTTGAAAGGCCCCTGAGAAAGACAGCTGTCAAGAACCATTTCAAACTGAGTGAATTCTTCCTAAAAGCACCTCAAAGGTAAAGACTAAGCATGCCTGTTAACTGATTTAACACCTTCTATGTATCTGTCTTTGATGCTTTTCACTATCCCACACTCTTACCAGAAAATTATATAGGGTAAAATAAGGCCATTGTATGAGACATTTGCAGGGCAATTTTAAGTTTTCTAACATGAATCGTGTAACATCTGAAAGGTAAGAGGATTCATTCTGTTGCCAGGTTCTCCCTGCCCCTTACAAATGTACTCACCTGATCATTTATTTCATTTTTGAGTAACTAGAGCAAAATTTCACTGGAAATATATACTGACTTTGAAAGTCTCAGTTTTGAACACAAACTATAACAGAAGTGAGGCAAAAGGCACTGGCTAGAACGTGACTTGAGACCATGGTTTGTTTTAACAAGACTTACTAAGCACCATATCATCTGTACATACCTGTGTTTGCATTTTACTTTCAGCTACAAAGAAACCTCAGTGTTAAGAAAAACCACTGAGTTTAATGACAAAGAAGGGCAAATCAATACAAACTAATTTTGTCTACAATACTTAAATATAGATTAAATGTTTTAGTTTATTGGCTTAGTGTATATTAGAACAAAGGACGTGTGGTTCCATTTTCAGTGGATAATAAAATGACTTGTTAATCATCAGATGGGTGAGATTCTGAGAAGCCTTTAGACAAGAATTGCTACGGCAAGAAAACAAGCAAAAGGCCATAAAAGTCTGTCACAAATAACTGTAATAGAGACCCAACTAAGATTCTAAAAGGGGATTGTGTGTTTACAGTATTTGCAAGCAGACAGAAGCTTGTCCTGCCCATACTGGAAGCTGTTCCAGTCAGACTGTCCCTATCAAACTGTCACAGTACAAAACAAACCAAGGGCAAGAATTTTCACTATTAGTTTACTATTACAGCATCAATCAGCTCCTACAAAATGTAGTCATTGTGACCAGATTCACCTTCTATAAACCCATGCTGGTTGCAGTTCTCAGATTACTTGTGGCTGACTGAATACTGTTCCAACTGCTTTTATATTTTGCTCAATGATGAGGCCATGGCTCTGATTACTATTTTGCGTTATGAAGAAACAAAGATTTATGCCAGTGCTCTGTCAGTTCCATGGCATTTCAAGAATTGCCAACAACTTGCCTAGATAATTTCTTTGAAAACATATGCACATTATGGAACTCTAGGTCTCCGTTTGGGCACCACAGTAAGACATATTCACTACATGAGCTATACAAAGCCTTCTAGCTTACTGGTCTTGACAGGAGGTAACAAGCAAACACATGGGCAACTATTTTGACTCCTTTCTTTTTCATAAAGGCAATTCTGTGTTTTGTTTGTGCTCATGGTAGTCACAATTTCCTTTTGTTTTTCCTTCCTCCATAAAGGAAAAATTATATTGTTTCACTCTCAGTGTTTATCTTTACTTTTTAATACAAAATTTCCTCTTATTTCTTGAGAAAGTTAACAGTTTCAGAGTTGTAAGCCTATATAGAGATCTGGGGACTTAAAAGCAGTTAATACATTCAGGACTCATAATGAAATGTCCCAACCAACATTCTTGAACATTAGGGTCTCCAGCCAAACTGAAGGGAGAACATAAAAGTACTCATAATATTAACGTTCTGAGCCTACTCAATGGCTTTTTAATGTAAGGTTACTCTACTCCATCTTTCACCTACAGTGTGCTAAGTCTTGGACGCTATATTGACGGTCCTCATTCCTTCCCCAAAGCATAGTTAAGATTCTATCATCAAGTCACTATAAGTAATTTAACACAATTAGTTGACTCTGCCGAGCATAAAAGATGACGTCTGAGCTTCTGTGCTGAATATTACTGGTGAACTAGTCTCTCCCTTGAAAATGAAGTTCTTTCAGGTAAAAGATATTTCACCTGCAGGATAATGTCTGACAGCACTGTTCTTAGCTTTGGAAAAGCTGAATTTTCAGCTCCATCTCCTTAAACTTCAAAGATAAAAATACGAGCAGCTGCAATGGACACAGTCACAAGCCCTTGGGTACAATTTCCTTTTATTATATATAAAATACACCACACTCATCTGCCTCATAGCACATGTTTCAGTACATAAATAATTCTTACTCTTGGCAAAAGATAGAAGACACTGTAACCAGATGTTTCAGACTTGAGAGTGCCAGCCTGGTGAGGCATGTACCTTACATTCAGCAGCTTTGTGTTGGAAGTTCACTCCAACTCTAACTATCACTACGTTAAGAAGAGTAAAGAGCCCTGTAACAAGAAAAAGTGTCTGCAGAAAACCAGGAGACTTCTTAAAGAACATATCAGGGCTGATGGTTGGTGATTAAGTAGCTAGAGGAGAAGAGGATGCTGCATAAACACAGAAAACAGCAAAGAAAAGCACGGATGAGTCTTGCTGTGGTATGCTGACTGCTATATGAGATAAAGTGTTTAGTGGAACAGAGCTACACTGTACATAATTCAAACAATGGAGAGGAGCCAACAGAACAATATGCCTTTGCATTTGGTTTGAGTGGGATGGTTTTGGCAGTGGGGGGCTACAGGGGTGGTCTCTGTGAGAATCTGTTAGACCCTTCCCCTGTATCCTACAGAGCCATTCGTGTACCCAACAGGTACCTGGAAAAACAGTAGGCAAGGACACAAACATATTTACTCTGATGGGTAAAGACAGCAGCTATGGCACTGATGTACATTGGTACACACGGCACTGATGTAAATCTGTCCATAAATATGGTGATGTACATTGCATGCATAAAAATGGAGAACAGTAAAAGGCCCCTGCAGTATTTTCAGATGCCAAAACCCTCAGCATCAATCAAAGAATAAGAAAAATCTATGGCATACTACTGTGTTTTAACCAAAAAAATTTAATGAGGAAAAAAAATCAAGCAAGTACAAGACTAATAAAAGTAAGAGTAGAAAAAGGTATGTCTGTGGCTCACCTTGCCAGTGATGTTTGTAGTCACACATACGTGACAGGGCGATCATCATGGCACAGTAGAGCGGCAGAATTGCTGCACAAAGCCGCCAGCTCTTCCCTCGGCCGTTTTCCGTGAAACAGTGCAACTTTCCAGCTAAGTAGAACGTGGTAAAGCCAAGGCCTGAAAATGCAACTGATGAAGAAAAACACATAATTACTGCATTTTGTCATTCACACCATGCAATATTATCCCTTAAGTTTGGACAGCAAGATCCTTCTACTGCAGAGAAGCCTCAGGACTTTCCAGGGTGATGTCAGGAGCTAAAGTAAGTTGAGAAGATCCATCTGCAAAAAACTGAGGGAGTTTCATAATTTGAACGGTGATTCTTATGTAACCATGTAAGTGATGCTGTTATAACTTTGTATTTTATAAGGATATAGATCATTGCCTACATAGAAAGTTATCTTGGTTTGGTTTGTTTTTATAATAGAGCAATCATGATCTCACAACCTTTAAAAAAAACCCCCACAGTTCTTTGGGAAAAGATCTCACAAGATCCATGAGATACATCTGCAGCAGTGCTGTTACCTATGCAGCAAATGCAAGCAATCAGACGGGTGAGCACTGCAAAGCAAATCAACTTCCTTCTCATACATACTCAGCTTTCATACAACCTGATATGTCTCCAAAAATTCTAGTACCTCTAGACAGTCATCTCTCCAATAGCAACTGAATTTCTTTTTCCTTTAGCAATTTACCTTTCTCCTCTGGGGAAGACACTGTCGGTGGAAAGAATCCCTGACTTGATTTCCACATTAAAAGAAACATTTAGGCACATTTTTAACTTGAATCACAAAAGCTTTTTCACATTTAACCTTCAGCACGTTTCCTGCTTTTAAAACTATTCTCAAAAGTTCAGGTTCAAAGCAGAAACTTAATTACATTTAAATGAGATTTGTAGGTTCTATTTCTATAGAACATGCACCACTGGCAGCGATGACAGAAGTCAGACACTGAGTTTCTGCAATGAACTTTTTCCCTCTTGCAGCTTTTCACCTTACAGAGAGATATTAGACAGATATTTTTAATATGCATTCTTATCTTTCTAAAAAAAACTTTTAAACTTATTTTTTTGCAGGAGGAAAATTAGTACTGGGACAGAACAGGTAGCTCTCTGAAACAGATCTTCGGTTTTCTCCATCTTTTGTTTCTCTGTCATCCATACTCAATGTTGCTCCTTACTGCAGAGATCAAAATAGAACAGATGCACATAAACCACAGATAGCAAAACTATAAATATTTATCCAAGCATTTGAAACCCCCTTCTGACTATATTTATGCCTTTTATCCTTGTGATAGTGAAGCAACTCTGTAAGAGGTTACATTCATAACACATAATTCTGTTCTGATTCTGTGATCACTAAATTTAATGGTAAAATCACCACCAGTGCTGGGTGAGAAATGCATCTTTTTTTTCTAATCTCCTGCTGGGGCTTTTTAAATGCCCTTCTCCTCACGTTCCCAAATGCTAGCTGTGACAATTACTTTGTGTTCTGCTGATAAATCTATGGGATGGTCAATTTTACCTAACAGTATAATGGAGTGGTTTCATAAGTTTATATTATCCAGCTGTCTGAACACAATTACCGAAGATTTGCATTTCATCTTCCAACACACAAATAAATCACTTCTTCAGACTGGCTGTGGTAGAGCAACACAGAATGCTGATTTGTCATCAAACCACTCTACCAAATATATTGTTTCCTAGAAGCCTTTTTAACCAGTGCTGATCCTGTACCTGTCAGAAAACGGCAGGAGGCAAACTTTAAATACAACAAAGAACCTTGAATAAATAAAAGATTTCTTGCAGACTGGGTTACTTGCTTGTGTATAGACCTTGGAAAAGCATATAAAGTTGCTTTGTCTTTCAGACTATCTACCAGACAAAAATAAATTCTTTCTTCTACATTCCTGCATCATGGTATTCTTGAATTTATTGTAAGAATACGTCTAACCCAGCGACAGGCTGTAAGATGCGTAGTCAGAGCACCGGGCTATAGAAAAATAAACTATGATCCTGACAACACAGCTCACAAAATTTGAATACCCCCTATCCCTTTTCACACATCCCCTCCAACTCTGAGTACCCAGTGTAGACTGACACCTTTAAAACAACAAATAAACCTTTCTTCTTCATTCCAGTGTGGACTTCCTCTCATTTCTCACACATATAACCGGAATATAACAAAAAACAACACTGCTCTCTTTGGTGCTTTTCCTGTTGCACTCAATAATTTTTGTTCCATTGGCTTTTACATAAAAGATTTGCAGTTTTTTTTGCAGGGCTAGGCTTTTTGATGGCTACCAACACACATTCACATCTGTGTGAGTAGACATAGGGTTTTCCATCTGCAGACCTTTGAAACTAGAAATATGCATAAACTCACCTGAGACTGCAATAGGTACCAGCTGCATCATTCCATCTTCCAGCTGAGTAACTGGAATTGAGCAAAACTAAATCTGTCTCGAATAATCATTATCTAGAGCAATCCTGGAATTAATACTTTCAAATACTTCCTCTCAAAAAGTATTTTCATTTTGCCATTTTCCATCTCAGGTTTATTAATTTTTTAGAGCTTTAGAAGACAAACTGAAAGCTGAAGACAGTATTCCAAGGCAGAAGCATCAAGTGCATTGTGGCTTCATCTTCAGACAATCTAGAGGGCTTGAAGAAATATTGCCCAAATGACAGAGCAGGTGTTCAGTTCACACAGACTCCCCAGATTTCCCAGAATTTGGGTTTTTAAGGATCTGCCACTTTTCCAGAACAAATGTTCATAAACGAATACATTAGTTCAGCAGGACCTACACTTTCTCTAGACACAAAGCAGATTTTGCCTTAGATGGTTGATGTATTCCTCTAAACTCAAGGTCAGGAAGAAAAGAGACTCACAAACACTCCTCCAGAGGAACTCAGGCTAATCTATGATGAAGAAGTAATATAATGATGCTCTAGCTTGTGGCTATGAAACTAATATTCTGCAGAGCAGCTTTACATTGCAATAGTGTACAACTGATTTCCCTTACCCTGCAGCGTGCACATTCAGAAAGAGCTGCTTGACCTAATAGTCCCTGTATGTGCAGAGTCAGCAGCAAAGAACATGGAATTACCAGTGAAACACTCTGAGATGTGGCAGTATTCATTATAAAGGTAATTATTCCAAGACAACTAGATTACTGTGTGCTCCATGTAGGCAACATGCTCGACGGCTGCATTTTGAATGTGTTGTCAGTCAATAACATTATTAAAAACAATCCATTCCTCAAGAGTCCTGTGCCTAGAGGTGATATTTACACTGCAGATTTGGTCAATCAGGAGAATATACTTGAGTATTATTTTTCTGTGCCAGCTAGAATCAATACATCACTGTATCACCAAGTAAATGCAAAATCACACGTACACACATCATATGCCCTAAAATATTACATACTGCATACTGGAATAATAAAAATTACCATGCTGCATGAGACAACAGAATCTAAAGAATCAGCAAAGCAATGCTCCTCATCTACACAAATGCTTCTACTAAGCTGGTTACTTCCCAGATCGTGAGAAATTATTACTGTTTATATAAAAAAGGCAAGAGAAACACAAAGTGCCAAGCAGCCCTCTTCTGAGACACTGACACCAATGAAACTTAGCAAATCAGTCTCATTTAGTTTAAAGCAACATTAATTCAAGATAGATGTTGATGCAAAGTCCAGACATGAATATTTAATTGATCTTAAGTGTTGGAAAAAAAGAAAGGAATTAAACAGATATTTCAAGTAATTGGTGCAGCTAACTCAAATCAAAGACCTGATGCTACAGCCTCTCCTGAGACAAGTCACATGCCTGACAGGGCTTGACAAAATGCTGTAGATTTTGTGAACATTTTAAAAGATAGCAAATGGAATATTTGCAGCTCTTAAAGGTCTCAGCTGAGAGAAGACTACCATTACCCAAAGGGCTATGCAGATACACCGAGAGGACACCGGCCCACAAAGGTCAGCAACAAAAGATACAAAGGCAGAGGAAGCAAGATGAAGTGCAGAGAGCGGAAGGGATTTGCTCTGTCAAGGATGAAACCAGCCTCCTGGAGAGCCAGGGTCTATGCCCTAGCTCGGGGGCTTTTGCTTCTTCTCTCTCTGCCTTCTGAAAGATGTTATTGAACCATTCTCTTTAAATAAGGCAGCTGTGGTTTCTTAAGAAATTAACAGAGATGAAGGAAACTTTGGAATTCAAACAGCAAATTGAAGTCTTACAGGAATGGGTGTTATAAGCTAACTTAAAGGGGATAAAAGACAGGAAAGGACAGGAAAACACATTATGCAATATTTGCTTTGTCTTCTTCTTGTTCACTTCCAAAAGCTGGTAACATCAGATAATTGGTTTAGGGCCAATGGAGCTATTTAAACACCAGTAAAAAAATCCTGGACTTGCAAGTCTTTGTATCTTTCTGAATAGATTCTCAAGGGAGTTGAGATTCATAGTGCATGTTATTCATGGAAACAGGAAAATAATTTTTGAGAGGAATTATTTGCAATATTGAGGAATCACTGGAATTCACATGTATTATTTTTGCTCTATCTGTATGATTTTATTTCAAGCTCTCATCTGCCAAGGATTTTTAATAATGCTCAGACACTCTCCAGACAATATTAAGGGTGTCTAGATAGCTTCTCCGCCACAAATAAACACCAGTTTGTGAAGAATTAGGTCTGTTTCCATTCTTTTTTATATCTGTTTAGACTGTTTCACTTTTTCATCTTGCAGAAAAAAATGGTTATGTAGACCTGCGAGTCAAAAGTGTCTAACTAATTTTATTTGCAACATGGCTATAAACCATTTGGAGGCTCTATTGCAAGTTCTGGCCTACAATCCAAGTCAGCAGGGTGGTAAAGAGCAAGCACATTGTCTGTCTCTGCCCATCCAAACAAATTCTCTATTCCCACTCTTAGAACGAGCCTTTTGAATATCAGTTATATACGGCATCAATCAACATTCTCTGAATGTTAGACTTTATCTAAACACACTTCCTGGTGCTAACTGGACCATACTTAATGGTGTGACATTAGAGGGTCAGAAAGAATTATCTCAGACGCAAGAGGACTTGTACCATTCTATGATTGTAATACTGACCACTTGGTGAAGCTGTTAGTGACAAAACCATGGTCATATTGTAAACTACGTTCATCATGGGCTGTCTCCATCTCAGGTTCTCATTCAGTAAAACGTTTACAAGAGAAATAAACACTGGTATGTAGGCAGAAAAAAAAAATCAGTAAGGCTCTCCAACAGTCTTCTTACAAGTAGTGCTGCTCTTACTTCACAATAATCAAATACATGCAGAATGGATGCAAACACTCTGTTACAAGCACCTATTGACGTAGAAGTGAAATGAATTATGTTTATGTTTTATGTTATGTTTATTTACAAATGTTTATTTACCTACTTACTACAAAAAAAGAGGAAAACCTGACATGCTTTCTGCCCAAGGAGCTCAGGCACTAAGGCCTCATCCTGCAACTGGACCAAAGGGTGTCAAATTTCACCACCATGTGAAAACTTTCACCTTGCTTTGTGTATACTTGAAAAAGTGATCACTTTAAGTGATACTTGAAAAGCATATAAAAAAACCAGGTGCTTCATGAGTATTATCATTAATGGGAAAAAATAAAACTACATTAGACCCAATCTTCCAGTTCATTTCTATCACCTTCTTTTAAAAGAAAAAAAAATCACAGGAAAAGCAAGGAGGAAGATAGCATCTGGAGATATCTGACTCTCCCCAGATGGAGGATCTAGGCTGAGTTTAAAAATCTATCTGTACAGATCAAACTGATGACCAAGTTGAAACGCATAAAGTGAGAAACTATGAACAAGAATCAGATCTAAAGCACTCCAAGTAAATTATTCATTACAAATGTAATTGCTTTTGTATGTGTTTTCTGGAAATTAATCTACCCCAGGAGGATCTACACCTTCTCAAGTTTTAATGGATGCTTTGTGAAGCAGACAATGCATGTCTTCTTTACACTAAGTAGTTATTGAGCTACAGTGGCAACAATCATGAAACTGCAAAACAACCATTCCAATGGCTAAAGCAACAATCAGGGAAAAAAAAGACTGCTCTCTTTGTAGTGCTTCAGACTTGCCATGATTACTGTATATATTCCAAATGCAAACACATACTATTCATGACTGGAATTGCACATCACCCTACTGCAATTTTAGCTAGGGATACTGGTGAATGTTTTCAGTTTCATAGTGCTCAAAGAGTGAAATATTCATCTTTCCTACAGAAAAAAAAAACTATGATATCAAATAGCTGCATCAATTTTAATGTTGAAATTCAATTCAAAGAGGATTTTATAGAAGCACAAGACCCAAAGAACATTTTGAGCTTATTATCACAGCAAAATATTTAGATTTTTTTTTTTTCCCAAGTGGGACAGTCAATCACCTTCCCTTTGGCTTCACTTCATTAACTTCACTTCACAAAGGCAGTTTTAGCAGAAACAACATGAAAAGCACATCACAAAACACAAGTGTACACCAGGACTTGGGGAAACAAAAAGGAGATACGGGAGACAAGGACACGCTAGAACAAAAATAGACCTGTAGTATCTGAAAAGCAAGTAACCAGAGTATTAATCATTAGATTGGTTTTGCAAGACTGTCACAGTGAATTCTCATTAACTCTTTTTGCTTTTTCTGACATATTTTCATTTCACGGCCTTTCAAGATACTTCATTACACCTGAAGTATTTAATGTGGTCTCAAGGTGCATCTCCTTGCTACCAAGAAATGAGAACTAGATTCTGCCTTCTTCAATTAATGATGCCATTTACAGCTTTTTCCAGTGGAGGATTAGAGTGCTTCTGTCACACACATGACGCAGCATGGTAGGCAGTGTCAGGAGTTTGTTGGATTACACCAGTGTTATTACTGTCTGCAATTAATCACCCTAAATACTTTCAAAATAAGCTAGGGAAACCTCAAGATTATGAGCAGCTAAAGCAGTAAGGCTTATATAGACAATCCCTGCTTCTCTTTTCATGCTGTGAGACCCAGCAGGAATAAGACACTTATTTATTCCTGCTACACTGCAAAGTGTGAGGCAATGAAGCCTGATCTACCTACCATTTGCAAGACAAACTTATTATTGAGGGGATTTACATAAAAAATAAGGGTTGAGGAGGGGGGCAAAAAGGCAAGCAATCTGAAACCTTCTACAACCACACTTTAAGCAGAAAATTGCAGCATGACACCAAAAGGAGTGTGGTTGCACAGCTACACTATATTGTCCCTGAATTCAGTGTTGAGCTCCAAACTTGTAAATAGCTCTCTTGAGAGGATCAGGGACTGGGAAGGGGTATGTTCATTTCCAATTCAGTCCAGATCCTCTGAAGAGAGCAAAACTAAAGTTGCTGTCCATTATGGCATTCACAATAGAGAAGAGATTAGTGTAATCAATCAGAGAAAAGGAGAAAATGTATTACTATATATTACCACCAAAAAAAAGTTACTGCATTAAATGCTTCAGTATAAAAGACTGCACAAAACATGTTTGCTACGGAGGATAAATATCAATGAGGAACCACTGTTTTACACTGACATGACAGCATGTGTTAAAAAAACACTTCTTTTTAAAATTCAGTAAAAATTGTTTTGGAGTTAGACTTGAGGCATATACACAAGCTGAACCTCAAACAGACTAGCAAGAATTGATTTACTATTAGAGCTGGAAAACTAAACATTAAAGAATTCATCTCACAAGCCCCTCATGAATTCAAATAACCTTTTTTCTTGAGTACCGAGAGGTAAATATGTCAGAGAAGAGCCAAAAGCATTTAAACACAACCATTCCTAAGTATTCTTACACTTTGAATTTAAAAGCAAATAAACCTCAAAGGAGATTATTTTTTTTTCCCTTTGCATATCTTAGAAATCCATTCCTTATTTCCCTGGATCCTTCTGTAAGAGGATGAAATATTTCAGATAGACACTGCCATACAGCTGTTAATTAAGAGATTTATCTTGAAAACAGGGGAGAAGCAGCAATTACTGCCAAAAACCTATGGCTTGTAACTCATCTGTTACTTAAAATGTTCACTTTCATACAGAAGGAAATATGATTATCCTCCATGAAATAGCTGAAGATAATTAACAGTTCAAATTTAGATAGCCAGCTATAATTACATGTACTGAAGTAATATGTTCTATAAATTATTACAGGATAGCAAACAAATCTATTGAAATGCAATAATTTCTTCACTCTGAAGCACATAAATAATTTTTACTTTTCAAACAAATGAATGGCTTTTAAAATAGAAAAGTATTTTCATTTTTACAACTGACTAATTTCAATTGTTTAGTGAAAAAGGGGAGGAGGAGCTAGCTGTCCTTTCCCTCTAAAGACATAATATTTTCAAGTCTCCTTTCTTCTTCTTAGTGACACAGCAAGACACACCACAAATACTACATTCATTTAATTTGTGCTTCATCAAGCAAATGTGGTGCAAGCCTGAACTGCATCATCAGCTTTGATATCATCAGAGAAGGCAACTCCTTGGGGGTAACACAATGGTAATGCACTGCACAGCGACAAACACTACTGAATGGAACAGTTACTTGTGGAGGTTATGAGAAAATAAAATACTGAGCAATCAAACAGCTGCCAAGATGACGTTTCTTTTAAGAATTGTTTCAGTAGTCCTCACCTTTCTAATATGACAATTCACACCAATGAGGCTCCTGGTCTGACTGTCAGAGACTTTATAACTCCTTTAGAGAAGGAAAAAAAAAACCCAAGAGATTTCCCTCTTCTTTCCCCAAAACCAAGGAAAAGGACAGAAAACTAATTCAGAAGTAATCCTGAGAAAGCTTTCTGACCAAGTAAAGCAGAGTTTAGCTGGGAGGAACTGGATACATCCAAATAAACGCAGACACTGGTATGTGAACCAGTTATCAAGACTATAATTGCTACAGATAAACTGACATTTCCAAGATATGCCTTATAACATCTTCTGGTAATAGAATCAAGGCCAGACTCATAAATAGATGCATCTAGGTTATTTTCCTGCTCCTTATATTTATGTCCTACCCACTACCTTCTCTACTACAAGAGACAATCTCTGGACACAGTGATACTCTTTCATTCAGACTCTCATCCTTGCCATACTAAATACCAGCAAGTGATACACTATAATCTATTGCTTGGTAACATAAAAATCTTCTAACCCTTACCTTTAGACTTCTTTTTGTTATTTACAATAACTAGTGGTTCCACTTTTCTAGAAAGGATCTTTCTATGTTCATCCACACAAACTTGCAAGTAGTAAAGGAAGACAGCCAGAGTAGGGAAGATATTTTCATTTGGAAAGGACCCATCATGATCATCTAGTTCAATGGCCCAATCCCTTCAGGGCTTTAAGCAAAAGTTAAAGCAAATTATTAATGGCATTGTTTGAATGCCTCAAACACATGGGCTTTGGATAGGCTTGGGGCATCAATCACTTCTCTAAAAAGGGTGTTCCAATGTTTGACCACACTCTCAATAAAAAAAATGCTTCCTAATGTCCAGTTGAAACTGCCTCTAGGGCAGCTTTGAGACATTCCCACGTCCTATATTGTTACACACAAGGGAGAGGAGACCAGCTAAAGACCATAGGCTAATATAATGAACAATAAAATGGCTAACAATACGATAGATAACTTCTTGCATCACTAAGAACCTCTCATTAGTTCAAACCATATTTAGTTATGAATGTCCATAGAAATGTGATGATATCAAAAACATCTGGTCAATCATTCTGATTAATTCTCTCAGCAGAATCATCCAAAGATTTTTTTTTTTTCCTTCCTTTCTTCTCCCTCACATTTTTTTTTTGTGCTTTTGGAAGATCTTCTATGCTATGACCCACTGGCATTTTCACCCATAAAGCCAACTTACATTGCCTTCCAACAAAATAATGCTCCAAAGGTTTTTGGTTGTTTGAACAGAACGTAGAAACCCCAGACTGAAAGACTTCTCAAACCACTTAGTTCAGATTGAAATGCAAGTATTAAATCTTAGGAGAAAGTCAACAGAAAGATCAGTTGATTGCTACAAAACAGTATGAGTTTTTAAAATATTTGGCATAAACATGTTTGTGTGGGTTTTGTTAGATAAAAGACTGGCTTCATTATTTGCTCACTCCTCTGCAAAAGAAGGGAAAAAAATTACCTACTTACCTATCTGTAATAGCTGGTGCTTTCTATGTAGAACTGACAGTAATAGCAAAATTCAAATGAGGCTTTCTGCAGATGTGCTGTACTTTTCTCTTTCCAGCACAAATAATATGCTTGATTTCCTGCATTTACCTCAGAGCTTTTATCTCAAGAGACTTTTAAGATCCCCTTGTTTTCAAGAGACCTAAATTAATGTTTTCAGACATCTTTATGGCAGATTTCTGCAATTTCATAAATCAGTCAGCCACCTCTAAAGAAAGGTACCTAGCATTTTAACATTGTAATTAAATTTCAAGGTTTCTATTAATGTATTTTTCTTTTGCTTACAGCAGAATTGGAGTTTATACTCTTGTTTTTATTGAAATAATTCTAGATTGACTCACATTTATTTGCATTACAAGAATGTGTACTTATGTGAATCAGCTCTATCACTCCTGCTGCCCAAAAAGGCTTTGACTCAATCAGTAGGCATGTGGAGACTGATCACAACCAGCTCTCGTAGGTGGAAAACACATACCCCAAGCCATGAAGGTTATCACCCTGTAGACTGATTTAATATTCCCATGGAAACAGAACTGTTGAGTTTGCTTTCAAGTGGCTCTAGCCTAGGCAGATCACTCTCACACATACTCTTGGTTTATTCTCATGGTCTCAGAGACCGCACACCATGATGTGAAACGAAGTGCTGCAAGAGGGAACTGTCATAACACTTGGCTTCAACAGCACATGCCTGATAAGAACGAAAATCATGCCACAGGAAGCCTTGACCTTAGTCTCTACAGATGTGGAAAATTGCCCTAGCAAGATTAAGAGCAAAAACTGCTTCCAGCAGCCACCCCTCATCAAACCTGACCCAAATGTTTCACAGCTGATGGGATTTGCAGCAAAAATACATACATATACCAAGTTTCAGTTCTGAAGAATTCTGACTAGATCTGTGTTTCTCTGTTTTCTCCTTTGCAGAAGAGGTTTTGACCTGAAATGAGAAATGCTACACAAAAATCATACCAAACAACTTTTGGAGTTTAATGTCAGCACTATGCTGCAACTGAAATTCCAAGGAAATTCAGTATTTGCCAGCGTTGTAACGAGACTCATTCCTTAAAGATGGTCAGAAATTGATGTGTCAGTCCCATCTGAGTCAAGTTGACAGCCACTCATTTTCAAATTAGTCTTGAGTTTTCCAATTCATTTTGCTCCAGCTGTTATAGTTCACAGATGAAAACTGAGCTGTGGATCTCTAGTGTAACTCAAAGTGCTTTTAACTGGAAAGGTCAGTTGTAAGAATTTGGATTTACATACAGCTAAAGTCTATGACATCACAACAAAGTCTTCTGCAGGCTGTGAAATCAAGCATATATACTAAACTTGGCTTACAAGTTTCACCTGAAAAATTAAAATTAGGCAGGAAAAAAGGAGGATTGGACTGAAGGGTAATTAAGTTTCTTCCCTACAGAGATTAAAGCAAACTGAACAGTTATTATTAAAAAAAAAAAAAAAAAAAAAGAAATAATTGCTGTGAAAACCTGTTCATTGGAGTGAAGCTCAGAGATGTACTTCTATCTCACTTTTTAACTTCAGCTCTCAAGCATTTGAGGAAGCATCATAATCTTGACATAGAGTCATTCATTCTACCCCTCATTAATGACCCAGGATTCAAGATGATTCCACGTTTTTCTTACTCTCCTCTGGAGTTTCACTCCACCCCGGAGTTCTCTGCATGATTAGGAAAAGTAAGAACAAATAGAAAGCCTCCCTCCATATCCACCTTGTTGGTGTCCTATGTGAATCTCAAATTACAGCGGGACTGCAAGTCAGCAAATCATAGTCCTGACTTCAAGAAAGCCCCAGGCTTATCTGGTACAACTTCTGATTTTTCATGCAGTCCTTGCTATTGCTAAGTAACTTGTTACCATGAAGAATCACATTACTTTTAGCTTTCCTTTCAAAAGGTCTGCTGAATTTTGCTAGATGGCAAAAAGACATCACACCTCACGCTTCAGTTCTTTTAGTCATTTTAGTAAAACAGGCTGGGTGCTCCTGAGAAGCAAAACTTTGCTTGGAAGCAAGCCTACTGTTTGCTGAGAAATTGATAGAAAGGACCTTTCCTTTCACCTTAAGATTTGGTACCTTCTCAGATAGATAAGTGGTAAGCATTGACAAGGATGAGAAGCATATTTGCATGGCTGTATCTTTTCAGAAAGAAAACAAACAGATAAATAGCCACCTTGTTTACCCCAATAATATCTACTATAGCTACTTCATAAACTGAACCAGCTTATACTTAAAACTCTTGATAGCTTGTGGAAATTAACTGTTGATTTTCCCTAGAAAAAGGATGAAGAACAGACCTTCAGCATTCACCTTCTCTATTCTGGATAAGGGAACTATCTCCTGAGTACTCCTTCTGACGTTGAGTAAGCTGCCATTCCTGGACAAGACGGGATACTCTGTAAGGGATGAACTTGGTGATGCACACAGACGTTTCCCCTACTGCCACCTACCTTCAGTGACAACTGCCAAATGCAAATACCAATAGCAATATCAGCTTTCCAGTAGAGAGACTGTCATTCTGTGAAGAGTCTTACTAAAGGGCAATCCTAAGAAGCTAACACAGAAACTCCACTTCTGGGAAGCATATATATCAAAGCTAGAGGGAAAGGCATGCACGTTCCTAGTACCTGTAGGATGTGGGGGCTGACCTTGCTCATAAAGGAAGAAACCTTAATGCAGTGTATAAAAAGGCAGCTGGGATTCCTCTCTCCTTATTCCAAGATAGGGCTGGGGGATATCTAAAGATCTTTTCTTACACATTCTTAAGCTTGTTACAACAGATTAAGCAAGCACTGCTGTCATTGATAATGAAATCTGGTTACTTAAAGAAAGAAATTACTATTCGGGACCAGTCTGAAGATGTAATCTCATTTATTATGCCAGCAGAAAAGAGCAGCCAATTGCTTTTTCCATGTTTCTACTTCCTTTCTTAGAGACACTCTGCTTTCCCTCAAAGAATAAGCTCAGATGACCTCATATCAGGTACTCCTGTAATATGCATATCCTACTTTTAACACAAACAGAATTCACAATGTGTAACATGCTCCACTGGCAATGTTTTAATGCCACATTAAAGGTATTAAGATCCTAACTCCTTGGTCACTGCTCCCATTAACTCTGTTTGCTGATGACTTTTGATGTAGTAATGCTAACTATTTATAGATAAGAACTCTCCAGGCAATTCAGTTCTGGCATTGGTTTTGATCAGACTAAGATGACTATGAAGACTGTAAGTGTAAACTATATCTTGAAAGGACAGAGAAAATACTTCTTCACTTCTAAAAGGCCATCATTCTCCTAAACATATCAAATCACCTTCAACTCATGAAGTAATTAAAAAACATGACAAAACAGTCATTGTTATTGTCCCCACAACCAAACACAGATTACATGCTTCATTTCAGACTTCTGATGAAATTCTCTGATTTCTCCAGCTATACTCAACAGCAATTGCTACAACTCGCAGTCAATATAATACAAAGAAGGAAAAAAACCACCACACACACAAGAAATAAGAGCTCTTGTAAAGTACTGTCAACATTCAGGCTGGACGCTGTACAAATCAAATTGAGATGTTACCACAAAATAATTTTTCCAAACTTTGACTTTCCCTTGCAAAACGGAACCTCTGGAATCAATAAGATTTCTATTTAAAAATAAAAATCAATGGACCAATTCAGACAAAAGTCAACTTTTTAGACTAATTTAAGTAACTACAGTACAGCTACAAAAGAAAATCACATTTATTTATTTATTTTGCTGCTGGTACAGCAATTTTATACAGAAGATTTTACTTTTTAATTGATTTTATTCACAAGAGCATATTCAAACATGTAAGTGTAATTATCTCTGTAGCCAATGTATTATTCAATTGACTAATTTTTATCAAGCTTTTTTCAAGTTTTTTATCAAGTTGATGTGAAATGCACTGGCATCAGCTGGGATCATAGAATGGTAGGGGTTGGAAGGGATCTTCAGAGACCATCTAGTCTGACGCCTCTGCAGAAGCAGGTTCACCTAGATCAGGTTACATAGGTGGGTCTTGAAGACCTCCAAGGAAGGAGACTCCACAACCCGTCTGGGCAGCCTGGGCCAGGGCTCCCTCACCTGAACAGTGAAATAGCTTTTTCTTATATTTAAGTGGAATTTTTTTTGTGTTCCAGTTTCATCCCATTACCCCTTGTCCTGTTGCTACCTACAACAGAGAAAAAGGATGCTCCAGCCTCCCGACACCCACCATTTATATAAATAGTCAACCCAAATCTCCTGAAGTTCAACACAGAAAAGTGCAGAGTCCTGTACTGTGGGAAGTAAAGCCAGACTCCTCTCAGCCAGTAAATGGAGAAGAGACAACGGCCACAGACTGAAGTTCAGGAAATTGCATTTAAACATAAGAAACAACATTTTCATTGTGAGGGTCCAACACTGGAACAAGTTTCCCTGTGCCAAAGGTTGTGGAATCTGCACATGCAAAACTCAGCTGGCCACTGTCCTGAGGAACCTCCTCCAGACCCTGCTTTGAGCAGTGGATTGAGACTTGATGACTTCCAGAGTTATTTTCAACCTAACAATTCTATGAAACAAAGTATAAGCTGATAGAAACCAGACTAGCAAGTGATTATTCATTTACTCATAGCAGACACATCAATTTCAAGATACATATGTGGGTATTCATGACAATGACAAGCTCAATCTGACACTGACTACCAACACTAAGCAGTACAGGCTCCAAGAAAGTCAAATTAAACTCTCACCAAGCCACCCTTTTTTCCCTTCAGCACAAAGGTACTAAAATCACACAACTTTCTCAGCTCCTTGACAGCAATCCCTTAGCTGAAAAACATAGCTTAAATATTTCTGATTGATTCAGGAAGAATACATTTAAAAATAGTCACTAAATCAAGCCGAGGGCAAAATTCTGGCAATTGCAATCTGCTTGCAAATATTTTGAGTAGAATAAGAGCCTAAAGGGAGTTATATCATGATGAATTAATCACTTCCTCTAAGAAAGCAAACATGGTCAAGAATTTGGCATTTCATTCACAGAGGATTTCTTGCACTTCTAAATGAGATGTGTTGTGTTACTATTACTTACCCATACTTGTCTTCTACAAGGACTTCATTACGACAGTCATGTCAGTATATATCTGACTTCCTAGGAATTTGGGGTGATTTTTTTTCCACCTAAATGACCTGATTTGACTGAACAACATTAAAAGCAAGTCCATATTGATTATTTTATACTTTTTTCTAAGAAATTTTGAGGAGATAATCTATTAAGAAACCATTTAAATGGCAAGCAGATAAGAATATAATACTACAGGTTTTGTAGCTGGTGCAAAACTGTATTTACATCAAAACATCTACTGGTTGTTGAGCTAAGAAATAGGTCTCTGTACACCAAATGGCTTTGGACGTTCCCTTAGCAATTTAATAATTTAAAATAATAAACATTATCTCCTGTAGTTCATTTGTTTCACTTGTAAAAAAAGCTGATGGATTTTATCACGTATCTCTTGCTGCTTCTATGAATGCTGTAACAACACAGGGAGTTTTAAAATCCAAGTCAGCATCAGATAATAAAGCACTGGTGTGGTTCAAATAAGTCATCGTTCTTTGTCCCTGGAACTTCTAACTAATCAACCATGATGGGTAACTTGCAGCACATCTCTATCCACCCCAGCATCTGGGTGACAGACATCAGCCAAGGAGCTGGAAGACAATTGACTAGACATAGACAACAAATAACTTTTTACATGTCCCACTCCTGGGGAGGAAGGAACAACCATGTTAATCACTTCATGTTCTTTAAAAAACTTCCCTCTGCACAGGAAAAGAATTGAACTTTGATGTGCAGTGGGAATCTGGACTTAGCATCTCTTCAAGGTATAATTGATATATGACTGCTTTAGGGAGAAAAGAGACATCTAGTATTGTCCCAATGTGCACCTCTCACAAAATCCTTTAAGTCCCAGAGTATTCTCCCTTCTTCCTTTGCAACAAATTCAAGCTTCAAGTCATGAATTCAACATGCTTTACAGAAATGTGCGCTCTCGTATGGATAACATGCTCAGTACTTCTATCCCTTAATTAAACACGTTCTTGACACATAGTCTTCTATTCACAAGTGGAATCAGTCTTCCTCGTGCATGAAAAAGCCTTGATGGATTGTAGGCTGAACACATTCCCAGAAGAAATTTAGATATATTCTCTAAACAAAGAAGTTTAGCCAATTACAGCTATGGTAATTGAAGACTAAATCATGGACCAGAAAACAGATTTTCTCCCTTAGGATCCCATGGTAAATCCTAAAAAATTCCAAGTTTTGAGACAAAAATAAGAACTCAGACCTCTCTGTATTATTTCCAGACACAAATACTGGACAATTAAATACTCACTGCTTGTAGGCACAGCTATAGAAGTGGCACACTGTTAAATCTTCCTTGAACTGGCAGAAGCATAAAGCTACTTAAAGTAACAAACAACTGATATTGAAAAGAACCCTTCTGATTTCTTTACCAGTTTTTCCTCACTGAATATCTCATCTACCTGCAATTGTTCTACTGGATCTAAACTTGACATTATAAGCATGTATTTCCCATGAATCTTCTCTGCACAATAACACTCCAGGCATTAATAAAAATTAACAAGCAGCTTCTGCATGATGGTAACTTTTCAACAACAAATATTAAGAGTCAGGTATTATTGATTTTCAGATAAATAACACTGCAGGACTCTGGGTTCATAAATTGTTTGTGGAAAGATTTTGTCAGCCTGATGCAAATGTCAAACGACATCAGTCACCACATAAAAGGGGAGAAAAATCAATTACACAAAGCTTTCCATCAATCCCATTAGTATAACGTATGCCTGAACATTCAGTGATCTTTTTAGCTTTCAGCCATGCATCTGGCTTATCCAATTAACTGTTTTGTCTTCATTCACCATATTTCTCCTTTTATTAATGAGTTTTCATGTGCTACATTCAGTTAAATGCATTTTGCACCAATATGGGGATCAGGAACACCTCTGAGCTACTGGTCCCAGGCAAGAATCTTGGCTCCCTACCCCTAAATGTTGGTTCCCTCAAAACAAGATATACTGGCAGTTCAACTGGAAGAGAGACAAAATATGCTGCAAACAATCCAGAAGGCCAGTAGAACATGTACTACGGAGTGAATTTCAATGGAGTTGTTGAACGTTGGGTTTTTCTTGTGTAGATTCTAAACTCAAGTTGCTGTTATGAAAAGTTATCAAGAGGAGTCACCTAATCTCTGTACTCTTTCTAGAGAAGGACAGCAAAAGACAGAGCTAAGAGACAGGAGCCTTGGATGAGGTATGTCAGTTCAAAGTACATCTTCAGCAGCCACAGAAGGTTGAGTTCTGCTCCTCATTCAGAGAATGTAGTAACACCACCAATCTTCATATGGGTCAATGTCTTGTTTTGATTAGGTACAAAATGCCTCCTTTCAGGCAGCAATAGCTGGCATCTACTTGCAAGTCACTCTTTGGCTTTACAGAACAGTTTGTGCTCCATACATTTTTCTTATTTGTATTACATGCACTGCTCAGCACAGGGAGATGAAAGACATGGTAATTTAAGCCAAGAAAATCATCTGTGTTCTGATAAAGACAACAGATTCTCCTTCAGAGTACAAGTTGACTCTCAAAGTGGAAAACAGGTAGTTCACAACATTTTCATTGAGTACACAAGGTCAGGTCAGGCCATCTGGGGGTGTCAGTACTGTCACTCGTTATACATCCCTGCACAACGTTCTTACAGCATAACATTCTTTTACAGCACCACAGACTTTCTTGTTAAAGGCCTCATTTTGCATGGATGAGCTTTTAGATCCTGCTATAACAAAGCAATTGATTGACAGCCTGCCCAAGGAATACTTTAAGAAAAACTGTTTTGAAGATGAAAATGGCTCTTGACTGAAGCTTCTAACCTCTCTTTATGAGCTACCTGGCAGCTTTTACTTGTGATTTGTTGTCTTCATGTGTTCAAGTGAAAATACCAAACTGCAGAGGGCAACTTGTAACTATCATTCCAAGAGAGGTACTATAGTTTATGTCAACTCTCATCCTCCCCACTTACATTTCTACAGCCATGAGAACAGGGATAAAAACCCATGAACAGTAATAGAAACAAAACAAAACAAACAAACAACAAAAAACCCACCCCTTTTTGGTGCTGCTTCACAAACCCCACAACAGAGAAAGGATGACAGAAATACAAAGAACAAAACTCCTTCATTTCACCTAGGGGAAATCTTATGCTGAAGGAAGGGAGAAAAGAGACGGAAAACCATCTTGGACTGAGTCTATGGCAGGAAATTTTGCAATTACCTATATAATAAGGAAGGACAAGTCTTCAACACTGAGCTAAGAGAATAATTTTTCACAGGGAGCAGGATGTAGAAGAGACATAGTTCATACATTACACAAACCAAAACACTGAAAATGCAGAATTATAGCAAAATTTCTGATTATTATTTATTATATTGGCAAGGTTTTCATTGCTTCACACATCCAGGAAGGTAGTATAATGTGTTTTCCATAACATTTTCTGGTTTTCACGTTTCATTCAGGTGGGGGATGAAGCTACAGCAAGAAAAGAAGTTTTTTATGGCAACTATAAACTGCTCTTGAAAAAAATAATGCTGACAATCCTGGGTCTCCAAACAATTTTGCTACACAGAAGGAATAGAGTTTAGCACTGTAAGATTATCAAATTAAAATAGTTACTCTCCTCATTATAAACACACAATGTTATCTGAGACTTTGACATTGTAACATCAGCCTTCAAACAGCTAAGTGCTTGAAGCAGCTGCAGAATTACCTCAATTCAGAATCCACTTACCAACAGATAAAAATTACTGCATATGTATCACCTTTTCATTCTTATCACATTGTAATAAAAGTCTTTGTAGTGGGAAATATAATCAACTTGGACACATGCTAATATTATATGAGTGATAGAAAAGCTTTTCTCATAATTTTGATGTAAGTACAGTGGGCATCATTCTGCTCCAACTGAATTTTGTGCGAGCTGCAGTAACATAACTCAGTGCTCATAAAACCAATACCAGTTAAAATTAAATCCCCAGTATGCATTCTATGGCTGCCCCACTAGCACAGGGACAAAGCATTTAACTGTGTGACAAGCAGTCTTGGTAAGAGAACTAATAGGTGTGCCAGGGCTAAGCAGAGTGTGCTACACATGCAGTATTTCTAAGCCTATGCAAAATCTCTCCTGCAATTCACACTTTGCAACCTGAGTACACTGTTCTACTTTAGCCAAGAAAAACTGACCAACTATAATACTTGCTGAGGGATAACCTGTAAACTCACTTATTTCATTGACAAAGTAATTGCAGTCTTGGTTAGATAAGTGTGACAATCAGATCCGAAGATTTGCTATTGCCTCTTTAATGTAATCAAAGCTTATAAGCAAAATCTGAGACAGCTAAGTTGGTTTATTATTTAGGACTATAAAGCTTATATCTGCTAGTCCCTTTTCTGTTTCTGGGACTCAGAAGAAAAATGGAAAAAGATCAGCTCAGAATTTAATTCCTCTCATTATCCAACTTGTTTGCAATACATAATTCTGCACTATCATACAATTTGAGGTTAGTACTTTAAAAGAAATGATCAGCAAAACAAGTTTCAGTAAAAACAAATACTAGTACTCAATTGGCAGTTCTCAGAAACAAAACAGCTCAAAGCTACAAAGAACACTGGCCAGAAGAACCAAAAAAAGCTCACAGTAATCAAGTTATTTTACGGATGAAAGTAAGTTTTCTTAGACAATTGACATAAAACACTCCAGAAGTCAGCTCTTCAAGACAAAGGAATTCTTGTAAATATCTGAGTTAATACAATTAATTACATCAGACATACAAGTTTTTATAAAGCCACCTCAACACCTGTCAGGACACCATGTTAGCTAAGAGTAAATGATCAAATCATCAGACCTAGACTAAGGACCAAAAGACAAATGGAGTGATGAGTGACAATGCTGTCCTAGGAACAGACAAGAAATCAGAGGCACTCCAAGCTATGCCAAATTTACCTGCTTCCTACCCCTCTGCATCCCTAAATAAGATACTGCTGATACACCTTTTTCTCCATTACAGGCTACCTCTGCACTGTCAGGCTGACAGAAAAGTTAGGATATTCTACACCTATTCTCCTCTGCTTTCTTGAGCAGGAACAGAGCTACCATTTCCTTCTGCCTGGGCCCAGGCAAACTGGTCCTGTGGCAGTAGAGACCTGAACATGGAAGTGTAAGAACTCCTCAGAATCAAGCCCCATATAGACAAGGATCCCTTGTTTAGCCACAGCCAGAAATGGATACTGTCAAAATAGTAAGAAAACAGGGAATGAAAGAATCGTCCTTCTATAGGCATATTACAACCACTTCTAATGATAGAAGGACTTCTTTCATCACTTTGCACCCAGTTCATTAGGATGAACAGCAAAATAATGCAACATGATCTCTGTGTATTCCTTTCTATCCCTTGCACTTTCAAGCATACAACCTCCCATAAAGAAACCTTAATGACAAAAGTAGTTGAACTGTCTTTGTGACTTGAACTTTAGTTCAACAGATCTACTGCTTTAAAGATATTAACCAGTCAAAAACTATGCAGGTCAAACGTGTCTTGTCACATTTCATACTTCAACAGAATACAACAACAGATACTCCCTCAGAACCACACTGTGTTCTTTAACTTTGAAGAGTTCTTCACTCTACTGATGCTCCTGCTATGGATGATGTCAAGTGGTTCTCAAGAGTAAGTAGCACAAGATCACAACTTTATTTTCAGAAGGAAAATTCTGATAGTGATGACCTAAAGCAGAGGTCCAGGCCCCTCCAGCAAGAAACAGTTTTGTGACCCAACAAAATCCCAGCAATTCCAAAATGCATATAGGACAGCTTTTGACAGAAGAGGCACTGCATTTACATGAACTTACAGGAAGAGTGGATACTCGGAAAGCTTTTTCTGCCTTCAGACACCAGATCTGGATCACCTGTGCAGTGCATTTCAGAGTTCATTACTCCATCTGGAAAGCAGCGGTAAAAGAAATCGGGACGCGGTCTACAAAAAACACCATGGATATTAAAAATATAAAAGCTGTAGTAGCAAATAAACCTCAAAGTTATCATTACACTTACTGCTTATTACATACAGAGTTTGTTTCTTCTTGTCTTAAAACAGCATGAGAAATTATAGAGTCATTTCATTTGGAAAAGACCCTTAAGATCAGAATCCACCACAAAACCATGTCCCTCAATTCAAGGTCACTTTTTTGCAGGCAGGCTCTCTCAGGGAAGCTTCCAGTGCAGCTTGCAAGTGGGAGTTGTCTCTGAAAATGAACATGCAGGGTTACTCTTGCCTAGAGCAATCAATCTTAAATGCGCTTTCAGTGACAGGGCAAAGTAGCCTAGCAACCTCAAAAAGTTGCACAGTTATTGCTGAGAGTAGCACTAAAACTTAGCTTACGAGACTGGCACCAAAACAAGCACGAAAGTCTAATGTCAGCCTTGCTACTGACTCTCTAACTGCTGAACAAGCCTCCCAAGTTTCTTCTGATCCTTCTCTGAACTCAGTGTTAGCATGTAGGATTGACAGGTGTCATACTGATCCTGAGCTAACAGACTGTGTAGAGAAGCAAGGCAAAGGATCCCAGACTCAGAGACAAGCTGATAGATCAACTAGTTGGCTTGGGGTGAGGGTAAAATGAGTTCATGTCTACCTGAAGAAGATGGTGCAGACATTCTTCATTAATTTTAAGCATGCTTTTGAAATGTAAAGTGCCATGTACAGCAAAAAGTGCCAAATGCAACCCAGGTGAGTAACAAATGCAGCACTGGACTATTCAATAGGGGATGAATTCAAGTCAAATATGTATTTCTCAGCTGAAATTATACAAAAGTTTGATTGAGAAAAAATAATGTTAAAAAAATCATGTTTTCCAGAGGGTTTTGTTTGATAGTATTTTTCTGAGCCCTTCATTCAAATATACACTTCCCTGAAAAAATGGTCTATCTAGAGTCCACTTATTGCTTAGTTCCAAGGTTTGTTCTGCCACAGATCTTGATGTTACCTAGAAATGCCTCATATGCTTCATACAAAATCCTGTCCCCGAGTTATCCAGAGGCTCAACTGATACCTGTTTAATCAGACTAGTAGCACTGGCAAACCTCCCAAGTTGCTGTGACTCTTCCCTTTTGTGTTTCCAATTTAATGAACTGATTTCTGCTCACAACCTTTCTTTCAAACTCCTCATTTTTGTCTGGACCAGCCAACCAGTCAAACAAATAATGAAACACAAGGGCACAGACATCTACCGCATGTCACACAATGAAGTTGAACAACACCTGCACCACACAAAGGACAACTTCCCAGAGGCTTAGTCTAATTCAACGTGCTTTGGAGCAGCAGCAGCTCTTTTTATTAAGGTGTATTGTATTTATCAATCTGTCTTCATCTCTCTTAAGAGTTAAAGCTATAATTTATAACATGACAAGACTTACCTTCCCACTATTAATTTAATAGTATTTGTGCAGACGCCATTCAGAGCTAGAGCCAAGGAAACAGCTACAAAACAGAATGAACAAACAGAACAGTAATAATCTAAATACCAAGCTATAAATTGCAGTATTACAGCATTTGATTTACAGATTGAAACCTGAAACTGGATTGTAAACTGAATGATCTTTGCAGCCTACTGTTTTACCTATTACCCAGACCCCAGAGTACCATAATACTCACATGACTGACTTTATACTGCTTTTACTCTTCAGAAAACTTATTTCCTTATGCAAAGCTAGTTTTCATATCATGACATTTGCATAGGCATAAATCATCAGATGGAAACAACTGTCAGAGAAACAAGCCCTGCATTTATCAGTTTTGCAATTTACTAGATGAAAAACCTTACACTTTTGGGTCAAGGAGAATTCCTTTACAGATCTATATGTAAGATACATACATATATGTGTTTATGTATGAATATATGCATTTGTATGATGCAATTAAACAATCCACTTTCAGGCTGAAGAATTGCCTTTTGGCTAAAATTACAATTGGATTTTATTTCTTTTTATTTCAAAAAGATGTGAACATTTTGAACAAAAATTTTGATATTTCTCCCTTACATTTACTTCCAGAATTAACCAATTTTCCTAATAAAATCAGAGTAAAGAACAAGAACTGTCATACTAGGTATGACTGAATCATCCTTTCCATTTATACTTGCATGCCGAGTCCCCAGACTTACACAGAACCTCATGTAAAGCCTGTGGAGGTCTCTGCCTCGATTTCAGTGGCACTTGGATCCAGTGTACACTCTTTTTAAATGAAAATATATTTCATGTTGCAGCCCACACAGTAGTTTTTTGTTATGACACAACAGTTGCTGAATTTTGTTCCTCATCAGGAAAAAACCTATCAGGCAAACCTCTGATTTTCAGCACAACAGTTCCAGTAATACAACTTTTGGTTACATCAGCTATGTGAGCTATTTTCTCATTGGACTGCTGCCTCAAAAATATTTGCAATTCATAGTGCTTCAAAGTACTGTCTGCCAGTGAAAGCCCTTTAGTCTATTCTGGTGTTTAGCAACACCTATGTAAAAAAGATCTGGGTGCACATCACAAAAAGATTTCAGAAGACAGGAGCAGATAGAATTAGTTGGAACAGTGTGAGACTTAGCATTCCTATTATCTTCCTATGCCTCTGCTTAAAGTTGCAGTTGCTGCCTACAACTGTAACTAGACCTCACCCATAATAAAGCCATAGCAGTTCACAGTCCAGGATTAAGTGCACATCTAACTCCATTGTCAGTTTAAGATGAAACATCAGCTTGTCGTTAGAAAAGCCAAACCATGAGCACAGATTGTGCAATGGGGAACAGTTAACTCCAGGAGCAGGTCAAAGAAAGCAACGAGAAGAGTAATTTCCCACACCTATCAGCTGAGTCTCACAGGACTTTCCAGTCAAACCCTTAATTTAGAATAGCTGCAAGTATAAATAAGAGGTAAGTAATAGATTGGCTGTGACAGGAAAAATATACATCTGAAGAGTCTCTCAGATGGTCTTGTCTCTGCTGATCAAGGTCTGGGCCTTGCTAGGTAGATTGTGGAATTAAGGCACAGATTTTGTACATTTAGAAACATACATAAAGGCCTTTGGTGAGATGCCTCACAACCATAACTGCACTGAAAACTACTGTGAGGGACTGTAACGGAGACAGACATTCTTCAAAGTATACACTTCAATTGGAATCAATCCCTGAGAACTATCACACATTTTCCATCTTAAATTATGATATCCATTACCTAAGAAAGCTTCTTTAATTTCAGTCTTGTCTGTTCGCCGGATTATTTTCACAACAAAAATGACTGCTAGTGGTGTAAGGAACGAAATAGCCTGTAAGAGATAACAAATATCATGTGTGAGAGCATCAATTTGCTTTCAGAACAAATGGTTAACAATTAGTTCCAGTTAGTGCCATTGAAACTGGAAGGCTGAATGATCTCCATCAAACTCCTGACCTTAAGCAAAGTGGGATGATTTGTCTTTGCAACTACAGGACAACAAATGCATTAAAATTGTAATATTACTCTGGGTGCATTTAAAATGTTAGCTTCATAAATGAAAAAAACCAATCTATAAGGTCCACAAGATTCATACAGTGATCCACAGAGACCTTGTACATTTTTTATCACGCTAAGCATTGCTCCAGAGGGCTGCCCATGCAGGCTGTGTTCTCAGTAAGACCCTACTACACATAATAGACTTCAGCAACAACTTTCTCACATTTAAAATGCTCTTTAATACTTGTTTCCTTTTAAACTATGGTTCTTGAGATGGTCATGCCTATATGACTCATTTACAAATATGTGGAACAAACTGCTTGATTTTGTTCAAAAACAGCAAAAGAACACCTGAACATCTACAAGTACACTCGTTGGTTAAACAGAATCAAATTCTTTTGCTTTAAGGCTGTAGGACAGGATTCCTCTTACAAGGAACTTGAAATAGCATCTGTACATCAATTCATACTTGATTAAAATATCTCCATTACCACAGAGCAATTTGACTATGGTTATGATTCAGTCATCCAAAACATTCAGTTATCCAAAAAGCATCCTACTTTGTGCAGCATCTACAGACTATCCCCTCTGAGCAGGTACATATTGTCTTTCTCCACAGAGATATATCAGTTTCTCCCAAGCACAATGCCAGGGACTTTTGCATTAGCAGCTAGCCATAGAAGCTATGATTTTCATCCCAATTTATCAGACTTTCACTGTTAGAGGTAAAAGGCAACTTGAGGACAAGGTAGGCCTTTATGCATCTTGCTGCTTCCAGTCTAAGTTAACCAATTTCTCTCTGGAATCTACAAAACCTCTTCACAACCACATTTCTTCAAAAGCAAACTGAGGTCTTTCAAAAGCATTTATTATCGTGAAGTGAAAAATTAAGCTGTATATGGTACAAGTGGCGCCAGGGCTTAAAGTAAAATCTTTAATGAGGCTGAACAGTGCTTTACTTCTTAAATTGCCCCACTGAAATAAAAAACAGACAGTAGAGATATGTTATGACAGTAGATGTGTGACTCTCTTCTTTTTATAATACAGATTAACTGTGATCCTCATTTGATGCTTTTAGAATATTTGGGTAGGTAAAAACATGAAAATGCAGTCTATTTGTTAAACAGGTACTGCATCTTGGAGCAGATTTTCCTTACCTCCATCTGCAAAATATTATCAAACTCAGTGAGCCATGCAGATTAAAACAGCCTGTTCCCTTTTTTTTACATTTAGAAAGGCAGACACTAGGTTTTGTGCAAAAAGATGCATCACCTCCACTAAAAACTCCCTCTATCTACAATGTGTGTGATATTTAGTATACTAGTGTCACATTACTAGCCCAGATATGTTCACTTCTCTCTAACCTCAGCAATAGCTTCATCTCAGCTTTTAGAGACAGAGTGAAATCTTTAACCAAATAAGTTAAAGCAAAACCTACAATTAATAGTTTCATTCTAAAAAGAAAAGATTGCAACCAGGAAAGAAAAGGAGAAAGATATCTGCATTCCATTGTTGAAGAACACATAAGAAATATAGCCAGGCTGACAGGCTTATAGTGGTGGTTTAATGGAGTTAGAAATCTTTTGAACAAGCAGAAGCAGCAGAAAATATGAACAAAGAACAGAATTCAAGTGGCAACTTGTTCCAAACCACTTCACAATCAATCTTCAGAAATCTGGTAAAACTGCAGATTTCCTCATATTTCACAAGCATTTGGATTTCTGATAGAGATGAAGAACTATTCATGTTTGTAATACATTACCGTTCCTTACACAAAAAGCATTAGCTGGAAGGTGGGTTTTATTCTTTAGCAAAATGCACATATAAAGAAAGTTTGGCTTGCTAAAGGTTCCTTTTTCTTTATTTTGCAAAAAGATTCTGGATGGCTCATATCCATAACAGATTTGGCAGCAGTGTAATGAGCAATACTCTCCTCAGATGCATCTCAGTAATGTTTTCTTTTCCAGCAGCAAAAAATTCCAACATTGCTTCACTTTTTTGAAACATGGACAAAATCTCTCTCATTCATTACTCATCCTGGCAAGCCAGAGATATGCTAAAGTTATAGAGACTCCCACATACCTCCAGCTGACAGCATCTTACACTTTCCAATACAAGCAATATCCACTGACAGAGAGATAGAACAAGGCTCAGGTCTTTTCAGTCCTTGTGGCTTGCTTGCTACCCATGCAGAAGTCAGCTTTGTCTCATTTGGATCTGGGTTTGAAGCACTCACAACATTTCCCTTGAATTCAAATCTCACATCATATAAAATAATCCAGCAATTGCTTTCTGGTAAGCCACAGGCATACATTTCTGTACAACACTAGTGGCAGGAAATTTTCTACTCAATAAAAGTTTGTGAGCAATGCTAGGGTTGTTTATTTCTTCTTTTAATTTAAAAGAGATAAGAACAATCATTCAGAAATTATCTGTCACTTACTTTAAGAAGCTGTTCACTGAGATGTCATGGTCTGAGCCAGAAAGAGAACATTGACAATACAAACAACAAACTGAATCAGAGCTGCCTGGAAGTTACACTCACCATGAAGTATACCAAAAGCTGTCTCTGCGGGAAGGGGTTAACACAGATATGTACTACACGTGTCCTAGATTAGGCAGTAGCCACTGGGAAGCAGAGAAAACTGCCTAGAAGATGGACTAATGATTATCCCAATTGGTTTCAAAAATAGTTTTCACCACTGCAGCAAACCCCTGTGCATTGATTCACTATTGGTTCTTGAACTCTTCAGTTATAAACACAGATCAGAGAAACCATGCAGCAAGGTAATGCTCAGTATAAGGATAAAATGGTGGAATTCAACTCAAAAGTCTTTCCGAGCACGCGAATTTAAAGTTCAGTTTTATGGGTAACTTTTTTCCACAGCTGTCTCATTTTTCACAAAAACACATGTATTTTTACACATCCAGGCTGAATAATTCCTTAATAGAGCTTCTTCCTAACACAATATAACAATATGTTGGTGAATCTAAAACCAAGCCTTCAGTCCCTGTCTTAGAAAGCTTGGCTATACTGTCACCTCACATATCAGAAGACGCTTCAAGATGTTCCTTAATGAAAAAGCTTCTGTAACTGAAGGCCTGGGCCTTTAAAAACCAAAAGAAAACAATGAAGACAAATTATGTAAGCTGACTTACATTTATTCAGAATTCAAGGCTTGTTCTGAAAAGTAAAATCCTAGCTTCACTGAAGACACAGGAGACAATGACTTCAAATAGGAGTACTAGGACTTGACCTCATCTGCCATGCCCATTTCTGCCAAATCTCCACTTTCACTGATGAAGCTTTTGAAAACACTGATCTCCTTGTTTCAATAGCCTGAGCTATAACTGTAATTTCTTAGTATTTCTGTAGTGGTCCATCTTACTGCACTCTTATAGTTATATATGTAGATTATTATGAATGTCAGTCATTGCTAGTGAAGCTTATGAAAACCATTCCTTTTGATAACCAGATAAACCACCAAAATCAGCCAGCCAGTCTGTATTTCAGCGTGAGCTGTGATGGGGAGAGCCAGAAGAACTGTGTCAGCAGAGCAGCTCTATGATATATTTAGTATGCTTGTTTGCAGAAGCTTAAGCAAAGATTTTGTCTACATGGGTGGGAAAAAGAAAAGTTACTTGGAGGCAACTATCTCAATGCCTAACATGCTTAAAACAAATCAGATTCCAAAATTTAAGCATCTAATCTACTAAGAACCTGAAAGGTTTTGTCAGGTCACCCAACCACGTAATTCAAAAAGCTTCTCTAATAATTCTCTAATAGTCTAACATTAGTTAGAATGTGAAATCAGCATTTATAAATTGAGTCACCTCGTAATGCTGATTTTTAGAAACTACCTATGACTTCCTGTATTTTGCCATTTGGGACATCCTTGGTTTGAAAACAATGGTCAATTAGAAGCAAAGGAACATATTATACTTCTGACAGATTTCCTAATGCTTAGCAAATGGAAGTGTACTTACTTACAGCTATCAAGTGACCATCAAATCTAGTACTTACAAACATTAGACGTGTAGGTATGTTGTCTGATTGCACCAAAGGATTTTTATACAGCCAAATCTCTTCTGGCTGGATAACCCGCTGGAATGGATCCAAAAACTCTGTAAAACTGGAAAATAACAAATAAAAAGACAATTTTTTTCACAATTTGAAATGATGGCCAAAAAACCCAGAAGACTCCTGCTGATTTAAACCTTCCTCCAAAGTTAATTAAGGTATATCTATATATATTGCAATTGTACCTCACAGCTTTTTAATAACAACCTCTATAAACATAGCCTCAGGAAAAATATTTTTAAACCAAATATCCTACAACTCTATAAAAGTTTCATAAATTTACTGTGGAAGAATAAATTGTCATTTTATATTTTTCGTGTGAAAAGTGTGCAAAACGTATTGTGGGATTAAAGAAATCCCTTAGCAGATGTTTTATACTGAAGAAATTATATGCCAGTTATCAAATACAGAATGTGTCTCTCAAGATGCAGACTTTGAAGAATGACAGTTGTATTTGCAGGATTCACAAAGCAAGGAGAGGGAAGCAACTCAGACAATTTCTTCTACTGATAAAACAGATAACTTTAGAGAATATCTCCAAGAGAAACTTACTCATAAAACATGATGGGCTAACAGAAACATGTTTTTTTCCTTTTTAGATTGCCAGCATGTTGGTTTGGTTGTCAAGCTTAAGAATCTAGCTCTACCAGAAATGTCTCATTCTACCCAAACTGATTTAATTTGGTTCACATGTCATTTTGATCTCTTAAAACAAACAAACAAAACAAAACACAAAGCCAAACAAAAAAAATACCATAGGTTTGTAATTGTTATTTTAAAATTAAGAGCATCAAAATAAAATGATGAGGTTACACTGTTATACATAAATTATTTGTGTGGGTATGATTTGCCCAGCACTGAAAGAAGCAGGAATTGTAAACTTGGCTTGTAGTAAGATGTTTCAAAAATTTTTTTTTACTACATAAATTGTCTCTTCACTTAAACCATATTCTTTTTCCATGGAGTCCTTCACTGTCCTTTGACTCTTCGTTTTGAAGTCACATAAGAATTCCAGGGAAATTTTGCCTTGACATGACACATTTCAGGGTTCGTTTACAAGGAGTGAAAGAATGGCCACTGAGCGAAGATGCAGGGACCAGTTTCATGGCTATATTCAGCAAATTGGTTTTACCTAATAAGCCCATGGAGCCAGACCAGAGGCATAGTGGCCAAAAGCTTTTTTTTTTACTGTATATTTCCCAAAGCCAAGGCCTTAAACTTCTCCAAAACCAGGTTTTATGTAAGTGGCAGCTACAAAAATTGACTTTGTGAAGAGAAAAATGCTCACAGCAATTTGTAAAGCACAGTAAAATGAAACCATGCATATGCAACTCCCTCTTATGGAGACAAGTCCCCAAATCTAGCCAGGTCAGCAATTTCCTAAACAGCAAGATCCAGTCTTTTGGGTCTTAGGGAATCCTTTTTTTCTCTTCTGAAAATTGACCAGTTGTTCTTCATTTTCTCACCATAGTCTACAATATCTGCATTAGCTACAGTCTCTCATATCCTTGGTATACACTAGTACTGAGCCTCTTTACCTGAACACAGACTCCCACTAGACAGCAGGTACAAAACTCTCAGTATCTACTCCAAAAAAGCCCAATCAATACTTCTTCACAAAGGAAAACAACAAAATCTGAGGACTAAATAAGTCTTGTCACTTTTACTGACAGTTGGGCTTCCCTTAGTATCCTACATGAACAATGAGAATCTTCTGGAAATTTAAGGAGTCTACTATTGTACAGATAATGTTTACTGTTACACTCAACTTCTTCAAATCCAGAGTCTGACTCTGCTCTCCAACAGAGGTGAAAGGTGAATCTCAGAAGTGTCAAAACACTTTGTTTCAGTGCTTTAAAAAAAAAATATTTACATTTTCATTTTTCAGTTTAAAAACAACAGCTTTTGCAGGACATGAAAGACGGAAATAGTTCTAAAGAAGAACATTTCCAGGAAATAAAACACCTCATACATGAAAAATTCATTTCACAGTTTTTTCTCTTTAGCTAGAAAACCAAAGGTTGATTTCTAGACAATGCAGACAACTTTGTCTCCAAATTTCAACTGCAAGTCCTAAAGTTTGGGGTTTGTGTTTTTTTCCAGCCTTCAAAGATATTGGCAGCAGGTAGAAGCATTTAACTTCTGGTTGAAAGGGTTTGGTTGCTATGCCTGGGTATGACATCCAACACGTGTCACCTTGGAGAGCTGAATACAGAAGTTCCTAGCTATACAGGATCCATGGCCAGGATGTATTTCACTACTGTAATCTAAACATAAATAAATAGGTAAGTACATGCAAATTTAAGCACACAAGAAATAAAAGGAGCCAGCTGAATTTCAACGAATACATCTTTCAGCCAGTCACATCTTTTCTGACATATCCCCTCGGGTATTTGCTGTTTGACTGCTTTGAGGTAGTTCTCAAAGCACTAGGACTGATGGATATGCCAAGGAATGCCTTGCAGCAGAGTCATGTTTTGACATACCCAGGCCTTGAAACATTGCTGCTAACTGCAAAAAGCAAACAATACATAAACATTTGTGCTTCAAGGTGATCACAGCACACCCAGGCACCAGTGCACTCTTGGGAAATGCCACATTAGTCCAGAGATTTAATTCAGCTCACATTAGGATATTTGACATTATGATCAAATGACAATAGAGTTAAAAGTTTGGAGCTCTTCTTTTTTTGTCCTGTCTCCTTGTAATGTAAGAAAAGTAAGAGTAAAGGAGAACTTAAAAAAAAAAAAAAACACCAAAATATATAGTTTTCACAGCAATTCATATTAAGACATTGCAAATACATGTCAAATCGTAAGATTTGACGCTTTTAAGAGCAAAATAACACGTGCTAAAGAGGTGAAACTATAATAAGTAACAAACATAGTAACTGATTCCCATTGAAGACTGATTTTCTAATATATGCCTACTATTTTTGAACTCTTCTAAATACTCATTTCAACAAACCTATTAATGACAGTAATAATTATTATAATTATTCTTCTATGTAATAACAGCAGTTTTGTATCCACTACATATTAAATCTGATTATGTATCCATTTCTTCCTCCGACTTATGTTCTGAATGTGTTCCAAGAACAATGTTCAAATATCCTGAAACATAATGAAAGAAAAATGTAAATCATTTCAAAAACACTACTGAAGAAGGGGAAAAAAAATAGATGTAGAAGGCAACAGATCTATTCTGTGTGAAAAAATACAGAAATAGAAAGAAAACAGTTAAAGAAAGAGAGTATATAGAAAAACACCCACACCACTTTTTTCATCTTCAGAAAGAGCTCATCTGCTAATTAAATTTTTATGCCAAGACTCATAAGAGAACAATTCTCTTCCTTTTTTGAAGCATCACTGATGCGCAACCGGATACGAGATTTCAACTAGCTTGAAGGCAATTCCCTTTGTACTCTATTAAACAGTCATGAGGACATACTGGTTTCTAAGCTGCCTGACACTTAGTGATTTATGTTCCTTTGTCCCAACCAAAAGTACAGTCTATTACTATTCATAAGCCACCACAAGCTTATTTAAATGACTAGATGTTATTAGAAATGAATGTGGTCCTTGGATAAAGAAAACTGGTTTCTAGACATTTTCTATTATGGCTGAAAAGACAAGCTCAGTCATTTGACTTCCCCTGGTAGCAGGTGGGCAATTTCATATTAGTGGACGAAATTTTAGTATTAGCATTTTGGCCTTATATTTTCTGCATGTTTACATATTCATCCAATATTTTTAACAGTTTAACAATCAATATTTTGAACCCTTCAGCCTGATAACATGTATTTAAGGCATAAAAAGACTTCTGTTGACTTCAAGAACCTTTAACCATGGCTTTCAAAGAAAACTAGGTTAATCAAGAATCCTAATTGCATTAAAAACATCAGTGAGAAGCAGGTGCCCAAGCGTCTGAGTTTACTTTAAGCATCCCAACGTTAGTGCCTACAATACTACAGTAAACAAAAACATTGTTCTTTTCTGAGGACATAAGCACTTCCAGATTACATTAACTTCATTTCCATTTAAAAGCAGCTAGCCCTTCAAGATTACTTCTGTGCAAGCAGCACAGCACAGACTGATCAAGGTAAAATTGCACAGTAGCTTTGTGATAATGTAGACTAATAATGGTGGGTTTTATAAAACCATTCACTAGTAGTGAATGAATCAAACATTGCATAAATAGCCTCACAGTCTTTGACCTGAACTTCCACCATGGTTTTCATCTCCTGTAAGTAATAGCAGGGTATTGTTCAGCACTGCACTTTAGTGTGCTTACAGCAGCTACCATTCTCTGGCATTCAAGAGCATGAAATTGAGAGGCAGTGACATTTGGAAGTCACTAAGATCAGAGAAAAAGTGTCAAGCAGTACTGAACTGGCAAAGTTGGTAAGGTAGAAACCTGTAAATATGTTGGAGTAGAAAAGTATGTTCCTAGTCTAGCAAAAAGAACAGGACAGGAAAAGGACAGATGAGCCAAGCATAAGGGTTGTACTGTTGTGTACTATTATAGTGAGATAGAGGCTACTAGTTCATAGCACATCAGAAGGTTAGAGATTGCTTCCTAGGTTTGAGCATCAACTAAAGCATGTACAAGGGAGTTTCTGTTTGTTCCGTTGTAGGGGCAGGTGTTGGTACTTTTTGTACCAAGTAACAGCTAAGGGAAGACAGAGTACCTATGGAAGAGTGTGAATGTGAACTTGTGATAGTGATACTCAGTCTTTCATATCAGATAGATACCTAATGACCAATCCTTCTCTAAACTTAAGCTGCTGACTCACAGATCTGACCCTAAAATGACTTAATATGCAGTTCTTTGTTGGAGTAAGTAATGACGAGATAGCACGTGTTCATGAATCTAAGTCATCTAGTGGGAAAAAAGTTTGGCTTGGACCACCAGTCCCTAACTACAGCATTCTTGTGTGAGCAAACTCAGCCCTGCCTCCAACAGAAACATTGGAACTCCATTGTGCACTTTCTTACATGCATGCTTCCTTGAGTAGTCCCCAAAATAGGTCTCAGATCTAGTAGTAAAAGCTTTTCTAGTGTACCTGCCATGTTCAATTGTGCAATCAATTGTCCTGTCACTAAAACTGCATAGCTGTGAGCAGCATCAATGATGCTGAAGTTGGTAGGGCTCTGTTGGTTGAAGTTGGTTGGCCTAATTACAGAGTACATACAACACGCATAACTCAGAGATTCTCACGCAACAGAATCACAGTCCCAATGTTCTGAATGAAGAGACATAGGGTACAACAGTCGTGTAGGTATGAAACATATTCAAAATCCCTAAACAGAGAGAGTTCAGTGCAATACTGGTGCATTGCACTGAATACTGCTTTGCATCGCCTGTGCTTAAGACTTCAATTTACCCATTCTGAAACATACCAATAGTGGGGGAAAAATTCATGTCATGTTATTTGATATCATAGAATGGCAGGGTTGGAAGGGATCTTTAGAGATCATCCAGTCCAACCTCCTTGCAGAAGCAGGTTCAGCTAGATCAGGTCACACAGGAACATGTCCAGGCAGGTCTTGAAGACTTCCAAGGAAGGAGACTCCACTGGGCAGCCTGTGCCGGGGCTCCCTCACCTCACAGTGAAATAGTTTTTTCTTATATTTAAGTGGACCTGGAGAGAATGACTTACACTCAAGCCATAAGAAAATCTAGTCTTGTTTATTCTCTATATTCTCTATATAAAGGAAGAAAATCCTCAAAACCTTATAGAGGTTATTTTAGGAACTCCTATAAAGACAGACAAAGTATTAAAGGCTTGAAATGGTCTATGGTTGGAATGCAAAACAAATAGAACTGAAGCAGACAGGACTGTGATAAGGTGAGATAAGAAACAATGCCTGTAGTTTATCACCATCATTCTGCTCACCACAGGGATGCAGGAGCTCAGCTTCCAAAATGCTGCGGTCTATGCATATTAGCATGATAAGATTGCTTTGTTAGCTCTGAGGTTAGCAAAAGGAAAGAGATTTGAGTCATTTAGTTTCTATCATAATCTGGGAAACCCAAAGTTCCTCAGCCATCAAGAAGAGAATTATGCATACTTTTATGTATGGTACAAATAATTATGACCAGTTATTAGTCATCAAATCATTTTGGCTGGAAAAGATCATGGAGCCCACCCTTTGTCCCAGCCCTATCAACCATTAGACCACTTCCGTAAGTGTGACATCCACCCATCTCTGAAACCCCTCCAGGGACAGTGATTTCATCACCTCCCTGGGCAGCCCGTTCCAATGCCTGACAGCCCTTGCAGGAAAGAAATTCCTCCTCAGATCCAGCCTGAACCTCCCCTGGCACAACTTGAGGCCGTTTCTCTTGTTATATTGCTTGTCACTAGGGAAAACAGACCGACCCCCACCTCTCTCCAACTTCCTTTCAGGTAGTTGTAGATTTCACCAAGGAAAGAACTGACAGAAATTTAAAAGGTAACTTCAATAATGTAAACTCTAATTTTGATAGAAATGAGCCCTATAATTAAGGCACAACACTGGATATCAAGAGACTTGATGTTTTCTGCTACTGTTTTACAAGGCAAGGTAGAGCAACTCATTCCAGCAAGAAGTTTCAGTACCAAAGCAAGACTCCCAATGCTTAGTTTGCTCATTAACTGGACTGGTATTCACATATTCCAAGTATGCACTGCTTAAAAATATTGAAGCTTTAACTTCACCACAGAAATCAAAAGTAAAGAGCTAAATTCTAAAATTTATTAGAATTTGTGTTGCCATTTATTGCATCAGAAGCATGTACATGAGAACAGAAATTAATAGTTTATCAGTTCTTCATAGGCTTTGATATAAATGTGTTATAACCATCATCTTGTAATTGCACTAAAACCAACTTAAGTAATTTACATTTGCACAAAAAGATAGAGAAGCAGCTGTATTAAATTATCTCCAGCTTTTTAACAGCTAAAGCCTTTATATCCCAATATATGGAGTGTACACACCTACCACTTCTGATTAACAATCAATAATCCTAAAATAGAGCTTTATTTGGCTTAGGTGTCCTGCAGGATATAAGGTTGTTAATATTCACCAGGAATACCCTACAAAGATTATTCAGAAGCTGATTTTATTTCTACAGAAATGAGAAGATCTGATGCCTCTCTTCATTGGCAGTAACTTTCTGTTTCTGGGCACAACTATTTATGAAGACTGAGAAAAGCACTGGCAGAAAGTAAATGGTAAGAAAAACATTGCAAGAGGCTTCTCTCTCAGCCCCTATTCAGTGCCCAATATTGCTCTTGGAACAGCTCAAGTTGATAGCATTGGGTTTTTTTAATTGTACTTTTGACAAGCCACTTCCTGATAACATTCAATATTCTGAACCAAATGTATACAGCTTTGCCCACTTTTAATTCTTTGAGCACACTTCTATGTAGGGAGGAGCCAAAAGTCAATGGAATTAAATCCTGGGACTAAAAGCAGGGGCAATATTTTGGGGGACTTCATTTAATGTCGCTGGCAAGTAGAGAACTGGTGCTCAAGGGTAGGTTTTGCTTCAGATGAGTCAGCATCACTTGATGTGAAACATTTCTGACTATTTTAAATTAGCTAGCATATGCAGTGTGACACCTAATTAGCACATATGCCCACATTAACCCTTCAGATACGCAACACATCATTTTGAATAAAGGCTTGGAGATAAATTGTGATGCAGTTTTAAAAGTACAAGTATTACCATGGCTGTCATATTTCCTAGATGTGCTGAAAGAATAGAGTTTCCAGTAATTTTACTCAGTCTTGCAAGCAGGTTTCCCAGATTTGCCTCATATATCCACTGCTTTAACAGATATATTCTAGGGCATGACTACTTCCTAAGATGAATGAGCACACTCTTTCCTCTCATCCTTGCAGCTAGCATTGCAGCCCAGTCAGGGGGAGCTGTACATGCATCAACAAAGCAAACCAAGGTGTAAGGCAGGTTTTTCAACTAGAACATGTCTAACCAGATGACAGAGCCTCTGACACTCAGTGTCTCTGAATGATTGAGGCACTGGACCCTTCTCTGATATAGCATATGGGGTAGTATTTATAAAGGCTCTATCAGTTGTGCTTGAGATTAAGCCACAGGATGTGGCTTAAGCCACATGCACCCACTGAACATGCATTTATGTTTGAACACAAACAGATTAAAACCAGACCAAAACCCTCTGCTCAAATGTTCTCCTCCTTATTTGGTCCAAATTCAAGAAATTATATGAATTAAAAATTTAAAACCAAGAAGGAAATAGCTGGGGAGTCTGGGCTCAATTAGAAGCTCAGATCTTGAACTTAAAACAATAGATTCACAACAGGAGTCCTGCATCTTATGAAATAATACATAAATGATATGTACATGTTCATAGAATACCTAATATGAAATAGTGACCCAGTAAGCTTATCACAGTAATGAAAATAAAGAGAATAGCCTGAAATTTTAGAACGTGATGTTACCCTCCTTAGTATCTAAATTACACCTCCACTCCTTTCTTAATCCTTGGCATGTCAACTCTCTCTGGGTCAATGATTTCCTTCCTGTGACATTATTTCTGTCTACTAAATCTGAGAGAAAATGGAAAGAATTATCTAAGCATGCACAAACAGCACAAGAATAAGCATTTTACGTGGCTAGCCAATTGCTCCTACACGCCTGAAAGAATTCAGAAACTTAAAATCCACACAACCTCCTAGCTCTTGTGCTGAGTACTTTGAAAGCAAGTGGCACTAAACGTTGCTGAGTATCATTATTGCCAGTATGAAGTGATTGAATCTAGAAAAGTTCCATTCAATGGGAATAAGAACAGGTAACTGGGCATTAAACTACTTAACTAGCTTACAGGCAACCTCTTCACCATCATTTCTTCCTTACAGAAGTGGAACATCTGGAAATGAGCAAAGCAAAAGGAAGAGAGAGGGAACAGTTGGTCATGCTGCATTGCAGCTTCAAACACAAGAGCAAGAGACAAGGGTGACTATACTGAAAGAGAAAAAAAACACTGCAAAATGAGTCCAATTGACATAATTACACTTGGTTTACCTTTTTAAGACTTTCTTTGACATGATATTGAAGGTAAGATTTGCATCTCTTGCTTTCTGGTCAGCAGAATATGAAAATCATAGAATTGTTTCAGCTGGAAGAGACCTTTAAAATAAACCATTCTGAAATAAAAACGTATTTGGTTTGTCATTTAGCTGCTCCTGAGGTGAAAAAAGCAGCTCAGTTCTTGTGATCCCTGCTCACATGAAGGACCTGGTGAACTTGAGTCACGAGACAAGCAGGTCAGAGCTGCTTCTTATTATGTCAATGTTCAATATTTAAGGTGATCAAGCACAGTTGCACTACAGTAACAGAATCAACAGTGTTAGTCTTACAGAAGTAATAGATACCAACAAAGTGAAAACTATTAGTGACTGTTCTCATTGCATTTATGGTATTAATTGTTGCAACTATGTCCTATTTTTCTTAAATATACCTATGATGAAAGCTATTTCACAAAAGCCATTTTATTGTGTGTGTGTTTCTGGAGGAGGGGGTAGAAGGGAAATCATCACTATACAAACACTATATGATTCAGCATTTAGCCACTAGAAGTTTCAAAGCTGGCAGCCTCTAAGTAGTAGCAAACAATTTGTCCACAACTAAAACGTTTTTTCAGACCAAAAACTCATGAGGTGGTAAGAAAGCAAGAGAAGAAGAAATACTATGTCCCAGTCTACAGGGCTCAATCAAGTATTTCTTTACATGAAATTAAGAGAATACATCATTTTAAACCAATTGAAATGTTTTTTTTAAACATCCATTAAATGTCAATTAAAAAAAATTCAAAAAATCAAATTATAAAATAAAACACTTCAGTACTAATAAAGAGAAAAGTTATTTACTAAATGCAAGTTATTTTGCTCCAGTTTTTCCTTCTCAGTTGCTGTATGCAATTACTTCGTTATTCTCCCCAGGGGAAAAAAATTGATCTGCCTAATGATATTCACAATCAAATCCAACTATATTAGAATCACTCAATCCAAAAACACTTGTGTGAATAACTTCATGTTGCAGAGCATTAATAATGATTAAAAAATCTCCACAGATATAGTACTGTGGAATAGGAACATCGCCCTTCACATTTTGTAGCTCTCAAGTCCAAAAGCAACAGTTACACTCCTGTAGAGTACCTTGGACACTAGATGAATAAAATTATTAATGCCCTCTGTGCAGGCTATGAGAATACAGTCAGGCTATTAGATTTATTCTCCTGTTAGCGAAAACTGGCAGCTAATGAAAATATAACACTGTATATCAAACGATACACTCCTCTGTTTTCGATTTGCAAGGCTCCACAACACTTGGCAGGGTGCCTCAAATCCTTCAAAGCTGAAATATTTCTGAGCTGACATTTCCACCTCTATTATAAATTCTAAAGTAGTAAAACTTTTCACTGAAAACAAAGTAAGATGTTGAGCTGCAAGATTGCAGGGTGAAACGTTTCACCCAGTCATTGAAATGTGATACCTGGCATGACACTGCCCTCCAAGTCAGATCATCAGCTTCTGCTGTCTCCCATGAAGTATTCTCCAAATAACTTCAAATCAGTAACATCAACATAAGCCAAAAATCTCTTATGAGTAATTTTGCTTTAATGTCTTTCAACTTTTCCACACACACTGGGACACTCTCAGGCAGCATAAACCTCATTCCCACTAAGTTGATTTGTGCCAGCTTGCCAGGCAGTCACGCAGCAAAGCAAAATTTTATGCAAAGTACTCCCAAGATATTTCAGTGGAACTTGTTTTTTTTTAAGTTTCCATTGGTGGAGGTTCTACACATGCCTCAGGCAATCTGTTGCAGCACTCCAAACTCCTTATGATCAGGTTGTATATCCTCATGCTCAGTGCCAAGTTCCCCCTACTACAAGTTCAATTTCCCTTCTCTACAATTCCCAGAAGAAGAATAGTTTGCCTTCTTCATACATCTTTATGGCAGCTGCTCACCTGAAGATAAATCTAGAAATCTGAGGTGACATGGTGGTAAAACAACTCAGAAGAGACATTTTCTATACCCCTCTTATCCTTTTTCTCACTCCTCCACAGTTTTCTGCAATTCACCTGCGTAAGCACTCTTAAATAATTACTATATCATTTACTATGAAAATCAGTTATAAATCCTGTTACTCTAACCTACAGTAAAACAATTCCCACTTCTTGCATCTTATCTATATGCAATTTTAATTAAAATTCAGTGTTATTTCAACAAGGAAAATATTTAGCCTTTTGGCTAGTAAAAGCTAAAAGTGTTTTGTAACTACAGCAAAGAAATAAACAAATACACATTGACTGTAGCAATTTGTTTTATAACAAAGAAACATTCCTAGTCTCTTTTTTTTCCTGCAGAATCATCCAGATCAGTCACACAGTTTCTTGCACAGCAATGACTTGTGGCTCAATGATGACAAATTTACCATTTATAAGGAAAGTGAAACACAAGATTGGAAAGTAGCTAAAAAAGCATATAATTAGGAAAAACTGATTTCAAGTGCCACATCTGATGATAACTTTATCTCTTCTATGAGGACAACCTAATTGGATCATTTTTAAAACAGTTTTTCTGATTCAGAAATCAGTGAAGCCTTCTCTAATCATTCAAGTGATGTTCATTAGTGGATCACAACCTATACTTTAATTAGAAACATATGTATTGGCTTTAGCTTTCTTTCTTTGTCCACTAATCCCTGCCAATATAGATGCAGCACTCAAAAGTCCCCTGTCCGGTATCAGTACAGTGCTTACTACAGAAGAAAAGTTACAAGACACACTGAATGTAATCCTTAATTCATTTTTAGCATCAATAATTCTGCCAACAGTTTCCAAGGACTCGCTTTTCAAAGTCAGTAACAGGTTGGGAGAGTATAAAGACCTTGATTTACTGTGCCAGGTATGAGTGCATTCTCAGCAATAAGACCGTACTTTCCATTGAAGTCTTTGCCATGGGAAACACAGTTGTGCCACAGCTTGACTGTGTTTAGATCAAAGTACAAAATTGTTTTAAAGAAGGATTTCCCTTACAGAAACCCTGTTAGTTGTAGTAGCATTTTCACTACAAAACATCCTCAATCAGAGCTGGGAGCAAATACATATCAAGTGCCAAACTCAGTGAGTAAATAGGATTCAACAAGGAGAGATACAAAGTCACTATTTACTCCTCAAAAAAAAAGCCAGAGCAGATGCTTTGGCATTTACAATCACATCCTTTTTTACCATACAGTCAGCTGCGAGTTTAGCCAGGGACATCAACTGTAAATCCCATCCTATTTACAGGACAATTAGATTCCTGCCTTTAAATCCTTTTTTCCCCCTCCTGCTTCTGGGACTTGGGGAAGACAAATTAAATAAACTTATTTCCACAATCTAAAAGTACTTCTACATCAGTCTGTAAACCAGATTGTCTTTTGCACACATCAAAGTCTGCACAAAAAGATGAGTACACTGTCTCCTCAATAGCAGCTACCAAAGTCAGTAAAACCCTACCCTAGTTTCAACAATTAAAATAGGGAAACAATAGAAATAGAAGCTTCAGCTCAATGGAACAGCAAGTACTAAGTGTGTCTGTTAGCCTGGTGATAATTCATAGATATTAGGACAGGCACACGGTTGTTCTGTGCTTCATATTAGGCTGGCTATAATAAGTATTTATGGCCTTTTGTTTTTACAGTAACTTCTCAAGGGCGAAGAGCTGAGCAAAGTTAAAATTCAGGTTACTTTGCAATATATCAGTTGCATTCAATGAGTTACAGAAGCTCCACAGCATTCTAATTCTTCCATCTCTTCAAAGGTATAACAGACTGCTGAGCACTGGAACAAGTCTGTTGCTTGCCACTGGAGCTCAACATGCAACCTTTGATGTATGTTCTCAGATCCCAAGCACCAGAGAGGCCAAGGTCTTTCTTACAGCAGGTTGTTCCCTTAACTGTTCATTAACCCTAAGCTAGACTTCAACCTGGGCCACAAAAGTGTTTCCCTCATTTTTATATAATCTAAGTTATGGTTTACAATATAGTACCTGTTTTTAAACAGTTTAGTAATCAAACATGTTGATGTTCTCACTTCCTGCCATCAGCAGTGTTTGTGAAACTACTGGAAAAGCTCAAAGAGTATTCAGTCTTCAAAGGGGTTTGTCTACTGTCCACATACCTCACAACAAAGAGTCGATTAAATGAAGGGTGAGAACAACAAAAAAAACCTTATTACTTTCCTCTCTTGATGAGAAATTAGGGTACAGAGAAATGAAGTCCAAGGCTTTTTAAGATCAGAAGCTAAAAAACAGGTTCCAAAATAAAGTCAGTATTATGGGATACTCAAATCGAGAGTGTAGGACACAAAACGCCTAAGAAGCTCACGTGGCCAAATATCTGCTTCACTTTGAAACACTCACCTACAGAGTGTAGGCTTAAAAGGTGCTTTGAAACATTGGTCCAACTGATTTGTGTAATTCGGCGGCATTTGTGTCAGCATGAGGAAACAAATCTTATTGGCTCAGACTGCTGATTTCTTCTCAATAGTGTTTTGCTTGTATTACCTACAGATCTCCAATTGCTCATGATTCTCAGTTCAGTCAATCATCCAAAACAAAATCCCACAGAGACAGCAGAGAGGTGGTAAGTGCAAACTGAGAGAAGAGTAAAGCAGAACTGCAGCATCGTCGAATTTTCTCATCTAATTGATTTTCTGTCTATGTTAATAAGACAATATCTAGTATCATTTATGGAGGTAACACAGGCAGAATATCCAGGAGATCACCACCCAGGACAAAGCAAGCTGCTTGAAAGAGCTTTCCATGCTAAATCATTTCATGCATATTCATAACTTGATTAAAATCTTAATACTGTAAACTTGTAAGAATACACTCCTCTGTAGAATCAGCTTTCATTTACTTAAACTAGAGTCTGAACACCATGCACACATGCACATGTAGGGAAGATACCAACTTTAGGCAATACTGTACACTCACACATGTGTAATACGTACGTATATTAGTCTGCAGATAAACATTTATTCTCAGGGGATGCTGCTAACGAGAATGTGCTGTAGGGAAGAGATCCAATTACTCTGAATGACATTTATATTTTAATCACATCTCACTCACTGAAGAGCTCAAGGTTTGATGAAGCAATCTTTGAAAGACTGTCTTTTTAATCAATTAGACAGCTCTAGAAACATCAGAGATATGCTGTTGACAAGTCATTGGGCTAAATATACTACAACACATGCAAATTCCTCTGTCTTCCTACTGAGACAAAGATGTGGTCTTCTAAAACTTCTGAAATGGATTAAAAAGATTTCTTTGTAGGTGATACCTAATCCAGAACATCATGTATGCTAAGACACTACGACATCCCTTCTGGCTCACTCTGAGCTACCACTCAATGAATTCTTTCAAAGACAAATGAAGAACATTGTTTTAAGGGCATCATTCCTGTGTGAAAATATCCGACTTGCTCACAAATCTTTATGTAATTGCCTTAACTGAATAAAACCAAGTCAGTCAAAAGAATTTGGTTTCATCAAGCATCCAGTAAGTGACAAATGCTGCTGTCCACATGGAGCACGCTAAAGACCGGCCATATCTAACATAATTTAGGTTTAATCAAGCATCTTAAGATGCTCCAGGTTACAGGAATAAATACAAAAATGAAGAAAAGAGAAAAGCAAGGCCCTAATACAATCACTCTTTAAATTAGTGTTTGATTTTTGTCTATAAACAAAGTACAAGTTCACACTCGTTTATGTTAAACAATAGACCACTTCTGAGGCGAAAATTCAACTTTAAAACCTCCAGTTCTGTGCTCACAGACATTTCTCAATGAATTAAAAAAAAAATAAACGAAAATGTGAAGTGAGAATTTGAAACACTTGAAACAAACATAAACAAGTCAGTGTTTAGTTGAAGAACACCTGAAACTGCATGATGTGGTAGCAATGTAACAGGCACGGGATATTGTAAGCATTTTCTTCCTCTGCTAAGTTTCAAACCATCAGTTCAACCCAGTCAAAAGGTGCAAAGCTACATATCTTGGAAACTAAAAAGGACTCTTAACATAAGGAAAAACTGTAGAGCAGAACAGAGATATTACTATACTCCTTAGGGTTTCATGGAATAGAATAATAGAATAAAATCATTATGGTTGAAAAAGACCTTTAAGATCATCAAGTCCAACCACCAACCTAACGTTGCGACTTGGGGCTTGAGAGTTATTTTGCTGAAGGTACTCGAAGAACATCTATTTAGCTTCCCAGCAAAGGGTGCATCAAGCATGTTTTTGACTGCAAACAGTTGTGTTTGGGTTTTGGTTTGTTGTTTAGTTCTGCGTCTTTTAACTCCTCTGCTTCTGAAGTTCAGGCAGCTGCAGTTCTCCTAATAAATCTCTCCTGATTAATCTCTCCTGATTAATCCTTCCTTCAATAATAGTAAATCCTGAAGTGCCCTTCAGCACAGATCTTTGTAAAAGCAGAGAAGCTCGATTTCAATACCTAAACTTGTCTTTATTTGCTAGGAGAGCACTTAGCAATTGCTAATAACCCATCTAGAACTGAGTCAGTTGTTATTAACCTTACTATCTGCTGAATTCATCCAAACCAATACACAACCATCAAAGATTGCATATTGCTTGGAATGGTGTACATTTGCAGGACAGAAGAGAACTTAAATAACAAGTATCGATTTTTGTCTTTGGTGTAATGACAAAAGTTGGTAATTACGGCAAGTGGGGGAAAAAGTGTTGCCAGTCGTACCTATGAAAAAAAATGGCTGTTGTTGTTGTAAAATACAGTCAAGTTGGCGATACCTTCAGTTTCTGCAAGCATCAACATAAGTTTTCACACCTCCATTTTTACAAAATGACATATATCACAAAGCAAAACTACAACATGGAATATAAACCTTTTTCTTTTGCATTTTCTGGTACAAAATATGCCAGTATATTACTCCAAGTTCTATTAATCTGTAGGTTGAAGCTAAAAAGATATCTGGGAGACACAGATGGTTCACAGTTGGCAAATAACTATGGAAACACTGTCTTCGAGGTCAGGCTTCTAACACTACAATGGTTGACAGTGACCCAAAGTCATCAATACCTTTGCAGAATGAACTAATTATCTTCTGTCCATCTCCTGGTGGACAAACATCTATGGCACAGTTGGCATTCATAACAGAAATCATTTCAGACCTAGCCTCAACTCATTGATGTTAACAGTATTCCTTTCCAAGGAAAGTGGGAACTTTAAAACCTTTTCGTTCTTAGAAATAGCTTCTGCAGTAGAGCTTACATCGCTGCTGCCTCGATTCCAGCCCTAGGGCTTTCAAATTCACCAGTAATTGGTCATACTTGAAAGGATATTTCAATGAACTCACTGCTCCATAAAAATCATTGCCCTGTCTGTCTATAAAAGCACAGAAAACACAGTATTTAAACTTCTATAACACACAAGTTCCAAAATAGGAGTAACTGCCTCTGTGGTAAAACTGAGAGAAATACTGAATACTATTTCAACAGCAAAAGCTTCCTTTGGCTTAAGATTATCTGAATTTAAAAGCCATTCTCCAGTCTAGCTAGAAATTATACTTTTGTAGCTGTTACAAGGTGCAGTTCTCCATAAAACTAAACACTAACCTGGATGAGAATTTAGAATATGTTTGGTACTTTTCAGTGTCAATTAATTAATGCTCCAAACGACCTCCTACAATATCAGAATTATTCCCCAGAATATGAAAGGTGCTTGTATAGACATTTGCCAATTGGCATTGTGGTGACTTTACCAAAAGCATTTCCTTTTGTCACCTCTCAGCTGATTTGAGAGCCATAGCATAAGGAACGGTGAAAATTACAGATTGGTTTTAGAGAGGAAACAAGGGCAGAAGACAAATATATCCGGGAGATTATTACTAATAATGGGGCATGATTTACGTATCATGGTAGAAAGCTACATGAAGAGATCTCTTACTGGATGGTGTGATGGATTACATATGTGAATGTAATGAAGGGAAAGATCCTGCTGTAGCTTCAGTTTCTGAGGACTTTGCTCACCTTGCAATCTCATATATTCTAAAAAAGTATTCTATTGCAAGTTTTTGAAGGTATCAAAAAGGAAGAACGTGACATGCAACATGTTGCAAACTAAAATATTGGCATCAATACTCAAGACAAATAAGCACCAAGGAAAAACTCAAGAGATTTGGAAAGGAATGGCACCAAAGTATTCCAGTATCTCCAGCTGTAAATCAATATCACAGAGTACTAGATGCCCTATACTATCACTGCCTGCACCTGTGACCAACAGCACCCATCATTAAGTAGACAAACAAGTTCATAGAATCTGATCTAGTTGTTGCTTCTAGGAGACCACAAAGACCGAGAACACTCATCTTTAAACATTAATCAACTGAAATGCAAACCTACATAAAGAGCAGAAGCTTTCATTGCTCAAATGCAGAGAGAACACAAATTGCCTGAAAGAAGAGACAGGTAGAGCCCCGAAAAGCAAAGCAGAAGCCTGCCTGAAGTATGCAGAGCAAAATAATACATAACTGCTTTCTCCTATAGAAGGCAAAGAGTGTTCCTGCAGAGAGCTGCACAGCTTTCAGCAACTCGATCGTCATGACTCCCCTTCCTACACACCAGCGTGCAGATACGCATCTCAGACCCAGCTACACCACATCACCCGGCCAGCCCGAGGTCCGTCCTCAGCTCCAAGCTGCAGCCCTCCCGCACAGGGTGCCTGCCCCGGGGCTCGCTCACTGCGGGTCCCCACTACTGCAAGCCAGCTGTTGAAGTGCATTCACAGCCTTGGCTAATGAGACCTTACAGCAGGAACTATAGTCGTCCAAATGCAAGCACCAGCAGAGATATTTTGGGGGGGGGGGAGATGGTTGCTTTTTGCACATTTTTCTCACAAACTGTAGCTTCTCCGACAAAATATTTCCTCCAGGTCTTTGTCGATATCCCAGGGCATAGCCGGCTCCCACCTACTCCTGCAACGTCCCACCCCGGGGAAAAAAATCCCCCTCTCCGGCTCTCCCGGACAGGGAAGCGGCGGCAGCTCCTCCCTGCTCCAGGCTCCCGAAGGGGTCGGTGGCAGCCCGGGGGCTCCCCCGCCGTGTCCCGTCAGGGGTCAACTCCGTGCCTCACGCTACCCCCCTCCCCTGGCGATGTTGACACCGCGCCCGGCCGCGGGCGACGAAGGAAAAGTTGAGGCAACCTCGAAGGTACCCCCGAGTACCATTCCTTACCGTCCAGAGCATTCCCACCACCCCGCGCGCATCCCTATCCCCGCGCTACCCGCGGGTACTCACACGAAGACCCCGAAGAGCAGGACCCGTATACCGATCTCGATCGCCAGCTCCCGCATGGTGNGCCATCCCCGCTCAGCCCCGCGCCCTCCCGCGCCGCGGCCGCGCTCCGTGGGCAGCGAGGAGCCGCGCTGCCGCCAGCCTGACGCGGCGGAGCCGAGCGCCGGCACACGGGGGGAGGGTCGCGGTGACTAACGCGGGGTACCCACTCCCTCCCCCGCCCCGCGCTTCGCCGGGGGATCCTGGGGATTTCCCCTCCCCTCCGTTCCGTTCCCCGCCCCCG
>WBNH01002685.1:110472-239329 GCA_013401255.1 Urocolius indicus | reverse complement strand
GAAATAATTTTCTATGTTTTAAGAATGATTCAAGTGGCTTGAAAATTTTGTCAACTGATTATAGTTCTGATGTAAAATCAGACACGGCTTGGTAGCCAACTTTCACTTTGGAGTTCTTGACACTCAGATTTGTCACATGACATAAAACTCACGTGAGTTCAAATCACTTCAGTTCATACACTAAGACTTGCCTGGATGAACAAGTTTCCCCTTGCAAAAACAGATGGCCAAATAATCACTAAAATCAATCCTGCCATGGTAGTTGTTCTTTTATATTTATACCTTTATTATTTTTATTCTTCCACTATTAAAAAATGTATTTATTCTTTCAAAGACATAAAGGCTATTTTAGCTCTTATACAGCCTCAACTTTTGTCAGTATTTCTTTTACCTTTTACTGCTTCTCTCATTCTTCTTCATGTCTGCTTCCCTAATTAAGTCCAGGTGACTATGGGGAAAACCCTCATTTTCTCTTTCCCTTCTGCACACCACATAGCTGGATTCCCTATGCATACTCACAAAGTTACCCTGGTGTAACTGCTTTATGCTGATTGACAGCTGGAGCAATCAAGACTGAAGTACGGGCAGAGCTCTCTTCCAGGGGAGTGGCTTAGCTAAGAGCTAAGACTTTAAACCGGGTTTTGCCAGTTTATGTTAGTCGACAGTTTTAGCCTTCTGAATTGGTTAGACTTCTTGGAGCAGTGGAACACTCCAGCACAAAGAAGTTTAAATGGTTCCATTCACATATATTAGCCTGGTACAGGTTAGCTTGCTAATTTTGGTAAATGAATTTTGTATGAGATGTAGAAATTTAATTGGCATCAACAAAACCTGTTCCTAGGGCTTAGCAACAATTTCTGCCTAGTATAGGATAAATGTCTTCTGGTGACAAGGGTTCAGAAATCAGTCTATGCCAATGAAAAACCAGACTTTGCTCTAGTTCAGACCTTCAACAGCTTTGTAAGAATTGACTGGGAAAGAAGTGTCCTAGCTGTTACAGAAACCCAAGAAGCACTGCTTGGAGAGTCTGACCCATACTGCACACCCAGCTGCAGTGCACAGCCCTTGGCAGTAGATTTAGCACCAGAGTAACTCCAAAGTCATGGCAGGTTTTGTTAAACTAGTGTCAAGACTGAGAACATTTTACTTATTCTGTACATACCTACAGAGATACTTAAGGCAGCTGGGAAGTTTCCATCATGAGTGGGCTTGTCTGCTATTCCATATATACTGCTGATGATTCCTTTCCTAAGTACCTACCAGTACTCCAACAGACAAAAGAAACTTCAGAAAACACAGCTGAAAGGAATTGCAAAGCTCAATCAGCATGGTGTAACCATGTACATCTTAATTACCCTAAGTATCAAATTTAAACATTTATAAAAGCAAGTTGTTAACGTTTACATTTAGTTACTACACGAGTGCCTACAATTGGCTCATGATTGTGCCTAATTAAACAGTTCTTCTAAATATTAATATATCAGCATATTCATGAGTTGCCATTTAATGAAACGGTGTCAAGTATACCGGATGAGGATTTATTAGGCTTCAATGTATGTGCCTAGAGCCATCTCGTGGCCTCGAACCACACTGCAATAAATGTGATGCAAACCTGTCCAGCACCCACAGCACCCTGTGGCATCCCAATCTGCTTCAGCTGCTTCCCCTGGAATTTGTCTCCTGAACCCTGGATTACAGTTTCAAAATGTGGTATTATAACTCTGCTTGACCACGATGGACAAGGACATAGAATCATAGAATGGCAGGGTTGGAAGACACCTTTAGGGATCCAACCCCTCTGCAGAAGCAGGTTCACCTAGAACAGGTCACATAAAACATGTCCAGAGGGGTCTTGAAGACCTCCAAGGAAGGAGACATGGTTTCAGCCAGCACACCATTGCACCTAATTATCAGCATCATGGTGAAATTTGATAAGTCTAAATAACTAAATTAATGCAGATATTAAATCGATGTATCTTATTTATGAGCTAATTGGCATTTGCAGCTTTAGCACTCAATACGCTGTGTAGACTCCTGTGGGGTTACAGTTGTAAAAGTCTTAATGCTCCCATAATAAACTTGTGATAAATTCAAGCCTGTAACATTTACAATAGTTAGTATTCTTGTGCTGTATTTAATAGGAGACTGTGATTTAAAGCAGACATCTGCTATCTTTAATCCCAAGTAACACTTCATGCCAAGAATGGCCCTTATTGACTTCAACAAAATGGTTGTGTAATTACTTTTTTTGCTTGTAAATGTAGAAGAAACTTGCCAACAGTTGCCACAGTCATTTCGAATGACTCTTGATCCAAAAGGGAACATAACAAAGCAGAACAATTAAATATAAGAGGTAAATGGAAGAGCCAAAGCAAACAACATGAGCAGTGCAAAACAAAATAAAATGGCCACTTGAACTGGACAGAATTTGCAACACAAACACTCCAAAGTTTGAATATACCCTGATGGCTTACTACTCCGGAATGACAAAGAAACATGTTCAGGTTTCACTAGCATTTGTTTGAAGCTACTAGCCATTTCATCTGGATTTGATGTAATGAAGAAGCCAGAATACTGAAGCTACTCAGAGCAGGATTTTGCTCTAACTCAGTTCTATCAGAAATAGCCCTGGGAACAGCAAAATGGGATGAGACAGTGTATTAATACAGCTTGAGACTGCAGTCTCCTTTAAGCATGCCATTTGTTGCATTAGCCTTAGGAATCAGCCTCTGTAACAGCACACTTGAGTGCACGGGGATCTGCATTCCCAGCACTGGAAGAACACTGTGTCCCGGTGACTGTGCTCACTGCAGTGCTATCTGAGGGCTTTAAAACAAACCAATGTGTCAGGGGGTTCCCAGCAGGTATCACATTTTATTGCTGTGTGTGAGCTTCCTCAGCCACCAATCATGTCAGTGATACGTAGGAGGAGAAACTGGATTTTCTTCTAGATGAGAATGAGACCGGTTTTTAAGTTGCAGCTGTGAGCTACTGCAAAAGTGATTTCTAAGCCTGGGACTAGGAAACAGAGGCTTTGTCCCTCTTTGAATTATGTGATGTTGTGAGACCCACATTGCAGCTCAAGGAGCAATTGATTTTATCCTCATATTGATGTCTTACCTTATTGAATGCAGAAGTAGAAACACTCATAATTCCATGTCTGATTGGGATGCATCAATGATATTTTGTCAGTCACATAAACAGGTCAGAGGAGGGCAGAAACATCCTGATTTAGTACCAATTTCCACGAGTGTCACTGAAGGTAGAAGGAAATTAGATTGGAAGACTTTATGCTGTATGGGACTGGGGTGGCAAAACTTTGCTCTCCAGCCTGAACCCTGGAATTCATGCTTCATGGCACTTAGTCATAATTTGTGTGCCTGTTTAAATACAGAAATCGTTGCTGTCTGGCCTGTCTTGCAGGATGTAGACATCTGTCAAATAAAGATGATTTCATTTGTATTGCTTCCAATTTGTAGTAAGGGATATATAATTTCACCAGTAGGCAAAAAGAGGAAGGACAGGGCAAATGTCAAAGAATATTACTTTTTAGATGCCTAGAAAATGTATTCCTAATTTCATTATTTTCTGCAAGGTAGGCTGGGAAAGCCTGAGAGAGCATGGTGCTTATTTTTACCTGAGCCACCCTGTGACAACCTCAGTACTTCTCTTTTCTTTGCCTTCTGTGTTACCTATATTTAAAACTATCAGCAGCTCTGCAACTTGAGTAGGCTAAGGAGCTGATTGAGAGCATAGACGTGTGTTACTGCTAATTTTGCAAATCTTGCTATATTTCCTCAAAGTGAAGGTTATTCATTAACTAGATATGAATCCCAGCTCACAACATAAAGCAGTCTGTGTTCCATGCCAGTTTGATCAGCAGCCATTAGCAGGGAAAGTATACACCATTTATGTAATAAACCCATGGTTCTTGACATTAGGAGCTTCATGAGTTGGCAAACCTAAATGCACTTTTCTAGGTAAGCCAGAGATGAATGCCATATGCAAGTGGAAAAACAGTAACGGTTGTTAATAACCATGAAGATAAATGATAGGCAGCTGATTTAAATCAGCTCCACTGAGCTTTGTGCCATCTCAGGCTAAAGCAATGCAAATCCTGGGCGCTCTAGGTACATGATATTTAGGTTTCATTTTATGAGGCGACTGTGTCTCCTCTTAGAAGTAGAAATAAGCAATTCTGTTGCTGGGCAATTTTCCCTGGGAAAGCCAAAGGCAAATATTAAATATATATTTGGATTTCAAAACACATTATGCAATTTTATGTATTGATTTGTAAATAATAATAATAATTGAGCAACAGAGAGCAAAATCAGTTCATACATATTTTACTTTCTGTGACTGCAGACAGATTTTAATTGACTCTTTTAAAGAACAAGCTTTTATGGTGTTTGACGGTAGAAAAGCAAGCTGGTTAACATTATGCCGTACCAATACTGCTGTGTATAAATATTGAAGTGTAGTACTATTTTTGGCTAAAGGATCTCTTTCTGCTGTGCAAGTACCCACAAAAGGATCCTACTGTGCATTCAACCCCAAATTGCACGGTTGTGGAAAGGGTTATCGATTAAAACTAAATGCAATTGTGGGATTCCTGCAGAATTCCATATTCACTGAAATTACTTCTGTGTATTTGGCATGAGCAGCGTGGTACCACAGGAGTAATAATGACTAGCTAATTATTGTTGGGCTTGAGGAAAGAACCTAATATTACTCAGAGTGTTTAGTGTCCACAAACAACAACAAAAAAAAAAGACAGAGCATCTTTGTTGGCAATTCAGCCCACAGATATAACGGACTTTCTGTTAAATTTTCCAAGGCTTTCAGTGGAAGGCTTGACATATTCTGTACTCTGATTTGTTCTAGAGGGACTGTTAAACTCAATCTCATTAGAACTGGGGTAAAAGAAAGCAGTAGACACTTACAGAGTTAGAGTTCAGTTAGAGGTTCTTTCACTGGGCTGGCACAGTAAAGTTGCAAAGGTATTTGTTCACTAAAATGCATTAAAATCTTTAGGAATACATACTGGAAAATTCCTGTGTATGCAGAAAAGCTCTTTATTTTTTTCTTTCAAGGTTGACTGCCCTGATTATTCTGGGAGATTTTATTTTTCCCTTTTCCTACCAATGTTTTCACTTTAAAGAGTAGTATGAATAAAAGAGAATTGCTGCTTTTAAAAGAAGATATGAAAAAAACCACAAGGTCTTCAAGTGTCTATTTATACAATTTTTACTTGAATAATTCATCCCTCTCTGGTCCCCAGTGTTGTTAATGATAAGGAATTAATGTGGTGCTTTATCAGTTATGCTAGATTGGTGCTGAATATGGCAAAAAGGAATACAGTGGCACACCACACTGTGTACTGAGGATTTTCTAAATAGTGGATGTGAAATAGTCATTATCTGTGTATACCAAAGCAAAAGAGTGATTTTAGGAATAATAATGAAAAATGCACTGTTTTAAAACTATTTTACGTGGTTCCAAAACTGTGAATCTCCATTTTGCCCAACATTCCTGAAATTTGGACATAGCTTTTTGCATAATGACATTCCATCCAAGATTCCTACACTCGGAATAAATTAAATGAGTGAATTCTTGGACCCAAATGACAAATTCAGTTACACTTTTCAGCCTTCTGTCATTTTCTGACTCTCCTTCCATATCTCTTACAGTTCCTCCCTTTTCTTCTTCCTTAATGTATTTGGTCTCTTTTTCTTCTTCAAAGGTAACACTTTTTTTTTCCCAGCTCCATTTTCTTGCTCTAGGTAATCAAAACATTTATTGGACTGCAGTACGGGTCTTGATTGAGAAAGAGGTTAAATTACCAGCTGGTGTTTTAATGCTGGTGTTAATATAGCTAGTAGGAATGATCCTTTTCATGCTTAATAACTGGAATTGAGAGAAGTTTAGATTTATAGTGGTACAAAAATATCAGAGCACTCTCACATCAATATAGTCTCAAAATAACCTCAATTTCTCATTATTTCTGAAGTGACTATGACTTGCCCTCCTTTGTAATTTTCTGCAACAGTAAAGAGCAGTTGAAAGGCTAAGTCTTTAATTCCTGCTAGTTGCAGTGCAAAAAAAAGAGAAAGAAGTTCTTTAGATTTACAGTAGCAAGCAGAGGGTTTAGCAGTGTAGTGGAGAAGGTCACTTTTGAACAAGGGATCAGGTTGTGATTTGTTTCAATGCTGTTTTCGGCTCGTGGATTTGGGCTAAAAAATCCCATCATTTCTTTCAGGACAAGGTTCTTTAGATCCTAGCCCAGAAAACATTGCTTTGGGTTTGTTACTTCCTCAATTTTAAAGGAAGCTTCTGAGTATACCATGAAGTTAATATTTTGTGGCATCTCTATTGTGGTGAATTCTCAGGGGTCTCTGAGGTGCTGGCAACATACACACTTATTTGTTGTTGTGGTTTGATGGCATAACCTAAACAATATGGTGAATTCTGTAATTTAATTATTACGATAGTGACTTTTTAAGAAGGGCAGTAAGGTTTATGTTTACTAGGTTTAAATTTAAATGTACTTTACTGGGTTGATTTTAAAAAGCATCACCTCAGTTTACTGTAATCTGAGAAAAGATAGTAAGGGAAACATTTAGCAAATATTGTAGAAGAAACAGTAAGATTTTAGGTTAAAAGGTGCATTTTTCTCATTTGCAAGTACTCATAAGTCAGGAACACTGGATATTTGCTCACAATTTTCCTTTCACTGAATGAGGGCACAACAGTTTTCTGCAACTGTATGAACTTGATAAACTTAGCAGAAAGATAAATTTGTAATTTAGGTTTACCAAGGATAATTTGAGGGGAAAGTGCTATGCTGGAGCACTTAGTCTTTGAAATACTGAGACTGTACAACCTGCTGTCTAGGTAGTCACTGCAGGAACAGTAGTCCAAATTAGCCCTGTTGCAATTTATATCCAAAGCACTTTCAAAAAGTCATGCAGAGCGTCGTTTTTGAAAGAAAGCAAAAGTTCCCTGGTTCCCAGCTCTAAAGGTGTCAGTGGGGGATCTGAGTCCTCTGTTTGTCCTCCAGCTGTAGGTCACAAGACAGGCATACATCTTTGCATCAGATGTGTGATGAAAAAGAGTCCACAGTACAAGTTTTGCAAGGGAGAGATGTCTGAGTTTCTTAATTGTGACACAGAACTACAGCTTCTTTTGAATTTCCCTTGTCTTTCAAGATCCCTGCAGAACCACAGCAATGTTAAACTGTTGTCAAGAGAATAGAAAAGTGAGGCTAAAGCTTCATGAATTTCTCTTCTCGACAATAAACCTACAACTTATTTTGTATCTAGAGACATAAAATAAGGCTCAGAAAATATATGAGCAGCAAGTCTGGGAGTTTAAAGTGTCTGATTCATCCTCTGAAATGTAAATTGCCTCAAATAAAGAAATAATAAAGAAGCATAAAAAATCAGGTACTTCTTCAAAAAATATAGCTCTGTATCAATGATAATTGAGTTTGTTTCAAAACAGCTCCAAGCTGAAAGAGACAAAAAAACTCCCACTATTTAAATCTCTTTTTTTCTTTGAAGAGCATACCAATTTCAAAGGCACATGAAGCCATCACAGTCTAAATTGAGATGAAGCTACCAGTTCCTAACCAAAGCATTATAGCCTCTGGAGTTCTTAGCTTTGTAAGAATTACTTGTGATCCTTAGAATAATTGCATAAACATTAAATAACACACTTGATATTGCAGAATGTATCCTATACACTGCTTTGCATATATATTATCATGAAAATAGTGTATTCATTCGAATTGTTGAATGAATCGAACCTTGACATGCCATATGGAAGAGGTATCTATTAGTTCATTTGCTAGTATTTACTGCATAATTTTGAATCTATTTCTGCAAGTAGTAAAATAACTGTGTTATAGGTAGTAAAATATCTGATATGGTAAACACTGTACTACCTGCTCTCTAAAGCTTGAGTTTTGTACTGCCATCATTAGGACAAAGCCAGCAATGGCATCCAGTGTTATTTCAATGTAGGATTAAAATCCTGCATACGTTTTTCTCTCCCATAAGTCTCAAAGACCTGGGTTTTCTCCCCAGTAACCTGAGTGTCTTCAGGCAAGTCAATGATCTTTAGTGGGAGCAGAGAAACACCAAGGTGGTGTTGACTTCTGGATGACCTTCTCCAGGCAGAAGTTCAAGCTATGAAACCTGAACAGAAGTCTCCTGTTTGCTGAGCAATCTTAAAGCTCGTGTCCCTTAGTTAATGTGTAAACTTGTAAAGTAAAAGTTGTCATTTATAGTTGTTCAGAATATAATTTCAGTAAAAATTAATGTTTTGGTTTAAAATTCCTCTCTGTTTCAAAAAAGTAGTTGAAATGAGTAGGTGTAAAAGTCCCTGTCAAAACTGTAAGATGCAGGGTATCATTTACTTTCTTCTCTGAAAGGATCTGATTTCTGGAAAATCTGTTTTGTTTTGCTGCTTTTTTTGCCTTCAAGCCCAAAAACTAAAAATCTTTTGTTTCTCCATGAAATAAAAATAAATGTTTTCTAGAATCTCCGAACAGCTTTACTGGAACAGAGATTTCTCTATGAACTACCAACTTCTTCCCAAGTTGGCAGATGTTGGCATACACTCAGAGAAACGGGATAGTTTCGCTGCTCACACAACAAATGACCTCACATCTAATGAAAGGGGCATAACAGTGAAACATTCAGCTTTCCTTTTTTTTTTTTCAGCACCCCCCAGCCCTTGCTTCTGTAGTAAGTTGATTTTGCGTGCCAATAGCAAAGCAAATGGGAGGTTGCCCCTGCAACAAGCAGATATTAAGTCATGGCACAGCGATAAAAACTCTGAAGGCTGTCATCAAACGAATGGAATAAAGCCCCACAGAGAGGTGGAGTTGCACAAGCCACATTTAACCTCAGCAAGACTGTGCAGCTAAATGTAGGGATCACTTAAAAAATAAAAAAGGGGTGAGAACTTTAGGGGCTGCTGAAATAATTTTATATTTCCTAGAACATTTCTTGAGTTAAAGAAGAGCAGCTTAGAAACTCCCGAATTATCCATTTCAGGATTGAGGAGAATTGGTAAATCTTGGGGCTAAGGTGCTGTGCTTTCAGCTATGATTATATCAGTGAAAAAGAAGAAAACAAGTTATGTGGTAAACAAAGTGGGTCCCAGCAGAGCAAAATCTACATCTGTGTTTATCTTTTAGCTGTTCTGGACTTCTCTTCATGAGGATCACCTAGGGGAAGGTTTTGAAAACAGGGCAATATTCTAATTCTTACTAGTGTGTGTTGAATATATATATATAGAGAGAGATAGCACAGTCTGCTAGAAGTGGGACTGTAACATGAAAGAGTGTTAAGCATTTGTTAAGTTATAGATATCTGGGTGGGGAGGTTGTTCCAGACTGTATCTAGGCTGATGCTCAGAACTAAATATCTGTGAGGGCATTCATGAAATGATATTTTCATTTAAAAAAAAAAAGCTCCTTAGATGAGTTTCCAGATTAGGATTTCTTAACTACAGATAAGCAGGACCTATACAATGTAAGAAAAGCAAAATACATCCAGGCATATCAAACAAAATATTCTGGCTGAGATGAACTTCCATACGGTATGGGAATTTGTAGCACACACTGGCAAGAATCCATCAATTGCAGGGGAACCGACCTGGAAGATCCTGCAGCACATTACAGTAGAGCCAGCTGCAAATCATCAGTTCTGGAATCCAAGGAAAGCAAATATGCTGTGTGCAGCTGATTATATAGGGCAACACTAAAGCTGAATTAGAAACAGAATACAACACAAATCTCTAGCATGAAAACCTAACTAAATAAAGACTAGATTTCATCATCTCATCTGCTGTCTAATTTTATCATCTGTTATTGACAGCATCCTGGCCCAAACTGGTCAGGAGCCTCCTGAAGGATTTGAAATCTCAAAGAGATAGCAAATGTAATTTAGAAGCAGGCTGCAACAGAACGTGGCTAAAATTTTTTACCATCTAGTAATAAAAAAACATCCAAGAAGTCTTTGTTCTGTGATGACAATGAAATAATGCAGCAACCACCAAGATTATCTCTTTCAAAAGGGAAAATCACACTTGACTATAAAGAGGTTAAAGTGACAGGTCAGGAGTGGCTCAGGAGACAAGAGGGAATCTCTCAGAGAGGCTTAACTAAAGCCCCGGGATTCAGGGTCAAAATCCCTGAAAGAAGATGGGAACTAATGCTGCTCTAATGAGTTCTAATGCCAATTATAAATGGCATCTTCTGTTCAGTCAGGAAACTACATATGGCAGGTACATGCAACATGTGGGGGGTTTAAATTATCTGGATTTGTTCCACACAGGAAAAATACATCCTTATTACTTCTTTTTATGAGCTCCACCTCTGGTATCTTAGGCATAATGATCACTGCTATAAATCAGTCAGTGCTACGGAAAGAAGCACAAGTGAGCCATGTTACTCTGCTGTTTTATGTCTAGTGTGGCTGCAAGAGTAAACCTAGGAAATGCCTCTTCCTTCCTTGACCTAGTAGAAGCTACAGATCATAGTAAGCACATTTTCAGTATTTACTCTGTGCCCCTTGGCTCAAGGCTGTTAATGTTTTTAGAGTAAAGCCTCTTGCATGTATTCATGCTTACTTATTAATTCATCCCTTAGTAAGACCTCTCAGATCTGTACCAATGAGTAGTTTCTTGAGATGTTTTTGCTATTTTTAAGAGTAAATATATTCAAATAAGAATATGCTACAAAAATACATTGAAGAATGAGAGGGGAGAGTAAAAGTTATGTAGGTGTTTTCTTCCCAGTGTTTGTAACCTTTAACATGTTTGAAAATGCACCAGTAAATAAAGCAACCTACCTAAAATCCTTCAACAGTTGGTAAAATATAGAATCATAGAATGGTAGGGTTGGAAGGGACTTTTAGAGATTATCTAGTCCAACTTGTCCCCTCTTGCGCTAACTCACATACATTTTAATGATCTTTGTGGAAAAGGCAGCTGACATAACTGAAAATGATGTTCCTTTTATGCTATGAAATTCTGTGAAGTCTCTTCCCCTGGCATAGTTTGCTAATTTATAAATAACCTTTGTATATACCTATTCCATTCCCATGCTGCATGAATCCAGAATAAAAACCATCTGAAGTCCTTATTTAGGGTTTTGCACTTCCATTCTGTGTCAGACTGGAAGTTGTACAGCGGCTAATAGACTTAATAAGTACAACATTAAAATGCAAGATGCATTCTATTGTTAGCACTATTTATCAATCCTATTACAAACAGCTCTTAGAGAACACAAATCAGTGTTGGGATCTTATATGCGGTTCATATAAGAAGGACCAGTCCTGGTCCAGAAAGTTCAGATGTACTGGAAAAGAAATGGGGCATGATTGGTATACTGATATAAAGGGCCTATCTGAAGGGCATTTTGCATCTAAACCCTGTTGACTTTCCTGGAAAGTGGGACCCTAAAAAAAAACCCTATCTCTGAATGTTTATCCAAGAATCCGAGTTCAATGTGGTATTCATATCACCTCAATTTGTCATCTCATATATTAATTTAAGATGGTTGTTTATACTCCCTTTATAGTCCACATGGACAGAGTAGCATCTTCAGAGAGGAGCTCATTCTGTTTATTTTGGGTATAGACTTTATGAAGTGATAAATTTCTTTATGAGATACCTATATGGGATGATACAACTGTGTATAATGCTATTCAGGAATGGAGAAATAAAGGCAGATGGACAGAAGCTAATTATAGTATTTTAAGGCTTTAGTTGTCATGAGGTTTAAAATGCATTCTAGTTTGGTCATTTCTTTGTGATTTCCCTTTCGCTATGTTTTTAAGAGGTCTGGCAACATAAGATCATTAAACTCTAATCACCTGTTTACACGAACAAGATATTAGAAGCTACCTAGTCTCATGAGCTGGGCACTACGAGTGACATTACATTTGGAAGGGGCATTTTAAGCTAGCTTAAAACCTCCTTAGAGAGAATGCAGTCAAACCTAGACAGTTCTGTATCACGGATTTTAGCAGATCCCAGGCATTATTAGTTGTAAGCGTACAAAAGGTAGTTCACAGTCAATGGTGATGGTTAAATGTTGTGGTAAAAGGAGGTGGAATTTTAAGAGAGCTAAAATTCTGCTGGATTTTGTGACACCAGCCATTCCCCCCTCAGGCAAGGCACCGTTTTGCTTTTAAATCCCAAGCTATCATTGCTTCTCATAACTTGTTGCTAAGTTCACAGCCCTTGTTTCTCACCAGGATGCTCAGCTTACTTCAAAGGAACATAAGCCTCTATTTAGGAACTTTTTCCTTCAAAATCAATACAATATGAATGTGCAGTGGCACCAGGCTGACTTTTGCAAACAGCCTGACGTGTATTACTCATTTGGAAATGTTATTTTAGAGTCTTTAAATCAGAAGGGAAAAAAACAGAAATAAAAATACATCTCTGCTTTTGACACTGCCTGTCTCCTTGTCCCCTTCTCCAAAGCATTCAGTTCCCCTTCTCTAATATTCAAAATGTTTCCCTAGTTTCCTGATACAATAATTCTTTCATTCTGAGTGGCAGTCGTGCTGTTTTCAGAGGTTCCCTTCTTGTCTGCCAAAGGCTAAAAATATGTCTGGTCACCAGTGCATCCAAGGTAATCCTATTCATATGTTGATTGTCCTTCAAAAGCCCTTCATTCCAACCTGGCAATGCCTACAAGTTACCTAATTCCCTTCAGTTTTACTTTTCTATAATAGAATTTTCCCCTTGGTCCTGACAGCATCAGAGTAAATGGATAAAATGAGCCAATGTAACAATGTTCAAAAAGATGAATGAGTACAAGGAACTGTATGCATCTTCCACAAGAGTAATACTAAAATTCACCACCTCACAGCTACTCAAAAATGGTGCCACTGGTTTAAAAATCATGACATTTTTAATGCAGAAGCTTTGATTCTTTTGTATTCTCACCATGGGCATCTTTACTTACAAGTGGGGTTTTTAGACTAGAGTGGGACAATCTGGCACAGTGCAGTGAGAGGATAGGGAGGGACACAAAAGAGGGCAAGAGAAAAGAAAGTTATCTTGGTAGGGGAATATTGATTCCTGAACCTTAATGCTCACAATGACTTTTAATTAAAATAGATTTTTTTTTTTTCTGGTGAAATATGAGAGGGTCCACAGCATATCCTCTCCACTCCAGAGGGGAGAAGGGGCCAGGGCAGATCCAGGCATCTCCTCCTCACACATATTGTCTTCCCTAGTAGCAGCTCAGGTCTGCAATGTTACAAAAATCAGTTATCTGACACGTGTGAGCTTTTGTTCTGTTCATCTTTCCTTTGTCTGGGAGTGAAACTGTGTTAGAAAACACTGAGATCCCATAAAACAACCCACAGGTCATGAATTATTGAAGCAAGTGTTAATATCTATGGCATGAATAATATATGTTGAGGCAAAGTCTCATTTTTCAAACATGTTTTGCAACTTGACTCATTGCTCTTTACACGTGAAATTACATTCATGTAATCCACGTCACAATCAATTAAATACTATTATCACAAATCCAAACGTTAACTCACTTTTTAGATACTTCAGATTAGCTCCATGGAATCCACTGTAGCAGGAGTCATTCTTTTTTTCTGATGTAGCAGAGCCGGGTTTTAAATGTCCCTACAGTTTTAGACAGAAGAGATTTGAAAAACATTACATTTGGATAATTTACATTTGAAAGGTAACAAGAAATGGAACGTTAATTAGGGAGCTACAACAATTGGTCTAAAGTCTTTGTTGGTGTGCAGCAAGAGCTATTGTAGCGATAGGCACCTGAGGACAGGGAGGAGATAAAAAGAAGTTAGAAAGAGGAAAGAGCCACAGGATGTCAGGAGGTAAGAAGGCTCAGCGATAGTATACTTGTTAATAGTGACATTAAAGCTTTTTGCTTTGTCATATACAGCTCTATAGGCATGACTAAGTTGACAGCTTCCCAATTCAGTCTTTTTGACTCTTCACGTAGATATAATCCTCTCTCAAAAAAACCCCCACCTTGTCACTCTGGATTTAAACTTTTGGCAAAGATCCCAGGAAAGAAGTTTTGCTAAAGGACTAAATTATGTAAGTATTGAATTGGCAGATAAAGAAACATATTTTTAGAATCATACATGCTGGTACAGCAGAGCAGGGAAGAAGTTGTCATGTATGAATATGCATTTGGATATTTTCCCTTCAAATGACTTTATAATGACTCTCTTTTCAAGAATGTGTGATACATTTTGTATTATAACCGCAGTTGCTTAGAAGGTGAAACAGACCATGATCAAATTACTCCATGCACAACATCTCTTGGAATGTGTGATTTTTCTCTCCTTAGGGCAGCAGTCTGGTTACAGAAGGGGCTGAAACGGCACAATTCAGTGTGCTCCTTCCTTTTGGCTTCAGGATTTCTCAGGCACTTCAGCTTGGCACATAACAGACACTGGATCCAGTTACAACAGTTTCTAGAGTTATGTAATCTGAAAATGAGAACTAGTAGTTCAGTTTCCATCAACAATTGAAATGTCAACACTTTCTGATGGAAGGAATTTTAAAAATCCGAGTTAACAGAGGAGTTTCATTTGCTGATTTTTAGAAGAGAGGAGTTTCATGACAATTCCAGCTGAGGATTTCCTGTTCCATGGTTGGAAGTCAAGACTTCTCGTGAGTGCAGATTTGAACAGTAATTGGTGCATAGGTTATCAAAGTCAGGTTAGATGGGACTTTGGCCAACACAGTCTAGTGGAAGGTGTCCCTGCCCATGGCAAAGGTGTTGGACTAGATGATCTTTAAAGTTCCCTTTGAACTCAAATAATTCTATGTGTCAACTAGGTGCTTTAAGGTTAGTCTGCTTTTTGAAGTCTAAAAGTTCTTCTACACTGCTTTCTCATAACCAGGTCCAAAGAAGACCACGTGATGTGACAACTACAGATCTATAAATAACAAAGTAACTTTCATAAAGTAATCAGCATACAAAGACTGTCCCAAAATTGTCTCAGAAGACAATGACAAGCCAATCTATGCCTGCTCTGTTACCAAAAGGGACTATCCCATCCTTCCTCTTGATCCTGCTTCCACATAATTATCCTTAAGTTATTGCTAGTGTTCTGTGGCCCACAGGGTAAATTCAGTCATTTCACTATTTAAATGAAAATGAACCATTTAATTTTTAGAGGTTACATTTTTGGTCTGATGATTCATGCAGAACTGTATGAATACTAATGCTCTCTCAGAGAATCAGGAGGGAACTTGCAGCTGAAGGAGGTCAAGTTAGATAACCCTGTGAGACAATGAACCCAGTTAAAAAACAGCACCCTGATATTGTTTTAAAAAATCCTTTATTTCAAATAGTAAAGCTTTGAAACATTGTGCATAATAGAGAGCAATTTCATATCCATGGGAAATTCCAACTAAATCACTTGTAAAGAATAAGAGGTTTTAACACAGGCTCAATTGTTACATCTGTCACTTAATAAGTTGTAAGGTAGTTTATCCTATATCATCTCACATCAGAACCAACCATAAAACATACAGCTGCATATTCCAGTTCAGGAAGGATTTCCATTTTAATGTGGCTTCATTACTGTTAAAAATGTTATGAAAAGGGGTAATGTTTGATGAACATACTGCCTGATTTTGTCAGTACAATGACTGTGTAGACTCCCTGTAGGATTACCAAAATAAATAAATACTAGGACCAATATACTTTCCTGCAGTGCAGTGAAAAAGTACAAATAATATTTCAAGTGAAATCATTGCCTCCCAGCCTTAACTGTACTGTGTGGAGAGAAAAATACAACAGTCACTGCAGCACGCTTGAGATTTCTGTACTCTGCAAATAGCTTTCAAATAGCACTTTTCTACCACCACAGAAAATGCTTAGTTTTTCTTTGTAATTGAGTTAATGTAAGCACAAAATGCTCCCCCTGACCCCCATTTTTAATAACAAGGTAGCTTTAGTTTTTGGCTGCTCTATTTTCTTATGTATATAAATTATTAAATGATAAAGTTATTAACGTTCTTTCCATGGTATAGTGGTGAATCTAAAATAAATTAATAAATTCAACACCACTGTGCTCTGGGCTGGTCCACTTTTCTGTTGTTCAAATGGAAGTAGGTAAATTTATGCAGCCAATTTATCCCTCAGTAATGCCACTACTCTGGTTTGGTCCCACAAAAATGAAATTACTTTTTCAGTTGCTGGGAGTCAATGCTCTTCAAAGCAAGCCATTTACCTCTATGATAAACACAACTAATATGGATTAGGTTCTATGAAGAAAGGATAAAAGTGTGTATACATCATTTTGACAGTGAGATATAAAAGGTGCTTTATAGTAATATTGTAATAGAAAGTGAACCCTGTACACTGGATAAATTCCAGGAGAATATCTGCATATATGGAGCCAACAGAACACATGAAAGTAGAACTACATATAATTTCATACAATTGCAGCAGCTTGAATTTCATTTATTAACAAAATATAGTTTCAGAAATTATTCTAAACTAATATATATTCAAAGTGTTTTTATGATATACATAAATTAATACACTTTCAGAATCTAGATCTAGTCTCTTGTAATCCTTATCAAATGACCAGACTAAAAAGTAAGATAGAAGACTCAAAATAAGAAAGGACAGGTTTTTATTATTGAAACCAAATGAAAGCCAAACTGCCACAAAATTAGTTATAGCTTCTCTATTTTGTCACACTACATACGTAGCACAAATAGAAAAGATTTTTAAGGTAAATTTAATAAAACCTTTTTGATGTATTCAAATGGGAACTCATTGTACTGTTTTAATAGAGGCAGACAAAGAATTCCAGCATTATGTTTAAAGTTTATCCAGCTCCTTGAAACACAGGACCTCTGATAATTGTACTGATATTTGTCTGTGTCAATTTTGAAAAATCCCTCTGTGGCTTCTGTGTATTTTCTCGTTTTCTGGAAATTAATGAACCAGCTCTGTAAACACTTTCTTCTAACATGCATTAGTACAGTGGATGTAGATCTCCCTGAATCAAGATAAATGTTTTATAGCATCTATTTCTAAGCTGCAGATTCTTTTGAGAGGTGTCAGGTATCTGGGTCTTCATAGCAGCTAAGCAGCCTGGGCAGATACCTAATCACTGAAATCAGATTTTCCTGTTTGTTTTTTGCAGTATAAAGGCAAAACACCTTAAAAAAATAAAGGACAGCAATTCAATAGCTGCTACAATCTCTGTGATATGCAGTAAGTTACCTTGTTATACAACGAGTTATACAAGGAGTATTTCAGTAAAGATTGCTCATTTGAACTATCTGCTGCTTGGACTAATCAAACGACTGAAGATCAAGTGCTTTGGACTCCAATAAACAGAGTCCTGCACCTCGGGAGTAAAACCCACAAGCATCACTATGGGCTGGGAGTGACCAGCTCTGCAGAGAGGGAACTGGGAGTTCTGGTTGATAATATAGTAACCATGAGCCAGCAAGAAGGCCAGTGGTATCCTGGGATTCAGCAAGAAGAGAGTGGCCAGCAGTTTAAAGTAGGTTATCCTATTCTATCCTATTATAACCGTAATTTCTTGTGTGCAGTTTTGTTTTGTCATAGTCCTTTTTGGGAGAATTCACACCTACAATGTGAATTTCCAAAGCTGAATATACTGCAGCCTTTTCCATCTTCATCTATCTCAATGTCTTCAGCTTCATCCTCCTCCTCTGCAACTCAGTAGAATTCTATATTTAAAATATGTTTTAGTGCTCTTTGGCACCTTGGAGTAAACTTCAGAGCCTTTTGTCTTTTTTTATTTCTCTCTCTTCAACTAACTTGTCAGTTCCACCACAGAGGCTGTTGGGAGCTACACAAAGCACATGCATTTTGTAGATTAATATTTATAAAGACAGTCAGCAGGATGTGATTCCCATGAAAGAGGTTTTTATGCTAAATGCAAAGTGTTTGTGTGTTAAATTGTCCATCAACAAAGAGCTAATGCATCAAAGAATGACCTTTGCTTGTTCATCTAATGCCATCAGTCTTAATTCAGAAACCCAGCAATACCCTTAAAGAGCATAATTATGTAGTTAACCTCACACATAAATCTTCAGTGGAAAAATCAGGCATATGGGCTGAATGATATTTTAGCTTTCAGTTTCCATTCTATAACACTTTTGCTAAGCTAATGAGGAGAAACAGGAATAGCTTGTAAATTCAGGAGGCGTCATTTTAAGTCCTTGTTTGACTTCAAATCAAGGCCAAAAAATATCTGTGACAGAAATACCTCAATTTATTTGCTTAATTTTGGAAAAAAACAAATCTGAAAACCAGGTTAGTGAAGGCTCATTGACTGTTCTTGTGCTGCAGAAAGCCTGAGTTCCATAGCAGTGTATGGGTAATCTCAGCTCCTACCTATCTCTCGTGGAGTTGCTGTACCTACCTGTGATGAAAGAAGACTGATTATGCTTCCTACAAAAATAAACTTTCCTGAGAAAAGAAACCTATAAATGAATGGTCCTCCTTAAAACAGTGTATCAGTGTTGAAGGTGTGTCACATTTGACGTTTCTACCCTGTAATAATGAGCCTGTTGCTTGCAGAGCACCCCTGAAACACATGTTGCTGCTTCTCAAGGTGCAGTCCACCAAGAGCCTTGTGAATGAGCTAAAACACAGGCCATGCACCTGAGGAATCCCTGCATGCATAACTGCTGTCAGCTTAAGGACTCTTACTTCCTCAGTGGCTTATTCAGGAATATGTCAGTAAAACAGGACTTCATTAACACTAAGTAATTCTTCCTTCTTTAGCTGAACCAGCGAAATAATACAATTGCAACTTCACTATTTATCATGTTTTTGTGGTTATGAAAAGCTGCATTATATGAAATATCAGAATACAGTAACCAATGCAAAGAACTCCTTAGACTGACTCCTTGTTTTCATGTAAGCAAACACAAACACACATGCCATTTACTCATTCAACACAAACTTCATTAGATTCCACAGAGAGTCTGGGCTCCTGCAAATGCAGCTGATTGTGTTTTCCTCATGTAGATCTGCTAACTTATACTTTCAGACAGCAGATTTAATCAGTGAAAATAAGTTACTCAGAAATTAGCTTCACAGGACAAGCTGTCTCAAAAAACTTATCAATTTTGTTGTTTCAGAAAGTTAAGTGTATCATTTTCTCCTAACAGACACATCTCTCAGAGATATTAACTGTAGCAGAGCAGGTTAAATTATTCATATCTTTATAAGATGGACAGACCCATCACGATCTGAAATCATTAAAATAGGTGAGCTATGGAATCTAGGGAGGGTCATCTATCATCATGTACTAGGTAACCTTCACATACATGCCCAAGTGTCTTTGATTAAGGACTTTTCTTCCATAACTTGTGAGAAATGCTAGAGTATTAATATTCATAAGCTTGTTGCTGAGGACAGAGAACATATTCCAAAACAGGAGCTGGGCAGAAGCTAGAGTAGCTTTCAGGAAAAAAATGCAATAAAATTGAAGATTGCTCACGAGGGAGAAGAAAAGAGAGTCAGTTGTAGCAATGCCATTAAGAGATGGTTGTAAAAACTGTGTAGGAAAAAGGTAATTTGTTCTAAGACTACTAAATTAAGCAAAGGATGTAACAGGAAAATGGCTTTAAGAGTTGAAATCTGGGGATTTCCAGCAGCCTATAATATAAATAGGGACCTAGTCTGTTAAAAAGAAAAAAGGCATCTGCTACAACTATGACATTTCTTCCCTCTGATTTTGTGCAGCAAGTGTCTGTAGCATTAATTAATGCAACCACATGTTGTTTGCCAAAGATTCATAGTCATTTAAAGAGGGCCCTCTAGGCATATTTGGAAAAGTTCCACAAACTGATTGCTGATTTCTCTTTTTATTCCAGAAACAGAGGTAACCTGAGTGCTGACAATCATTGTATTTGGAAAGTGAAATGATGTAGCTAAACAAAACAAAACAGAGAGGGAGAGACAGAGAGACTGCAGGAAAACAAGCTCTTGGGACTTGAAATTATGCTAAAAAAAAAATGTCTACAAGACTAATAATCCATTCCTTTGCTCAAACATCTGTATGCTGCTTTGTGGTTTTCCTAGAAACCAGAGAGGGAGTAAACATTGTTACAGACACCTGTATTTTTATGCCAACTTAAAATTCAGCAGCAGAGAGAAGAATTAACTACTTACTGCATTCATTTCTCATGTTTACGGCTTCAAAAGTTTTGGTTACTTAGTGAGATATCAGCAAGGATAACATGGGATACAGGTTATTGATTATGCATGAAAACCAAGGAACCAGTGGCCCTCAGGATGAAAATTGCTTGCTTATGGTCTTCAGCTTTTCCTTTGAGAAAATGAATGTATTTTCAACAGTTTGAACTGTTTTTTCTCAATGAATAAGAAATTGAATCCAGCAAGACTCCTGCAAAACTGAGCCAACATGAACATTTTCTTGTGCAATAAATTGTGCTTTTTAGCAGAACTTGCAGATAATATGTAAAGCCCCATCATATACAGGAAAGATTGATTAGCTAGTAGCTGTAAAACCTTCAGCTACATCTCTTTATGTCCTGCTCTGTTAAGTCAACAAGGTAATAGAGATAACCTGATTAAAGCCAAAACTGTTTGCACCCTCATTTTAAATGCTTCGATATTATTCCAAGCAGTTGTGGTAAGCTGAAATAATTAATGGAGATCATCTCAGTTGTTCACTCAAAAAATCAGATTCTGTTCTTCATTGATACATGTTTCTTTTGCTTTCTCCATTTCTCATGTATTATCTTTTTAGCTTTTAGTCCCCCCTCTTCAGTCCCCGTGTTAGCAGGACCATTCAGGAGCATGAAGGGTGGTAGATTTTAGCATTTTGAATCACTGAGCTGTGCAAAACATATTATTGCTATTCCACCAGCTACATTTGTCTTTACAATCCTCTTCTTCTCTGACTTCTAGAAACCTGAGGTGAGATTCCACAGGAAACTCATCCCAAAATCAGAGAGGACCTGTTTTTTCAAAGCCTCCTACAGAGCCTAAAAGCATCAATAGAAAGATTTATTCTGATTTTGACATGTTTTTGGATTGTACCTCCTATCTCTCTGTAGAGACAACTCATCTTCCTCTTCTGGCAGATGGTGACTCAAGAAACAGCTTCAACGTTACTACTTTTATTTAAAGTTTGGGAATTATTCCTCCAAAATAAACTGTTGACTGCCTCTAGTACCAATTCTAACTGTTGGGTCTTATACAATCCATTAAATTGCTCTTTTCTTGGAATAGCTGACTTTTTATTTTCTATTCATTACATATTTATTATTTAGAAGATAACATTTTAATCCTTCCTTTCACTCATTTGTAACCATTCAGTAAAGCTTATCCAGTACAAATTTTATTTAATTCTTAGCTAAAGCCACAGGGAAATTGAGGGGGTGCCCTACATTAGTCTCTCTTGTAATTATGGTTCTAACTCTGCTTTCTAAAATGGCTCTTAGATGCCTTTAGTTCTGGGGCTGTTTTGGTCTGATCAGTGTCTCATGAGCTGACATTTTCTTTTAAAGTGCTGAAATAGATAAACTAGCATAACTTGGACTACTCGGTGTGTTTCTAGTAAGTTTAAATAGGAGAAGGTGCAAGGAAAAACATTTGGCTGCGTGTCAATCCCAGGATGGATTTGATTTCTTTGAAGTTTGTGATATTACTGCTAGCAGATAATAATCCATATAAATTCAACCCCCTATAATAACAAGGCTTACTTGATGATGTAGGCAGATGAAATGTATACATTTTCTAATATCTGTAACAGCTAATATGCCACTGTAGCTAACTGACTGTTTTTGTGGTATAGATGGGAGACAGTGGCATTTTTCTTAAACAGTCTATAGAACTGTCTCCTTTTTTTTTTTTTTCCTGTTGTTTGTTTGCCTTTTGAATATTGCACCTTGGAAAAGGAAACTGTTCCTCCTTGATGAACAAATCCAACTTTGGAGAGTGCACTAGGGCAGAAATTCCTGAAAACTATATGGCTGCACGGGGACATAGCAAGCATTAGCAGTAAAATCTCTCTGCTTTAGGAAAGAGTTCATTGCTGCCCAGAGGAATTCAAACTACAGAAAAGGGATAAGAAAATAACCCTCTGCAGAAAGCAAGTCTGATCTCTTGAACTTCTTTATCCTGGACTGACAGAGTCCTCTTGGTCCATGCCATGAGGATCCTGAGAAACTGGTAAGAGTGGGCATCCCTCAAGTCTCCATTTGGCCATGATACAGATTGGATCACTGTACATTTTACTGTTCTTAAATGCTCTTTGCTCTCTAGACTTATACAATCTGATGTGACTTTAACAATGAGGAAGGAGTCGGTGGTCAGCTCTCCAATTTCTCTTGAAGTAGCCATCAAAATTGCCATTTCCTTGTCTCTATGATACTTTCTGTAATGGCAAATCTGCTATGATCAGAAACTGCACTGGCAGCTTTGTACAAAATCCACCTCCACAAGCAAACCTGAGTGTTGGTGGCTAGTGACATATATTAAATGCACTGTACAACAGTGTAAGTTTGTGAAAGATTCTGTCTGCAACTGCTGCAGCAATAAATGAATTTGGCTTATGTTTTCTCCTCTACCTCATCTGACCCAAACTCCCTAACATCAGGAAATTGTGGGTTAAATAGTCAAATAGCTTAGGTACGTTCTGCCAGAGCTAGAGCATATCTGATTCAATATTCCCTCAGACTCAAATCTCTGCCGTGTTCTGAGAGCACTCTGATACGTAGGCTGTAAACTCAATTGTGGATATCTTCATTTCATTCCAAACCAGAAAGTACTTAATGAATTTTACAAACCCCTACAGCTATGGCAGATTAAGCCATCTGCAAAGATTACCTATAGCCCTCCAAAAGCACTTTCCTGGGAGGTAAGGAATATAGTTCAGATCTTAATTTCACATGTATTAGAGGAAGATCTTCCCTCACATCTTGTGTTTTAACAAATAGGACATACAAGCAAAGGCAAGAATCTAAAGCCCTTTTCCCTAGTTAATGAGTAAACTACATAGAAAAAAAAATATTTAAATTTCTTAGCATTCGGGATAATGAACAGAGACTAAAAGCAAGGATGTTCCTTTAGTTATGGTCTATACCACCTAGCTAGCTATTGGCAGCATACACACCCCTCCCTCCCCCCATTCAAATTGGTGGCTTTTACCTTTCTGTTAAGCACTTCTAGGCATTCCCCAGGAGCCCTGGGACTCATGGCTTTTACCAGCCCTTGTCTCCAGCTTTTCGAGGCATCACTTCTGCACTTTCTTCCCACATTCTGATACTTTCATGACACTAATTATACTTACTCATTTGTCTTTCTAAGTGAATATAAACCCCAGCAAATCAATAATGCATTTCACAACATTTTCTTTACCAGACAAATGAATGGAACAATTCAATTCCTTCCAAAAATACGTTACCATAGTGCTCATAACAAAAAAGTAATACCTTTTAATATCAAAAGGGATATCTATGATGAATTACTTGCCTCCAGCCTGGTCTTTTCCTCTTCTTTCACAGGAGGCCTGTTAAGTCTTTTAGCCAAGACTCAAGCTCCTGTGCTGATCCCATCACCTGGGCCTCTTTGTTTCTCATCTGCTTTTTTTTTCCACATCCTTAAAGGACCCAGGCATCCTGTTGAAATGCTGTTCTATCTGCTACCTTCAGAATGGTTGGAAATCTTCAAAAACCATTCTCCTGTCTATCTGGTTACCAGTAGAAGCCTCCCAGATTTCTTGCTAATGTATTCATCCAGCACAAAGTGAAACTTCATGTCACAGAGAATAAAAAATGTTTTTTTTGTAATTTGAAAATTATTGTGGAAGGGGAATTTTCCAAGCAAGCTCTCCAGGGTATGCTCTGACATGTCAAAATGAAGTGAGGAATACCATCTCCAAAAATATGCAAAAAAAAAAAAAATCCCAAGTCTGTAATTAGAGACATATTTGACCGTCTTCCTTGCTCTGAAAATTCTGAGCATTATACTTTTAATCAGCCTGATTTTCATCTCTCAGGTCACATCTGCTTTTTCAGCTTTTACTTACCAGTGCCCAGTTTTCAGCCATTTTTAAAGACATCTCTGGCTCTGGATCAGCAAGACTCTGTTCAGAGGTAATTGAATTTGTATTCAACAGAGAAAGCAATTAAATAAAAGCATGATTAAGGACAAAGAGCAAAATACTGGGATGGAAACAACAGAAATAATATGAATACTCTGTTCAGTCCCTTGCATCATGCAGCTATACCTGTTTTATTCCAGAGACTGTTCTTACTCTCCTGTTCTTGGTCAAATCTCTACATACAACATTGTTTTGATGTTAATGTATTAGAATTGAATACCAAGAGCACTACAATGTGATGATAGGATAGGGTATTGCTTTTAATCCCAAATAAGTAATTACAGTTATGTAAAAAAATACCAAATATATTTAAAAAAGTTTAAAAAACCCATAAAATAACATTATATTTGGTTTTCCTTTCCTGGCAGTCATCTGATTTCATTTTTCATTTGCACAGTACAGTTTTTCTATGTCTGTCTGTTTCTAGTGTTAGTGTAGCACCATTTTCACAGCCAGGAAAGTTGTAAAACTCATTACTCTCTGTGTTGTGTTTTTTTGCCTAATAATCTAGTCTAAACTAACCAAAAGGAAGAACTCAAGCTATTATAGATGTTAGAATTAAGTGAAAATGTTTCTGACTTCCTTCTTCCTCCAACAAGCAGGTGCTAGTCTAGTAAGAATGTAGACTCTGATGAGTACTTCCCATAAAATCGTATTCAAATTACTGCAATAGGGTGAGGTGATGAAATGAGGGATTATTTTCTCATAAATAGTACATTCAGTTCAATGCAAAGTCTTTGCACTGGGGTCTCTAGAATCTGCACAAACCCTTGGTGAAGTCTGCAAATAAATTCCAAGCTTGAGTGTCTGAGCAGCTGAAGATTCTCATTGGGACTTCCATCTGACTTCCCATATCTCACTCTAGGTACATGTCTTTTTGGAAAATGACTATGACTGTGAGTATCCTCATTGTTATGACCCATGATACAGAACTTCCAGAGGCATCAGATGTAAACAAAAGTAAAAATGTGCCACCAGGTTTGATTTTTCATGGCTTTTGTCACCTGTACGGGTGTTAATGATGTTTTAAAACATGGGTTTCAAAACATCATTAGTAAAACTCCTTTGTCATTATTACAAATAGAAAAAATATTCTGCATTGCATAGACAACATGACTCAATTAATTTTGTAAAGGTCCAGGTCTGAGTCTACAGTATCAGTAGCTGCAATTTTTTCCTACATTGTTTTGAGAGCAATGAAAAATACATGTGAAAGAACAGCTTCAAGCCAAAGCAGTTCGCCATACCCACTAGTTTTTCAATGTTGCTGCCATTTGGATTGTAAAAGAATTTTGAAACTGAGATAATGAAAAACTCTTCCATCTGCATATAAAAGACTGATGGGAAACGATCTTCCTCTAATTACCTTAAATAGTTTTCATTTGGTATCAGAAGACACTGCCCTATAATAATAAGTTGTCACTCCTGTAGCCACTAAGAATGGAGAGCTTTTTCCCAAGCTTGAGTGGGTATAGGAGGGTCAATAAAGACTCATTACATGTGGAGTAAAGGAGCGTAAGTTCTGGGTTGTGCCTAATGCCAGCACAAGGTGCTGGAGGTGCTCACTTCATACTGCTACGCTGAATGATGAAGCATATTCATCAGCACTCCTTGCTTTGGGGAACACAAGGGTAGAACATGCTGACATTATGAGAACAGCTGCCATTCTCTTTAATATTTTATATATTTGTCACCCAGGTAATTAAACTGTTTTGTAAATGTGCTGTAATAACACTAAAGATACCGGGAAAGGGCTTGGGTGATGAGCGTTGTGCATTGTTCAGAATGGGTTAACTTAGTAAGATTTACTAAATTGCAGATTAAGACTGTAGAATTCTCTCAGTGCAAAATTGCTGACAGCTCTGTCATTTGTGTCTTAACAATGAGAAAATGGAAGAGTAGCCTTTAAACTCTCCATTCACAGCCACTCCTCTTTCATGTTTCTCAGGAGATCATCTCTAAATATTTCAGAGGTTAGCCACACTCTATAAGCTCTAGGCTGATTTATTGGGAGGTCAACACCTTTGGCTGTGTTTTTAGATAGCAATACATTCTTAAATATTTGCTGTACTTGAATGCAAATCTAAGTCACAGGTACTAAGTGTCTTGGAGAAAAGATCTTAAAATAAAACTAACAAAGTTCAGCTGAGAAAACAAGGCAGGAGGCTGTGGACCCTGTGGTCAAAACTGAATGAATGCAGGTGTCTCTCTAAACAAAACTGAATTTACTGGAGGAAACCTATGGATAGAGCCCCAGAATACTTCTTGATGTCTANTTCTCAGGAGATCATCTCTAAATATTTCAGAGGTTAGCCACACTCTATAAGCTCTAGGCTGATTTATTGGGAGGTCAACACCTTTGGCTGTGTTTTTAGATAGCAATACATTCTTAAATATTTGCTGTACTTGAATGCAAATGAAAGTCACGGGTACTAAATGTCTTGGAGAAAAGATCTTAAAACTAACAAAGTTCAGCTGCGAAAACAAGGCAGGAGGCTGTGGACCCTGTGGTCAAAACTGAATGAATGCAGGTGTCTCTCTAAACAAAACTGAATTTACTGGAGGAAACCTATGGATAGAGCCCCAGAATACTTCTTGATGTCTAGAAAACGGTTTGTCTAAATATGGTTTAGCAGATGGAGGGGGAGAAAAGGGCTCCATGCAACAACGGTTGATTAAAAGTCATTCATGACATGATAGGGAACTGAATTCATGAAGTATTGCCTGGAGTATTTGAGCTGTTAGCATTACTTTAAACAGAAGCATCAAGAAGAGAGCAAGCATAAAATTATAATATGTGTATGTTAATGTAAAATACAAACTATTCATTAGCATCCAGGAAATCAAAATAAGGTAGCATCTAATTAAACTGTTTAACCTCTAAATGACTAATTATTCTCATTAATATAGTCAACATTTGATGATAGGTAACAGAAATTAACTGCAGTTAATTTGCTTTCTGTGTTTAGAGAGAATTAAGAAATCATGGGAAACAAATTTTAAAAGATTGACTTTTCCCTGTCTGTAAATAGATATTTCTAAGGTGTCTTCCTGAAGAAGAGGCTAAGAGCAGCAGATGCCTGGAAGTACAGAAAATGAGCCTTGTTAAGCAACAGCACAGATGTAGCATGTTCAACTTTAACATGTATTTATTACCTTGTTATATAAGCGGTCTCTAGCCAAAGATATGGCTCATAGCTTATAAAAGAAAATTGGTATTCATACATTCCTTCTTCTATATATTTAACACTGATTCTTCACCTATTTTTCTGTCTCTACTTCAGTTGTGCTACATTTCCAAATGATTGAAGCCCTTGACCTTTCGGTAGAGTCCAATCAGAAAAGAGGCAGTTAGGGTTTAACAGCCCTAATCATTATGTAGACTAGGCTCATTCCTGCTGCTGTTGGGTGGTGATCATTAAAAAGAGATGGAGGGAAAAAAAGTCATAACTTCATTAAAAAACTTGTTTGGGCAGGAATTTAAAAATCAGTCATAAAATGCAGTGAGTATTGAAACAGTATATCACAACTCAGCTTAATGAGGTGCCATAAATATGTATGTACCATGTAAAGCCAGATCCCTTTTTCAACAGCAGCTCTGCAGTAATAGCTTCGAAAAGGAACTATTGAATCTAAGGGTGATTTGAAAACCAGATACAGTACCAAACTTTAAATGTATTTTTACACACCAGCTATTTCACAGACTTCATTTCAGTGTTCCATTCCCTGAGTCATTATAGGGAAAGGACCACCTTAGGCAAGGAACTTCAAACTAAGGTATTTTCACAATTTTTCAACAGGTTTTTTTTCTTTTTCTTCTTCTTCAAAAATGCAGAAGCCGGGGGAAATGAAAAGTTTGACAATTCAAAATACTTTGTAATTATTCCTGTCTTAGAAGTATCCCTAAAACTGCTTAGAGTTCATTATATGGCTTCAAAAATCCTTTGTTAAAGTTTGTATACTTTTTTATTCTGGAGAGTAAGGAAAGAAGGAAATTTTGTTTGATGAAATCCAAAATTGGTGCCAAAAATTGCCCTCATTTACTATGATTTAAATATATTCAGATAATATAATATGAATTTATTATCCCCAGATGTTTAAGTAATGTCCTGCTTTGCTCTGGATAGAATTAATTCCCACACAGCCTGGGAAGTGATTTGGGATCTTTGAATACACTATGCCAGATGTAAAAGCAAAAGGCAGATTGTTGTTGTGCCCCCTAAGAATCAGAACCTAGGGAAATGTTCATGCTCAATCAAAGTATTTTTCTTCTGATGCAAGAAAAAGTTATCTCAAGATTAAGCTCTTGATATAGCAATCCTTTCAATGCAAAAAGAACCTCAAGCAAGTAGTTGTATGACTGACTTCAGTGGAATTATTAGTTGTCTGAATTAATCTAGGAGCTTATAGGCTTCTTTGGAGCAAAGTCTTAGAAATTTGGATATGATTTTTCTCTCTGTATGAAGAAAATCTAATGTGCTTCTTGTGCTATTCAAAATACAGCCATTAAGACATTTAAATTAAACATGATCTGCCAGCTCTGATTTAAACCTCAGCGTTTGTAGGGTTTTAGTTATAATACAGTATGCAAAGTGCCTATACCAATTTTGTAAAGGTGCAGTGCTCATTGGCCATAAGTATCATAAAGCATGTAGTGTACTTCTCTCCTTGTGTAAATACCCCAGGAAGCTAAACCAGTACCTTTGATTAAACAAGTACAATTGTCTCATTATTGATCTCTCATGTAACTAAACCAAAGTGGAACCTCTCTTCTATCAGCCAATTTGTTGTGCATCCTTCAGTAAGGGATTATTTTCTGCATCTCTACAATTGTATCGGTTCCAAAGATGAAACTCAGACAAGCAGAGCAAGCCCTAAAGCATCAAAGATGGAAAATATTTATCAGTAAAACTCTGGATCAGTCTGGAAGAGGACTTGTTATTTGTGAAAAACACTAGAGAGCTATCTGAAATGATAATGCTTATGCTCATCTGCTACATGTTTCCAAACACTTGACTGTAAGCATTTTGCTTTCATCTGGGAAGCAATTACTAATACACCGTAGTCTGCTGTAGCAACAGCGATGCAGTGAGCTATTGGGAGAGAAAAACAGAGACTCATCTATTAACTCATTTGCTCTCCGGCAAATGTACAATGACTCATGTTTACAAGACAAAGAAACTAAGATCTATTGTTTCTAATGGGATTCTCTTTTTTAAGTAGATTTTACAATCATTTTAAATAAAGATAGGTTGGGGGTAAATCTCAATAGAATTTAAAGATACAATGAAAACTCATTCATGTGAGAGCACAGCTGTGTGATGCCAACCAAGAGCTTCCCAAGACAGGTATCAAAGGGAAAACAAATACTTTATGGCAGTGGAGTGAGATGGGCCATCAAGTTGGCAAGGGCTGGAGGTGAGTGTCTTACAGAAGCACACACATTGCAATTGTTTCTTTCAGGCTTAATCCAAGTGTTGGAACGTTTTCAAAGGAAATTATTAACACGTGTAGGAAAACACTAAGATGTAGACAAGGGGAAACAAGCAGAATGATGACAGCTTTTTTTTTTTTAAACTTTGAGTGCAATAAGCCTGTGGCTAAATTCAGTTGTTGGCAAAAATATTTTTTCCATTCACCTTAATCAGAAACTTCCACAAACGCAGGAATGCCTCAATGCTCATAAACACAAGTGCCTGAGATAATTGGGCTCATTGGTTTGACAGATTAGAGAGGAAATGTATCCCAGCTATCCAACTCAAGTATTGATGGCTATCCAACTACAGCCAGGAAAGGGCTTATTAAAATAAGGCTTTTTAACAAAGAGAAGCATTTATCAGGGTCTAAAGCTATAACCAGGTCTAAACCCCTTGTGTCACATCCCTTTCCCCAGGTATATCAGTTTAACACAAGTAAAGTTTCATTAACTTCATTGGCCCTGATTTAAGTGGAACTAGGGTTTCCCGGCATTAGATGGTAAGATGTACTGCACTGAAAAGATTTCTCTGTGCAGCTCTGAAATACTGTACCACAACTATAAACATTTAAAAATTCTTGAACCCTCCTACCCATGAACAGTGTTTTAAAACTTGCCAGTACAATCTACTGTATTTCTACTCCTGTTGTGTCTTTGTATTTCCATCAGCCATTCTGGTGCCAAAGTACAGACCGAGCGGAGCCAATAAAAACATTGTGTAACAGTAGAATATTTCATATTTATTGCTTTCCCATTGGTATCATTTCACTGACCTTAATATAATTACCTCTGATTTGCTACGGTAAAAGGATGCAAGATGCATGGAACAGATAGTCTCCAAGTTCTGACACAATCCTTTCAAATTAAGCAAAAGTCTTTCCTTCCTCATTTTAGACTGTACACTTTAATGGCATCTTATAAATATTTATGAAGTTCATTAACAGACACATAATATTTGAGCTTTAATTGTTTAAAGGACATTAAAACTTCATTTTAATAGAGACAATGTAGTTGCTGAATTCTTAGCATACCAGCTCCAGACGTTACGTTTTTAAAACTTAATGGCAATGATGGGTTTTCCATCATGGGGTCACAGGAGTTAGCAAATGTAATTTTCCAGACCCATCTAAAGTATCATTAATTCTGTCCCTCACATATAAAATGAGCTGAGTTATCACAGTCACAGTTTGTTAAACATATGGCAAATCCTTTAGACTCTCATCTTCTGTTCCTCCAATAAACTTCTCAAGTTGACAAAAGCAATTAAACCAGAACAACATGAAATTGTATCGGGAAACTACGCTGAAAACTACCAATGAGGTTCATATTCCATCATCCTAAAGGTTTCATTAACCACTGCTAAACACTAATGTATTCTATTGTATGCATTAGGGAACTTATTCTGACAGATTCCAAACCAAAAGCTATTTTTCCATCTTTTTCTATTTTATACTTAAAGAACCTAACTGCCCAATTTACCTGCAGATACTGCTCTTGCAGGTCAGCGGATTCTCTTCAGTTCCTCATGGACAATAGGTCTAACCATGGTTTGTTTCTTCAGCCGGAGTAGGTAAGATAAATTTTAACATGTTTTCTCTGTCTCTTTTTTGCCAGCAGGTTAAGAAATACATTCTTTGCTTCAGCAACCTTTTATTGCACCTGTTTTAAAGAATTTTAGAGGTGCTGTTACTTCAAAGTGTTTCTTCTGCAGTACTAAAGACATAGTTCTTTTTCCCTTTTCTTGTTGATGTTTTGCAGTGCAGAGAGGAACCAAATTTAGCAAACTCTTGTTTCAGTCAACAGTTTTGGTGAAGAAAGCTTCCCAAAGGCATTCCACTGCCCTTAAAAGAAATCAACAGACATGTTTATCACAGGGTACTCCAGCTGTGTCCCACAGCTTTGCCGGATTCTGCAGCAGGTGGTAGCATACCCCTGCTAGGATAGACAAAAACAGCAGTTTGCACTGTTGTTGGAGACCATAACCTGTGGTTCTTTCTAAGTTCTCCAATGTCCTTCATGGCATTTTTTTCTGGACAAGTTCCTATGGAAAAAAAACTATATCCTCTTGAAACCTTTTAAGATCTGTGGATCTTTAAAAAATAACCATGAAAATCTAAACATTTAAATCTGTGATCTGAGAGATGTCTGTATTTCAATAGCATCTATGATAGAGCTGGCAGTGAGATTATGAATTCTGAAGCTTGAATTTCACAAGGTTCTCATTGTCTCAGTCCTCAAGACCCATCTGAATTGAAGCACAACCATTTGGCATGTCAATTTTTCCTACTTACCCTTGTCAATGTTACAGAGAATTGCCTTGCAGTCAGAATCCAAGGAACATCTGCCAGGATGATCGCAGATGAGTCAAGATTTCCTCTCAGTACACAGCCTATCGACATTATAAATGTTAAGCCCAAGAAGTGACAGCACTGAGTGACAGTTTTAGAACATTTTATTAAAATATTTTAGAATCATAGAATGGTTGGGGTTGAAGGGGATCTTTAGAGATCATCTAGTCTAAAATCCCTGCAGAAGCAGGTTCATCTAGGTTCCATAGGAACATGTCCAGGCAGGTCTTGAAAATCTCTAAAGAAGGAGATTCCACAACCCCTCTGGGCAGCCTGGGCCAGGGCTCCCTCGCCTGAACAGTAAAATAGCTTTTTCTTATATTTAAGTGGAACATTTTGTGTTCCAGCTTCATCCCATCACCCCTTGTCCTGTTGCTAGCTACAATAGGAAAAAGGGATGCCCCAACCTCCTGATACCCACCATTTTGATATTTGTAACTGTTCATAAGATCCCCCCTGTCTCCTCTTCTCCAGACTAAACAGCCCCAGGTCCCGCAGCCTTTCCTCATATGAAATATGTTCCAGTCCCCTGATCATCTTGGTGTCCCTGCACTGGCCTCTGTCCAGAAGTTCTCTGTCCCTCTTGAGCTGAGGAGCCCAGAACTGGACACAGGACTCCAGATGAGGCCTCACCAGGGCAGAGTAGAGAGGGAGAAGAACCTTCTTCGACCTACTGCACACATTCTTCTTGATGCATCCCTGGCTGCCGTTGGCCTTCTTGGCCACGAGGGCACATTGCTGGCTCATGGTTAGCTTATTACCAATCAGGACTCTGCAGAGCTGCTCTCCAGCACTTCCACCCCCAGGTAGATATTACAAAATTAAAAGTGGAGCTAAAAGTTTCAGGGAATTATTTGTGTTTCTTCATATAATGAAAGTATAATAAAACCTAAAAAAATCTAAAATCTCTGTGTCAGTGTTTTCTGGATGAATTAATTTATTTTTAAAGTTATGTTTTAATTTGGAAACTGGTGAAATGAAGAGAACAAAAATGTATATTATAAAATAAATGTAAAAGTGTCTGTTCAGGTGAAAGTCTATTTCTTGCTATTCTAGAAGAAAATTATTGTCCTCACACTGGTGAATCTACAATTAATAGAGTTGTAGTCATGACCTAAACCTTAATCCCTGTCAAGGTTCCAAGAGATGTCTAAGACTCAGCAAAGTCTTTGCTAACCATGGTAGTATCCTCTATCATCTCTCGTTTCATCACTCTGTGATTTTGGTACATCTGTATATGTCTGCATACAAGTCAGCAATATAATGGCAGATTGTTTCTCTAAATTGTAAGAAACTTTCTCAAATTCATAGTCAATTCATAGTATGATTTTCCTGATCCTGTACAGATTTGTAGATAAGGATTTGGGGGCAACTAATCTTTAGGAAGGCACATGAACAAGAATCTTCAAGGAAGACAGATCTTCATCCAAAAGCAGTGACTGACCTGTAGGCGTTGGAGCTGAGCCCTGTGCCAGTGAGCCAGACTTCACAAATACCCCAGTTGTGTTTCTCCATACAGCCTGGAATGAGTAGGCTGCCTATTTTGAAACTAGGTAAATCTTATCCTGCTTCTAGATAGAATTACAGCAGCTTTGCTTTTTCTACTGAAGGGCTGATCTAATTCAGAGTGAAGTTTGGCTGATAGATAAGAAATAAAACAAGACAGATACAGTTCTGAAAAGTAAAAATCATTATTACTTTAATGGAGCAATTCCAAAAAGAAACTATTCAGTGGTTACTATAATGGAGCAACTCCAATAAATGTATTTAGTAGCTGTATTTAATTGAACTCATAGGATTTGTCTGCATTTGGAATTGTACCAAATTAGCTAGTCAAGAATAATTACCATGCTAGGCTCTTTAATTCAGCTTTAAAGTGTCTTTTTCCTATTTAGTATAACCTATTCTGGAACTATGCCTGAAGAGCTGTTTTGGAAGAACAGTAAGTAAATCCTTGTAATCATGAAAGCGACCCATAATGTAACACCCAAGGACCAGGCAATGAACATCCAGTCCAGATCATATCTCAAATTTGTATTCCTTAAGAACAAATGGTCAAATTTAGTTGAATACCACTAAATTATGCACATGAAGTTAAAAGAAAAACTGACAAGTGGAATCTCACATACCTCAGGCCTCACAAGAAGTTCTTAAAACCTATGAGCTTTGATTTAACTGGTTTTATAAGACTTCATTAATATTTAGTAATTACTTTGAAATGTCACAGACTTTGCTTTCTCTGCAATTCATCTCATTCTGTTTGGCTACTAAAGTGTATTTCCTGGCAAGTTTTAATTCAAATACTTTAAAAGCTGACTATGTTTTGTACTGAGAACATATCTGTGTGGTAGTTGCAGATCATTCTTATGCAACTAAGGCAGTGCTGTATCAGTGGAGAAAATCTTAGCATAGAGAGACCTATATTTACCTGCAGAGACTCTTGTTTGGGATTCACAGGTGTCACAAACCAAACTGAGGACAGAAAAACACAGTCAAGACAGATTAAGAGGAAAAAAGTCAGAAGGAATCAAGTCCCAGAAGAACTTTGAAGAGAAGTATGAGTCTTGCATGTTTATTTGTGGGACGGAATCAGTGAAGGAATAAGAATATGGGCTGCACAAGAGAGACACTGTTTCAGGAGAAACGTGTGCAAGGCTCCTTAGAGAATGATGCTTAATAGCCAAAGAATGTTTGTCACTGACAAAGCAGCTGAGGGAGCAGCTTTAGAGCCTTTTAGTCCTGATTTTTTGTTTTCTTTTCTTGTAAAGATATTCAGAATGTTCAGCAAACTAACACTGCAGTGACCACAATTTCCCAATTGAAACATGGTATAAATATGGGGACTAAAGGCAAAACTACAAGACAGTTTAGCTTATCAAGAAGAGATCCCATTGCATCTGACGTAGTAGTAAAAGTCTAAAGAAAATGAGGTGAAGCTAGAGAATCCAGGGAAACTGCAAAATAATTCTGTCACTTCAGATCTAAGTCTGTACGTGAGTCTGTAGCACTCATATGGATCTTCTCTTCATGCCCAAGAGCACCAGGGAGTTCTCCCTCTCTTTTGGCCTTAAGACCTCCAGGGTGCTTCAGTAGTTGCTCAGGCTGGAGACTGGTTATGTGAGAAGAGGCATGGAGAAGGCAACAGGAGAATGGGACAGCTAAAACACTGAGTACAGTCCTATTGATCACTGAATTTCTAAGGCAGACAGATGTTTTCTTAGGAAAGAATGAGGAATTATATAATTCTGTAAGTACTTGGAGTTCTTCATCACTTGTTATTTTTATTAACACTTTTTAGGATTTTGTGGAGTTTTATAACACTGGGAAAGGATGGAGTAAATGCAATTTGTGTGGCTTGCTACATCAGTTCAGGGCAATAACAGTTGTTAGTTTCAGCCAGGTAATTGCATATGATTTCACTGCAGTGAGTGTGTCCTGTTGCATACATGTTGTTGAGTCTGATGCTTTGAAGGTGACTAATTGATCTGGTTCTACAAAGTAAATAGATTAATCTAGCATGGTTCACAACATGAAGTCTGGATGCATGTCTTGCATTTTATGGGTAATCACTGGATCACATAGGGCTGCAGGATTCTGAAGGTATTAAATCCATTTTGAGAAGGTCAGTGACGCTAGCAAATACTGCCACTTTCTTCTAACAGCCCACTAAAGCTTTGAAATAAGAAGTAAACCATTTCCTTATTATTCTACATATGTTTTCCTCTTTCCCTCAGGAAAACTAAGCCCTGATGAATAACCAGAATGAGAAGTGGAAGTTTGCTAGAAACTATAGTACTAATTTCCAGTAGCAAGGTCTCCATTTGCTAAATACCCCTATCCCCAAAATGCTGCCCCATCTGCGAGCTGAATGCAAGCACCTGCGGCTCAGTTCATTCCAAAACCGCACTGCTACATCTTTAACACAACTATAAATAAGCCTTGGCTGCTGCTGCTGCTTGTTTTTTCATGGCCAGTGCAATGAAACTATGCAGTGACAATTCTGACAATGCAAAGGAAATATTCTCAGATAGTATAAATCAGGGTTATTTCACAAAAGGCAATGGGCTGGAGCTAGTTTATGGCTCCTGGAGATGGGGATCAAAATAGTATTAGCATGAAACCTGCTGCATGAAGCTATTTCGAATTATTTGTGAAGCACATAATCCCCGGAAAGTTCTTTTGTGGTTATTAATTACAATATGCTTGTTATCCCGACCTGCTGACAGAGTGGCTGGGGGAAGATTGCAGTCCTAGTAAAAAATTCTGTCTCTTTTTTTTCACATTATATATTGTTTTATTATTTGTTTTACAGTAGAAAAAATTAAATCAAACAAACCACACTTTAATATTATACCAACACAGAAAGCTACCTTGGAAATCCTGTGGCCCAGTGAGGTTCTAATCAACCATTTTTTTATATTTATAGAAATGGAACTACAGACATTTAACTTCTCATCACCAGTTTTGGCCACCACAACATTGACTCCCAGATGGACAAGTAAGTTCAAAGTTTTCCAATTTCCCTTTTTAAAAAATCCTGATGATCTTGGGAATGTATCAGAAAACTCTTGCCATTCTTGGAGCTACACCTCAAGATGTAATGAAGATTGTAGGATCTATTTGAAAGCTAATTGAAAGAAATCCTTTTGCAGACTATACACAGCTGACAGAATTTTGTAAGGCAGGTTCTGAGGAAAGCGCAGTGCTCTGATTTTTGTGTCATCACAACAAATTGTACTTTGTGAGACTGCCTGCTGCTAATAATGACTGCCAGGCAGATATGTTCTCAACTGCTGGAAAGGGACATTTGTTCTCTGGCTGCTGAAGTGAAGACATTGCCTTATGAAGTGTCAGCATCTTACATCTTTCTTCCACAACACTGGAGTAGTTGGGTGATTTGAAAATTTCTTCCTTCTAAATGGGCTGCTGCTTTCATACCCATGTAAGTGTCTGCAGGTTCTGACATAATAGTGAAGATAAACTGAAAGTACTTTGGCGCAACAAGGTCCTGCAAACAGTACTCAATTAACTTGAAAATGATACTAAATGAACAGAAGCTGTTGTCTTAGATCCTTTTTCTCTTTACTACTAATTTTCCCTTCCTGGCATGTCTTCATTCCAGAGCTGATGTAAAAGCAGATATTAAGGGATCATTTAATTCTCACAAGACGCCTATTATATGACCTTAGAAAAATTTTTAATATGTTTTAAACCACTGCATGATAACAATCTGTGCCTATCTGCAAAGTAAGTTCCTTGATAAATATATTATCCTCAAAACTCAAATCCATATTTGAGACACAGTCCTTCTGGATAACCATTCAGTAAAGAATGATCATTAAGCAATGCTAGACAGTATGATAACTGATACAATTGTTCAGGGTATTTTCTACTTTACATTTGGCAGTTCCATAGATATGTGTTCAAATATTTCTTCCCTCTTAAGAGAGAAGCAAAGCTGATCCCAAACATTCACAATGCAAGAATAAAATACTTAACTCAAACCTTGAGGTTTTTTCCCTGAAATAATTATAATTGAAATCAAAAGTTTTATATTTTCTCCAGATTTGCTTATGTATGTATTTTTCTACCTCAAATTGAGAACCTGCTTCCTGCACTCACATTAAGTTTACAGTAATTATTTCCCAACTCATTCATTTTGCCTGAATTTTATGAAGAATTTTGGTAATGGATGCCAGAGTGAATCATCATTTAAGTTAGTGTCCAAATTGTGCAACTTGCACAAAACTATAGCAGGATTTGTACTCACTGAGTAATATTCCATAATGTCACTGAGCCACCTGTACTGGTCGAGCACTCACTCAGTTCTGCCAATAAGGAGCAAAAGCAGAGGAGCTAAATGATTTGTTTAAAGATAATAGTGTAAGTCAATGGTGAAACAGGGAAGGAAGTAATCGTATTCATCCCAGAAGCAATTCTGCATTTCTATATGAAACCTGCAAATGAATTTTGCTAGTCCAATTACAAACTTAACATTTTTTACCTGACCAATATATCACTATGATGAGAGTCTGGGAAGCAACAGAGAAACGGGAAAATCTTTTTACCCTCAGAAAGCAGATTGAAGAATGACAAGAAAGCAAGAGAAAGCTGGGTTACGTTCTCTTTGAGATTAAGAGTTTCTTGGGTTTGAGTAGATAGATGGGATACTCTGACACAGAATATAAAAAATGTAGGAACAGAAGTACAGCATTGTCTGAAATTTTGAGGCTTAGTGAAAACTGAGGTATCCAGGACCTTGCACATTTCCTTCTTGCTTTTTTTCAACAAACTGGTTTTTTAAATGGTATAGGCCAAACTGCAATGCTGGTCTCATTTTCAGAAAATATTTCAATCCATTACAATAGGTTTGTTTGCTTGGAGAGGAAAACATACTCTGGAAATTGGTTTATTCTCCTTTCTGTAAAGTGCTTGGGTTTAGGTTTTATATCTTTTATATCTTTTTATATCTTTTGTGCTTACATAGTGAAAATGTCAGAAAAACAAAACCCCTCTTTATTAGTGAATGCACCAGCTGACAGTTTTTTCTCCATGATACCTGAACCCCCATGTTTGTGCACAGTAATACTTTTGTGCATTTTGAAGCTATGCCATACACATGTAGAATATTAATAGCCCATTTATTCAGGTTTTACTGGCCACAGAATATTAGGGAAATGCTGAGGATGAAATGAACATCTTGTTTTGATGAGGCTGTGACGGTCTCCTACGAGTCCTTTGCGTATTTTCTGAGGCTTTGGAATTGGTATGCTGGCTGCTCAACTAATTTAAGGGATGTACGTGCAAAGCAGCTTTTCTATGGCACTGAGCTTTCAGGCTGGCAGTTTCATATGAAACAGTAATGTGCCAGAATGGACTATTTTTCATTTTGACAAGTGAAAAGGCAAAAGAACATAGTAAATGGAAAATGTTCACCTGACACAAATTTTTAAATGCAGTCACACAATCACAGAAACGTTTGGTTAGAAGAGACCTTTAAGAGGTCATAGAGCCCATATCCTTGCATCAAGACAGGAGCAGTTATGGCTGTCCTTAGTGACAAATGTTTCTCCAATTTACCAGCGCTGACCAGACCATACTTTGACCATACAGTCTATACAGCTGCTATATCCTCACCATTCAAAAAGGAGTTTTTCAGAACATCAAACTTCAGGCTTCTTGCAAGAACTTCTATCCTGTTCAGTATGAACAGGGAAAACAGACTATTCCTGGACACCTTGCAACATAAGGACTTTGCGAGTCATTTCTTTAATAGGCTTGGGAATTTTATGTATTGAGAAAGGAGCAGGTGGGATGTTTGCAATTAAGAGACTGAGAGGACAGGCAGTGATCTTACAGGCTGTTCTGTTGGTTTTATGACTCCTTTTGCAGAAATGTGTTGTTATCGTTAACTCAATCCACCAGTTGTTCTTACTTCATTCCCTCTCAGTAGTTCTCATTCTGTAATTATACAGTTGATATTCCTGTCTGTATATAGTACCTAGATCTATCCTTGCTGAACTCTGTCCTAGATGATTCAGACCATTTCCTCAAGACTATCAAGATCTCAAGTTCTAATCATGTTTTCTAGTACAGTCTCAGTCCACATACCCTGTGAAATGCCTGTAAATTCAATAAGCATGAGATCTATTCCATCATCTAAACCAATGAACACACCAAAATCTGCCTTTTGCAGGCTACAATTTGGTACATTTAGCCTCTTGCTGTATTTCTAATGACAGAAACTGTATTTACATTTCTTCTCTCCTGAAAGAGTCCTATCCTCCAGATTCTTTCAAATGTAATTATCTTAATTGCTTGCAGTTAATTGATTCAGAGAAATACTGCCCTTTTTTGGTGTCTTGAACTGGTAGATTTTGTTCTTCATTGACTAGATCAATGTTTTCTTTGCTCGTCTTTTTACTCTTCAAGCACATCTGAAGTGATTTCTTAATCTTTCCTGGTATTTATGTCTTTGTTGTATCATCTTTACATGTTCATTATTCTTCATGGTATTTGTTCTTAGTAACTTGGATGTATTTTTCTTTTCCTATTTCTCTACATCTTCTATTCCAGACGAACAAGAATTTATTACCCTGCTCCCATTTCTTTTACCGGGAGGCTGAAAACATTTCTTGAGTAAATAATCATCTTATCTAGCCTAGTACTTCCCATTGGAACATTGCCTGTTGCTGGTTCCTCACAGACACTTACCACTTTATAAAACTCTCACTACCTCCTATCTTACCCAAATTAACACATAATTTCACAATCAGTTGATACAATCAAGTATCAAGTACTACAGCAAAGAACAGTCAATTTACTACTCTTACTATAATTTCTTCAATTTCCTTTTTCTTTTAATTATTAATAGCAAAGAAAAACCTGGGATTATTCTAAGAACACACTTTTTGTAGACTTATGTTACGTTTTTTTCTCTTTTTCCCATTTTACTTCTAAATTTCAACTGTTCTCTTCTACAAAGCTGTTTCCAAATGTTTGTCTTCAGAACAGGTGACTGGTTTGTGCCTTACCACTTCTCCTTGAAATTCTTTAATAATGTATGTGTTATATTTCTTGGTTTCCTGCTGCAAGATGCACTCCTCAACAGAACTGTAACAAAACTTTACTTGTTCTTAATGCAAAGTCCTGCTGCAGGCTTCTGTTTTCAGAGTATTAGGATGGAAATTATGCAGAACTCCCACTTCTCTGCAAGTAAACAGAAATTTCTTGGGCCTGAGGGTAGTCAAAGTTATACAGTTTTGTTCATCTAGTGTCAGTTGCCCTGAAGTCAACATCCCATATTGTGTGCTTTCCTTCATGTAGATCTCTCATTTGATCAGATGCTTGATTATTTTTGATGAGACAAAGCATCACAGACCAAACTTCTTTAGTTTAAAATAAAAGGAAACTCATTCCCTCTATAAGCAAAACACAGTTAACTGTATGCTAATAGTATTATAATTCAGAAACAGAAGTCTGATTGAAAGAAAAGTACATTCCATCAAGATAAATGTTGAAAAACCACAATGAAAGCTACAGGAATCTCCCTCTCTTCTGACTGAGGGTTGGTTAGGTTAGTGAGACATTGAAGAAAAATCTGTCCATCTGTAGTTTGGTGTGGAGATTTTTACTTTGTATTAATTAATCTAGTATATATTTTTAAATTCATGAAATATTAATGGGCTGGAATCTATCTTATTGTTACAAGCTGCTATTTGTGGGGAAGCATCCAAATCTGATTGCAGCAAATCCTTGGCATTATTTCCCCAGGATAGTTTATATTTCCTCATTCCCATCACCTGCTTTCTCTTTGCCTATATGCTCAAAGCCATCACCTTCAGTCACCAGCCATGCTGAGCACAGAGGCAAGTTAAGAACAATGTGCATCCCTTCCCTGCCACGCAGCCCCACTCTTACCTCCTTGCTTCCTCTTTCTTTCAGAAACTATTCCAGTACATTCCCATACCTTTCACAAGGCCTGTCACACCTTGATATTGGATAATTCTCATTTTAGCCCTAAGCTGTTTGGCCCATAACAAATCTTTCCGTGGCCCAAATGTGTAGATTAAAAATGAGCCCACACAACATCAAATCATATTGTACTAGTTAACAATAACATTCTTTTCTTCCTTCATAGCCTCCATTCTTGACTGTGGATTTATTAAGAATAAATAGGAATGTTTCATACACATTAGCAATCTGATGGATGCTTGCAGCAGGGTATTAACCAGAGCAAGCATTATTCTGAAGGAATCTTATTTAGTGCAAGGTTAAATGTACTTGTTTCAAACTGCTGTATTGGCAGAAAGGTTTTAAGACAGCTAAGCCAGAAAACATCACTAAGCAATCATCATAAAATCTCACTGACACTTACAAAGGTTTTAAAAGTTTCACTGGATGAAGAATATAATGTTAACTTTCCCACAATATAAAGTCACTGCTTGAAGAAAGCAATGACTTTAAATATTTACCTCAAATACCTTAGTTGTGTTAATTTATTTTAGGAATGTAAACCATGCTTATCAATCATTCCATTTGCAACATTTGTATTCAGTTTAAATTATTGTCCTTTCCAAAGATAAAGCTTTCTATGTTATGCATACCAAGAGACATTGACTGAAATAAATAGCTGCCCACATTCACTGGGCACTGGAGGAATCTACTGCAGAATATCTTTGTCATATCTGCTAGCCCTTAGCAAGGTGATTAGCTCTGAGAACAAGACAAGTGTTACTAGGAAAGTGTATTTCTTTATTCCCTGGTCTTTTCCATGCTGCCTGTTACAGAAGTTTCTTGGCAATGATTGTCATTCAGACTGGGCTTTACAGTCAAAAGGGACACAACGTGAGGTCAAAACTTTGACCTCTGCACCACAGTCTGAAAGAAGTAATAAGAAAAATGCAATCTGCTGATCACTTCACCTCCTCTCCAGTGCATAGTTTCTAATTACCTAGAGTGCTTGTTGTTGTCTTCACCTCACTTTTGCATGCAGCTAACATGTTCAATATCTAACTGTACTTTCCTGGAAATAAAATCTGGTTGTTCTTGCCCTCCCAGGCTGGATCAGCATCTTAAAGAATACAACTGCGAAGCAGTGACTCACTGCACTGCCCAGAAATACACAGTGGAGGAGAAAATCAGAGCATCTGTGAAAGGTAAACCATGTTAACAGTTTCATTTTGTCTGCTAAAATACGTGTCAAAGCCTCCAGATTCCTATACTGCTGCTTGAACCCTGGCACAGAGCTAAGTAGTCATTCTCTGTTTCTCGATATATCAGCAACAAGAATGTGGCTCAGTGCTGCTTTGCTTTTGGGGTGCTGTTCCCCAGGGCACTCACAAGTGACTCCAAATTAACCAAAGTTTCCTTCAAATTTTGGCTCTTTCATGTGAGGAAAAAGAAAGATTTTTCATGAAGAGTGTTTTTAAAACTATCTTTCTTGGGAAATCAGACTGGTTCTCTGTTGCAAGTAGGTTTTTTTACACAAGAAAAAGAACCTTTAGGCAACTCTAGAGATGGAGCTTTTTCACACTGTTTTGCCATCTGCTTGTGCGTTTTATTTGACATCATTTGGTGCCTTAGTTTAGCCATAGCACTATTTTGGATGCTGTTGTGTACTTTGCTACTCTTTATTGGCTTGCTGGGCAATAAAGCCAAAACGCCTCACATCTTGGAATCTAACAGTTCTTATCAATTTCATGTTACCTCTAAAATTGAGAAACTGAAAGAAATTATCAGAACAATGTAGCCCATTATTTCAGTATCACTGGGGGGAAAAAACAGGTGTCAAAAATGTCCTAATGATTTACAATTCTTTTAAGGTGTTGCCATTTCGAATTTCAAGAATGAAAAATTCCTTCAGATTTATGATTTTTTAAAGACCCCTGTGTCTTTAACCCTTACACTAGTAAATGTGGTGCTAGATGAAGTAAACCTTTACATGACTGCACTTATTGAACTTGTATTTCAGCAGAAGTTGAACTACTCACTCATTGCCAACCTGGAGTTCACAAAACAATTCATGATGGAAATTTCAGTCCTTCATTTTGGCCACAGGTCAGCTCAATAAGTCTGTCAGCTAGGATCTCACTATTATTATCTCTGACTGACTGAGATTATTGTTATCATTATATTGGGTTCTTATTGCAGCTAATCATATTGGTAAACCTGTAACCATCGATAGTATCAAGAATTGAGGAACATTCAAACTGATACCAATTTGAGAAGACAAAATTCAGTGACTGATCCAGACTAACCAGATAAACTTTCCACTGTAAGGTTTCTGCAAACTGAAAGGTAGAGTGCTGAACACTTCACAATGTGTCTATACTTCGAGAGCAGGTCTCTTATAAAGCACAGCTCTTCCCTAACCTACAACACTTACTCATATTAAAATCATATCCACAAACCTATGTACTGCAAGAACTGGATAATGACCCAGTTCTGCTGTTGATGGAAATTTTAAAGCTGGTACTTTTATGGTTATTTGTGAGGTTCATTTTGATGTTGTTGTCTTATTTGTGAGGTTTTATTTGATGTTTTGGGGTTAGTTTGAGTATTAAGTAAATTTTCTGGGTGGCATAATCTGCCCTGGAAATATCAATAATGTGTTTAGTTGAGGTGAAAAACAGCACAATTCTTGCAGTACTTATGAAGTAGACACAAATATTTTTAATGTGCTATAGGTAAAGATAAATGATAGATAAAAACATCCCTTTTATTTACAGAATTATATGGAAGAATACAGACCACGTGCTGAGAATGGAAACTGTCCTGGCTGTCTCTCTTCCAGTAAAAAATTACTCTCTACAGCACATTTTCTCTTTATTCTACCAGCTCCTAGCTAGGTATGTCTAGTGGTCTGGTTCTCCTGTAAAGATTAATACCCTTTACTAGGGAGAAACTTGTAATGATAGTCAGATTTTCCCCTTTCTCCAATTTACCTGCAGAGACCTTCATCTATACTGTAGTTCAGCCTGAAAACTGCAAGTTGCCCAGCATTCTCTTATTCAGTGCACTGACAGTAATACTTTCCACATGCAGGAAAAAAATTTTCCCTTGGGAAATTCAGCTTTAGCAAGTCATTTGTTGAAGCACATATGCAAAAACTGTGTCAGGGATACTGTTTTGTATGAACTTTTCTCCTATTGGATACATTTTTTGAGAAATACTTGTTTTTGGGGCAGGATGTGTAACAGTTAATATTGTCACTTGTACTGTTCACTTGCACAGCAAGAGACCATCCTCACTGCAATCAATATTTATCATCTGCAGTGGAACTTGGGAATTCCAACTACAGACTAAGACCGTGCTGTGCAAAACAGCAAAGAAGAGAAAATGTCCTAGGTAGCATTGTAACAGACATAGAAAAAGTGGGAGTAGGAACAGCATGAAAATGATTTATCCGGCACCATGTGGCACGTCAAAGAAGCTTTTGTGAATAAGATGCAGGTTTTCTGGTTCTCATTCTCTGACAACAATATGCTGCTTTTCCCAAAACCACCATTTCCACAGTGTCACTTTGCTTGTTTTCCAGCTTAGCTTCACATCCTTGAATTACAGAAACTTTATATTGCCTTTCTCTACACCTATACACTGCAAAACATGAGATTTCTGGGTGGACTAAGGGATGTGAAAATAACTGCAATGAGTAGGTGGTTAAATTACTTCTAGGAACAGGCTTGCCTGAAACTCTGAGGACATAATGGAGTCCTGAGATTTATGCCAACTGATTATGTTGCCACTCACTGTTTCAGATTTGGGAATTATGTTTAATGCCAGATCACTTGAAGTGAACAAGGAATTTGTCTGTGTTTGTTTTCAAACACCTCCGATGACAGAAACTCCACAACTTCCCTGGGCAATCTATTGTAGAATTCTGCTTTCTTTAATCCTAGAAAATTTTACTTATATCTAACTATCACTATTGAGCTATGACATGGACATTCTAATAGAGGTTTTAATTTCTCCAGTGAGATGTGAGTGTAAGATTCTAGAAATCTTACAGCAAGAGACAAAGATGGCATCCTTAGTCTCCTAAAAAGAAGGTAGCAAAAAAGAGTTTGCTTATATCAGCCCCTCAGATACTTTAATCTAATTTGTGGGTTGGGGGAACTAAGTTTTTTTTTTTTTATCACCCCTCTCATTTGCATAGAAAATATTTTTCCCAGTAAATAATTAATTATGTGAGATTCTCTTTGCAATAATTTATAAAATTCATTATTAAATTATATTTCACATCTTGGGAAATAGCAACCATTTAACCAAGGTCAAACCAAGTTTAAGCCAGTCCAGGAGGACAATTGTCATGTATTTACTAACTGAAAATGCTCAAATATCAGCTAGTGAGAAAAATTACCTCCAAGTCAGACCTCAGCCAGTTCAGAGAATTCAGAAAAAATTCTAAGTGCTGACAAGAACAAAGTTTGTGCTCTCTGTGCTTCTCTTACATGCAAACAGTAGCTATATGACCTTGATAGACTCTTGTAGCAAACCCCTGGGACGATCTCAGATGATACATTTTTTATTATTCAGTTTAAATTGCAAAGGAAATGCTACTCTAGGTTCAATAATTAATGTTTAGGTTCCTAACTGTTCTTTGAGACAACAGTAGAATCTGGAGGACTTGGCACATGCAGATATCACCTTCCCAATCCCAACTCCACTGTCTAGGAAACATCTACTCTCTCTACTGACTGTTGAGAAGAACAAATGGCTACTTATTATCTGTAGCTGGCCAGGCTCGTTCAAGAAAAGCTGCTGCAGTTACACATCTGAAGGACTTGTGACTGTTCAAGACAGAGGAAGAAGCTGTCACCAGAAGAACTTCAAGATGATAGAACTAGTCAACATCATATTGTTGAAGGGAAATGTCTCCAAATAGTCCCAATTTGACTGTACATCCCACAGAGGTATTCACTGCTGCTGCTGCTAACATTATCTCCAGAATTATACTAATTACCAGCTTTGTTTTGCTAAACAAACACTTTATTTTGGTAATGCTGGTGTAATTCGAGATGAATTAGCTTGGACTTAATCAGACCTAAGAGAAAAATAAACCAAGGACATGCTGACAAACAGGCATGATTTAAAATGTAGAGCCTATTTTCAAGAATGTTCTAATAACACAGATTGAATTTTACTATTACTGATGCTTTCACATTTGCAAAGCAATTTCCTTCCATTTCTTATGGCTTTCTGTGCATAACTTTCTGAGAGGAAGAGTGAGAAGTTCACAGAATTATTGTGAGTTATCAAAGTTAGCTCAAACCTAAAAAGAGGAAAGAACTATGATTCTTGTGAATCTCTGAACCCCAATAACTTTTAAGGCTGCAGAGACTGGTTACAGTTTCTCTCTCTGATCATCAGTTTGGTAGATGTCAACTTTTCCTATTGTTATCTATTATAAAATACATCTTTTAGCTGCTTCCAAGAATTGCTAAGAAGTGGCAAAACTTGTCTCAGCAAAATAATTTGAAAGCATTTTGAAGCCAGTTAAAATTCAATATCCCTGTTCTTGTCTGCCCATTTGCTTCCTTCCTCCCCTCTAAATGCTCTACTTTTAATTCGTTAGGGAAGGCAAGTTTTCAAATGACCAAATGAAAAATAAATTACCTGCAATGAATACACTGAGGCTTTTCAGGCCTTTTTTATTTTTGTTTTTCTACCAAAAGAAAAACTAATTGTTGCACAGCCCAATTGCCTTGAGACCTCTACCTCCTGAAACCTCAATTATTAAGTAGTTCGGTTGTCAAAAGGATTTAATCCCTAATCAGTCTTCGCAATCAGATCATGCAGACTGCCAGACAAGTGCTTTACTTCAATTCACTACACTTTATCTTGTTGCCTGTCTGCAGCACCAGATGCAACGTGCAAGGAAAGAAACAATGCTCCATCTGGGACACCTTCTTGCATTTCAGCTTTGCTGTTCTGTTTCATGACCTAACCATGTTTTTGTTTTCTTCTGCTCTCCCAAGTGAGATTTTCACAGTTGCTGTAATTAGTAGTCAGACTTGTTAATAAACTCAGATTTCATACAAAAGCAGTGTGTTAATACTATTTTTCCAGCCAAAGTATTACATTTCTGTTTGAAAAGCTCTTTAACATTCTATTTGTGTTTTTATTTTCTCTGTTGGTCATTACCTGTTTATGGGCATGACCATATCCCACCCCATCCCCATTTTATAGAATGAATTGTAATTTCAATATTCAACTGTAGCATTCTGATTTGTCTGCTTTTATGAAGTTCATAAGGAAACATTTTTAACCCAAGAAAATGACCTTTACTCAGCTGAAACATGGATGTTTGTTCTCCGGGTCTTTAAGTTCTTCCAACTCAATTGGCCCTTATAAATTAATTTTCGCTCTCCTGATTCTACAGATTGCTCTTGAAGTTAATTCCTTTTCTTCACATGCAGATATAGTACATCTGTCTAAGTGAAATACACCTGGAAGCAAGCACGTAGTTGCAACCATTTTCTTAATTCATTTGTTCTTAGAAGCAAGTTAAGATATAAACTCTACTAGAACTTTGCTTGGTGGAACCTCTCAGTGAGATTGCTTTAGATTTTACGTAAAAACTGTTTCAAATAAACAAACAAATGAATATATAAATAAGAGTTGAATAGCCAGAGAACCTGAGAAGAACTTCAGAGATATGAACTGTCTTTGCATCAGATGTCTAAAAATTGCTGTTCCTACAAGACCAGATGCATTCATGATACGATGTGGTGCTACTGGAAGTATATTGTTTCTTTCACATTCAATTACCTACACCCCTAATTCAGATACACAGTCACTCAGATGATGCAGTGTAAATGTCAAAAGACTTTAAACTACAAGAGTCTGCTTTTTATTTCAGTATTCTTCTTTAGTAAAGTCTCCTATCTCTAAAATAGATTATGTTCTGCACACAGTGATCATCTGTTATCAACTTCCTATATACATATTGAGTCAGACCACAGTGTCTACTCATAATTCACTGCCTCAGTCAGCAAAACTATTTTTTTTTAATTATTCCTACAGAAAAGTGTTTTCTTCTTTGTAACAAAACCATGACTTCAAGGCTACCCATGATTTACTATTCTGTGAGAAAAACAGACAATTGTATGTAAAAACTCCAAACTAACAAAAAAAAAGATGATACCAAATGACAAAATTCAACCCTTTTGTTTCCAGAGAAAACAGCTAAACTGCTTTAAAACCCAAAGATTTTGTGGGACTTAGTGTCTGTTTTCAATTAATTGTAAACAACAGTGGAACTTCCACAAATTTAGTCAAGATCAGATACAAGTAGGAAAGGGCATCTAACTGATGATCCATAAAAACGAAAGAACAAGCCATGTACCTCATCTCCCCAGAGACACAGAGAAAATAAACTGCTTTTGCTTGTGGACTGCAGTATTAGTTACTGAACTGGCCTGTCCAACTAGATATTCTGGCAAGATTTTACCCATCCAGCTCTTCTCTGCAGAGAGAAACAGAGCTTGCTGAAACTTTCATTATTTCTGCTCATCGAACTTGTGGCACCACAAAGGAAATCAATTTAATCTTTAATTTGCCATTAATTTAGTCCTTTCAGATTAACAGGGATAAGACCCATACAGGCTATAACTGTCTGTGTAATTTGCCTTGTGCTCTCTCACACCTCATGTTACAGCTTAGCCTGAGCTTCTGTTTGTGAAGATATCTCAGTCTTTCAAGCATCCTTAGCATCTAATCTAGTGTGCTGTGGTGTGATTTGAATAACAACATCAGGATAGCTACCAGTGGCCTCACTGAGCAGTAAAGTGGATCAGACACAGGTAACAGCTTCACTCTGGCATGAATAAAAAATGCCTCAGTCCTCAAATGCTGACAGTCATAACTTTTTCTTCAGAGTCTGAGGGAAAGGTGCCACTGAACATGTAGCTTTCCCTTAGTAAACCACAGCACAGCCACCAGAAGTGATGGCCTCAAATATTTAACTTTCCATTCCAGATGCTACTAAAAGGAAAAGGGGAAAGAATGCTGATGTTCAAACTTCACACAGTTGGCAAAATTTTCTTCCAAAGAACTGTTCATTTAAACAACTACTGAAAAATATCAATTCTGTCTGGTATTGGAATTACTTGGCACTATGTATCATGGTGGTGATTCCTCCAGACTAGTGGGCTGGGATTCACAGCTGTATTAGAAAGCAAACTATTTGATAGTGTTAGAGTGAGAAGGCTCCAAAATACCTTCATGTGAATAGGAAGGCCTTACAATTTTTTGCCTCATGCTTAGCCCTGTGGTTCTTTAACCTTTAAAAAACTGCAAATTTGAAAGGTTTCTCAAACCTTCATCTACAATCACCTGTGGATGTATCATTTCCTTTTAGCTCATTTCTCCTCTGCCCCTATTTTTTTTTTCAAAATCTCTTGAAGCTTCATACTTTGAAGAAGAAAATTAGTTCTGAGATACTAGAGAGCAAGGGAAGAAAAGAGGTGGGCTTCATGATATGAGTATGGACCAGGGAAGAAAAAAGGCGGGCTTCATGATATGAGTATGGACCCACGGAAACATGAGAAATGAGTCATTGTTCATGAAACTGAGTTATCATAAAAGGGATGACATCAAATGAAGAGGAGGATAAGTAGTTGAAAATTTGAGCATGTTAACTGATATCTGTTGTAAAGCACTAATTTAAAATAAACTAGTTAATGATGTCTCCCAACTAAGTAAAACTATGTGGTAGTGTACCTTTTGTAAATGAGATAACACAACATCCAGGATACACATTTCCACAAAACAAATATCTTTCATATGAAAGGGTATCAGATCATTCACAGGTAGATATAAAAGTGCAGAAACTGATTTCTGCCTGTTTGTCATTTCTGTTTTAAAGTGGATTTGTAACTTGTAATTCCTTTGAGCCCAAAATGCCAGTGATAAGATCCAGGGGTAAACAAAATCTTATTAAGTTATCCTCTATCACTAAAACAGGTCTGTTCTCACTTTGTGATGAACTAAATGAGAAATGTAGTGTCCATGTAAGAACAGGATTATTCCCTGTCAGGACTTTCAAAAGTGGAGCTACTCCATCATCTTGTAACTAAAGACTTAGATCTTCCTTCTCCCAAGAATAAATAAAATACACTAAGTGAGGAGTGACACAGTTATGGAAAATGCAACCTGAAGAATGCCTGAAAAGTCAACTAAAAAGTGCATCACACTTGTGTGAAGCACTGAAAAACCACACTCCTGTACTGCCAAATCTTGTCACAATCATAGATGCTCAGTTAGGCTTGGAGATTCCATTTATATGACCTGGGGACTAAATTTAAACATTAATCAGTTTAAAACCTTAAAATATTCTCTTTCAGAAATTCCTAAGGCAAATTGTTCATTGCTCCACTAGTAACAAATGTGAACTTCTTTTTTATTAGGGAGAGATTTCAAGAACACTCACTGAAAACACAACATTCCCCACTTTTCCCTGTAAAGATATGAATTCTGCTGAGGAAAGAGCTGCTACAGAGCCACCCAGTCGGCAGCCATGAATATTTAATCTTGTGAATGCCAACAGAAACAACCTGGGGGAAAAAAAGCTGTCTACAAATAATCCTGAAAATGATCAAGTGTAGTTGACTTTCTGTCTTGAAAAGAGAGTTGGCAATAGTCTTGCAGCCTTTAACACCTTACAAAAGGTTGCATTGGAGTATGACCTTGTAAGCTCAAAGTTTTTCTGTAAGCTATATGTTAGTGCTGGCAAGAGAGACACATCATGTAATGCATCTCTTATATTTTTGTCTTACAGATTATTAATGTGGCCATGATGAATGAATTTTAACATTCATTTTAAAAGAGACAAAGCAGACATTCACTTCAGTCTGTTTCAGGCAGGAGAATAAAGACTCTTAGTTTTAAGAAAGATATTTAATAAATTAGATTTTTAATGATTATTTGTTATACATTTATTATTCATTGTTTATTATTTAAAATAAATTTTTTAAGTATCAATTTTAAAACAAGAAATTTCCCTTTTATTGATGCTATAAGACATTTAGAAAAGGATAGATTGGTTAGGAAATAGCTAATGAGCTCATTGAAGCTGCCAAGTAAAGCAGTGTTTAATTTAAATCAATTATTTCATCTCTTATAAAAGATACAAATCTGTCTCACTTGAAACAGATATCCTTGACAGCTTCAATGGGCAAGAAAGTGGCCTCAACAGCTCTAGGGGATTTTATTGCAGATACACAGACTATGTTGCTTTGGTCACAGATATCAGAGGAAAGTCCTCTTCTCTCTATCCTCCTTGCATGATTTTTGCATCATTTATGCAAAAAAAAAGAAAAAGGTGCAAAGAGTTTTTTCCCCTCTCTACATTCTGGAATATAATTTTAAAGACAGAACATATTAAAAAAGGAGTTTTATTTAGAGATCAACTAAGCATTTGATCATAGAATGGTAGGGTTGGAAGCGACCTTTAGAGATATGTTTGAAGAATTTTGATTTGCTGAGAAAGTATTTCCTTTTGCAGGGCAAGAGTGGTTAAGTGTACTCTTCTGCAAGGATTAAATAATTGACAGCAAAGAGTGAATCCAAGGCAAATCCAGTATGGCAGACTAGCTTTGATTTTCATAATAATCAAATCATGAGTGGAATCTAACCCTATCTCCCTCATCTCACTTGCATGAGTTCTTCCCTGTGCTGCAGTCTCAGGCACAGGCTGTTGCTAAGCACTAAATAATATCCAGTATAAATATCTATCTAAATAATGTCCAATTTGTTTTATCTAAAGAGAACTTAGTATACACACCCATAGGCCAAACTGCTAGGAAGCACTTTGTGCTTTCCCCAGTGGGAAAAAGAACACTTCAGTTTTCACTGGTGTTGCCAGAGCTGCGTTCAGTCCTTGCAGTAAAATTTCAGAGCCCTGAAACTTAGCCTCTTTGTGTTTAGCCCTGGCTGCACAAGTTGTTCCAACTTTTAACAGCCTATACTATTGCATAGCATCCAACACTTCTACTGCCATCCATCTTTCAGATACTCATGGTTAAAATGACTGTTTCCCTACATGACAGTCATAAAGCTTCTTTTACATGAGACATGAAGAGGCTGAAACTACGTGTCTTTACAGGAACAAGGATGTTTAAGACCACCTTTCTTTATTCTTATGCTGGTGAACCAGATCCAAGGAATTCAATGAGGTTATTAAACCTTCAGCATACACACATAGTAGCAAGTATGAAGTTTGCTCCAGGCTTGTAAATAGCAAGGCCATGGCGAGGGGGAGGGACCTGTACTCAGTAAAGCACCAGCTGATGGCTCATGCTGTGGTACAAATGGGGAATTGGAGCCCATGCTGGTGTTTTTCTGGTCACATTCTTATCTCTGTCAGCTCTTGAGGCAATGCAGCTCCAAGAACATATTCCTTATCCACAGTAAGGTTGTACCAGAGTGACTGCTTATAATTTGCTTTGATCTTTCCAGCTCATTGATATTCAATAACTTCAAGGATCACAGAAACAAGATGTTTCTTTTTTACTTGATTCATGAGAGTCTGAGACAAGGACAAAGTGGAAAGACAGAGCACCCCTCCCTCCATGCAGCTCACCAGGCAGATGACAGGTGAAGTTGAATCCATCAGACTCTGACACAGGAAAGCACACAAAGTACATAGAACAGGAAAAAATTGCAGCTTAGACATTTCTGCCTCCCAGACAGAATGATTTAAATTCTCCTTCCAAAGCTGCTAGAGTAAAGGCATGGGAGAAGTAATTATAATCACAGCCAATGAGAGCCAGGTAAGGACGGGCCAGTTGGTTTGTGTCATTTCAAGTAGAAGGAACAAGATAAAACTGAGTCTCTTCCCACCAAGAGAAAGTTAAGAATTTGGCTGCAAAGGAGCTTTAACAGTGTGAATAAAAAGAATGAGCTCAAGCAGAATTTATTATTTATAAACCTTTGGGGTTATCTGTCCAAACTGAAATCTCCCCTACAAACAGCAGCCTGCATGATGCCCACAGGAGCACTCAAAGATACCCTGCTCCAGAGAGAACACTGGGCCCACTGGGGGAGAGATGTTTCTATTTTCACTTATCACTTCCATCTCCAGCTCACATAAGAATAAAGTTACAAATTTGTCTTCTCCAGAGCTTCAGACAAAAAAAAAAAAAAAGGAGCACTCTATAGACTGGGTATAAAAGCAGGGGATGTGTCCCACCTCTGCTCTTATTTCTATATAACTGTGAAAGTGCTGTTCAACAACTAAAAATAGAACCTACCAAAAAAAACAGTTCTACCTCCACAGCCCACACACCAGAAAAAGTTATCAAGAAGCATTCTTGGGCTCAAAACTCTGCCTGTTCTTGCTGCTTTGGTTTAGGAAACTTTTTGGACCACACTCTGATCTCAGACTGATTGTTTCTGGTCATTGTTTAGCTAGAACTATGCCTGCAAAAGTCAATAATTTCTGAGGGGTTTTTAGGCTCTGATATCTCTGAAGCTGCAAGCCTAAAGTTAAATATCACGAACACATCCTCTACCATTTGAAATTACCTTCTATTTTGGGATAGATTTTTTTTTATTATTGTTACATACAAGCTAAGTGGTTGGAATCAACTTAAAATCATGGAATCACAGAATGGTGGGGGTTGGAGAGGACCTTTAGAGATCATCTAGTCCAACCCCCCTGCAGAAGCAGGTCCACCTAGATCGTTTTCTTAAACAAAATAGTCTTGTTAGTCCCAAAATGAAACTTTTCAACTGAATTTTGTGGTCTGCAAACAGTTCAGAGATAAACACTGTTTGTCCCTCTGTGAAGCATTAGCAATTTTCTTCAATTTAGAAATTATTTGGAGGGATGCCAAGCTCTATTTATCAGTCATTCTCTGACCTGAGTTTGCTTCCCCTGGGCATAAGTAATAAAGTCCATTTCGATGCTAGGAAACAGGGCACAATGATGAAGCCCTAAGGTTGCCTCAAATTTATCAAATACTGAATGAGACTTTTTAATGTGCTTTGACTCCTCCATACTTTCCTAGATCTGCCCCTAACAAAGCATCTGGGAGCATATCCTAAGCACTATCTGCACTCAGATTTTATGCAGATTTATCTGTTTGCTCAGCACACCAAATTCGAACTTAACTTGGTTACTTTCTTCTTCAGAAATAAATCTGACTACATCTTCAGTTTCCAGGAATTTTAGAGGTTAATAAAAACTGTTAGTGTTTTGGTTGCTGAAAAAAAAATACCTGTGCTAACCAAATGAGGTTCCTCTGTGAATCATAATGAACACAACAGTGTCCACTATAATGAAGCATCTGGGTTTATACACCGAATGTTACTGAAACTAATGATTTTCTAGCTTCTAATTCATAAATCAAAGCCTAATAGGTCTCTAAATATAGCCTGTATGATAGATATTACAGCATACATTAATGATATTTAAATACAAGGGCAAATTCTGTTGCAACTGCTTTTCCATCAGTCATAATTGCTGCTGAAGGGTGGAATATTAATAAATGACAAACCAACCTCAAAAATCTTTCCTAAAATGTACAGTCCCAAAAGGGCATTATCAAGATTCATTTATAGATTCAGTGACAAGACTATAAGCAGTGATGCACTGTGTTTCCTAAACAGTTGAGTTTTAATTCCCCTGGAGTGCTTGGGAATGACATCAGCTTGCCAGGTAGCAACAGATTACCCTGCATTTCCACTCAGCACAGGCAGTATTTGCTTCATTGCCAGTAATTTTTAGAGTCCAAAACCTTGCTATTTGGTCACCAATCTGCCCAAGATAGTGAGAATGACCTGCCCAAGCCCTATATTATGAGACAATCCCTGCAACATACCAAGGGTCTTAATCACAAAGTTCCTCTTTGCTTCAACCAAAGGACAAGCACTAGTATCTTCTCCAGAAGCTTCTGTTGCAGCTGACACTGGTCATCAGATGGTGAAAATTTTTCAGAAGAAAACTTTTGGAATATAGGAAAAGTTTGAACCATTCCTCATTCTTTCTGGAAAGTTTCCCTCATCTCCACTGATTTAGAAAGGTGAGTCACCAGCTACCTCCTTAGCAAAAGCTAAATCTCCTTAGTGATTTCTCATGCCTGCAAAAGCTGTGTCTGTCCACATGCAGCTTATATAAGGCTGAATGGCTGCTGTCCAATTAGCTTTTGGTTCTCTAACCCTCTTCCTTAATGCAGATAAATGAATAAGCATGTCCACAATGAAGTACCTAGATGGTAATCTGGCATCTTCACACTCATTTCTATGCTTGATACACTCCGCCTCGGCAATCAACCGAGGAAAAGGGTTTATTCTGAGCATGGACAGACGGGGCAACAATACCTGCTGCTAAAACAAACTCAGCTCTGTGCCAAGATGTTTGTCAGCTTTCAGTGCTATTTTTTTCTTTAAGTTTTCAGATATGATGCAGCCAAGCTTCAAAGCGTTTGCTAAACTGGGCATTTACATTTCAGGCCATCTCCCAACTAATCTTCAGTAGATAAAGTTGTATCCCTACCATGGTACCATAAATCTACTCAGTTCTTAATTTGCAGAAGCAGAGAGTCAACATTGTTGATATACATGATTTCCACTTCGCTAGATACAAAAATTCAGCATTTTTGCTCTGCAATTCAGAAGTGTTGCCTTGGCTTTTGATTTCTACCTACTGCACTCTGGGTTTCTCATTAGATCCCAGCTTCCCAAACCACATATCATTCCATGTTACAGAAAATGCCACTCCGCTGAGTCTTCAAACCTATTCAAAATCTTGGAGAGAAATCCCACACAAAATCCTGTCTTTGTATCCAAAAAAACAATTAAATAAATTCACATATCTAGTCATCTTTTGTAAGCATTCCCATATTTACTTTAATCACTTGGTTATATTTGCACATCACTTTGAAAATGAAAAATACATGAAGAGACACAGCAAACACATTGGCCTAATTTGCTTTCTTGTTTTAGACCAGGACTAATGAATGTTACAAGGTTCAGTGCAGTTGTTTTTAATGACTGCCAGTATAGGAAGAAAGAAGTAGGCCAAGTCCAGGTATGTTTTATTAAAGGCTCTGAGCTCACAGGCACACAGCAGTATTAATGACAGTATAAAATGATATGTGAGATCCATTTTCAAAAGAATTTTGGAAGAAATAAATGGAACAAACTAAGGTTAATAGTCTACAGACAACAAATAGTCATTTAAATATAAGAAAAAACTATTTTACTGTGAGGGTGATGGAGCCCTGGCATAGGCTGCCCAGAGGGGTTTTGTAGTCTCCTTCCTTGGAGGGCTTCAAGACCCACCTGGACACGTTCCTGTGTGACTTGATCTAGGTGAACCTGCTTCTGCAGGGGGATTGGACTAGATGATCTCTAAAGGTCCCTTCCAACCCTGCCATTCTATGATTCTATGATAATCTTCAAACTGAAAGATAAGAATGTTTCAAGAGGTGCTTTTTAGGGAATATAAACCTATTTTCGTAAGTTGCTACACACTAATACCATACTTTTCATATCCATCAAATCTGATGATAATGCCAAATTACAAGAAATGAGAAGTAACAGACACTAAAAAATTGCATAAGACCCTTAAAGTTTCAGAAACTGGATCTTCACTGTTTGATGAAACTCAGTTCTGTTCAGGAGCAAAGGAAATAAAAAGACCTAACACATTTTGAGAACAACATGGTTAAATCTTGTAGCTGGATCTTTAAAGAATGTTCAAGAGAGGACATATCTGCAGTACTTTGGTAAATGTGGCTCTATTTAAACCTACAGGAGTACAGCAAAAAAGTACTTACCTGTTGCTTGAAAAGACTCTCTGCCTTTAAAAACGTAACCTTGCCACTCACATTTCTTTTCTCAAAGTGCAAGATCATTATATCACTCCAAGAGAGAAGACTGCAAAGAGAAGATAAATTAATGAGCATGTTGGCACTGTAGAAAAGTAACAAAACCTGGCAATAACGTACAGGCAAATTGCTGTGATGATATTTTGAATACTGCTGTCACGAGTTCATTGATTTTCTGCTTTCAAAAAGTGTGTGTAATGATACCATTTTCACCTTATTCCTGGCCCATTACAATGAATACTTTCACATTAAGAAGGCTGGATCGTCACCTTCAGAGTGAATGGGTTTGAAAATAAATATATTTCAATCTTTATAGCTAATGCACGCCCATATTTTATACTGATGATGCATAATGGATGTGATATCTACCCAAATTTATTCTAAGATACTTTGTTACCACAAAGAACTCATATATATTAGAAGTCACTTCATTTTACAGTTATTTGGCTTGCAATGTCAAGCATTCAAAAATTAGATAGTACCCGATTTTCACTAAAGCTATTGAATTAATTATTTCTTATACAATTAATGTGACAGGAGACTATGAGGGAAATATTATGTGACTAGGTACCATGTACCTAGTTTAAGTATCCGTGTTTGGTACTAAAAACATGCAAGACTAAATTTAAGCATGGATAAACAACAAATCAATACACTGTGAGCTATGGGTGTTGACCCATATAGACTAACAGGCTGGCAAAATGCCGTAGGAGCTGATGAAAAAGATAACTATGTACACAGAAATAAATGCTTATAAACTGACCACAAATCTAAACTGGGCTATTTATTCAGCATATGACAAAGTTTTTAGCTATTAAAACGAGGTGTCATTACAAAAGCTTGTTCTACCAGAAAAGTCAGCACCAAAACCTTATAAGTTTTAAGCTGCATCCTGATGCATTTCTGAAGATACATTATACACTATCCCTGAATTAACACTGACTCATTATGATAACAGTGGAGATGCTTTCCAGCCTAGGTCCTGTGATCCTACATTTCTTCTCCCTTCATTACTTTGGGCTGTTTCTCACATTAGTGCACTTTCCCTTTGGAAAAAAAGGCAAGTGAGGCAATGTGTTAATCATATTATGCAGCAAAATGGTAGCAAAAAGCAAAGGAGGCAGGGTTCAAACATGGAAAAGCCTTGTTGCCTAAATATCTTCTGATCTTGATCACTATCTCTAATTGTTCCTATCCATTAACTGTAGAAATTCATTAACAGCTTTTTAGCAATAAATAATTAATGTGAGATGAAGAAAACATGAATGTAATTAACTGCAGAAAAGATCCACAGGAGCTAACTATTCATAACAAAATGCAAATTGAGTCTCACATACCAGAACTTGGCAGGGTCTGATCTAGGAGACCTGTTTTCTCAACTGAACTTAAAGCCCCAAAAGAAGGTTAGACCTTTCATGCCCCAACACAGAAAATACAAAATTAAAACCAACCCTTTCAAAACTGCCTCAATACTGTTTTTTTCAGCCCAGCTATGTGGGGGCTTTCACTGGTGTTTTTCTATAATCCTTTTCATATATATGATCAGGGGATTGGAGCATCTTTCATATGAGGAAAGGCTGCAGGACCTGGGGCTGTTTAGTCGGGAGAAGAGGAGACTGAGGGGGGATCTTATGAACAGTTACAAATATCTAAAGGGTGGGTGTCAAGAGGTTGGGGTATCCCTTTTTTCTATTGTAGCTAGCAACAGGACAAGGGGTGATGGGATGAAGCTGCAACACAAAAAGTTCCACTTAAATATAAGAAAAAAATTTCACTGTGAGGAAGCCATGGCCCAGGCTGCCCAGAGGGGTTGTGGAGGCTCCTTCCTTGGAGGTCTTCAAGACCCACCTGGATGTGTTCCCATGCCTCCTGGTCTAGATGAATCTTCTTCTGCAGGGGGATTGGGCTAGATGATCTCTAAAGATCCCTTCCAATTCCTACTATTCTATGATTTTATGATATATTGTCCAGTTTAAGGTTATTGTTGTTTTCCAGATGGGAACTACTTTACGTGCCTGTGCTTCACGACTGATGCAATCATCCTCTGTCCCTAGAAGTTTTTTGCATTTTATGATCTGTTTGCTGTTTAGTTATTGCACAGTGTGCTTTCCCCTGATAGTAGAATTTACAGGTAATATTCAGTGCCAAAAATGTCTCATAAATATGATAGACTACATGATTGCTATCATTGCATCTTCCAAGCACAGTGTCAGAACAAATGTTGAAGACAGACTCATACATAACAGACTCTCTAGGTACATTTTACTAACATTAAGTGTGACAAATGCTATAAAATCAGCAGTGAGCAGAAGGTCCTTACCAGTCTTGACACTTATCAGTAGAATTCTGGATCACATTCAGCACAGAAGAATGATTGGTTTTCTTTCATTTTCAGGATAAACATCTCAGGAAATGGTTCGAACAGAAAATATTATGTAACTAACTCCAGTATGTATCACTTAAATAAGATAAATACAGTGATCATCCTTGTTAATTACAATTTTCTCTGGCTCTGAAGACCCAAATGTGATTTACTATTGAAGTACTCTGCTTTCTGATGTGCCAGCACAGCTTCTTTTTCATGATCCTGGCTCCAAAAGCTCTGAGTTTCACTGCAACACAAATTCTCTCTCATGTAGAGCTTTAGAGATCCCCCCAAGAATTTCTGGCTGGCAGACTTGTAGCATTCGGTGGATGCTTGAGGCTGTATCACAAGCCTCCTGTTTATTTACAGGTGACTCCTCTGTCTATACACTATTGTTCTGTGTTTTATTTGCTTTATTTCTCATCTTATCTTATCTCCTAAAATAGATTTTATTGTGTAAGGTGTATATATATATATACATTTATGTATTAATGTTACATAGCATGTTAAATACTGGAATGCAGACATGTACGTAAAAACAGCTGAGATGACCACATTTGGATATATAAATGCACCAGACTAGGTTTTTGTAGCTTCCCATGTACAGCACATTATTTATATCAAAATCTTACCAATAATTTTTTATCTTTTAGATCACTTTTGCCGAGATATTGCCTTAAGGATAAAAGTTTCATGCATGCTTTGTCAGATGAGGTATTCTCAGACACATTTACTCTTCTTTGAAACCTGCTTGCACATATAGTGCAAGAAGGAACACCAATGCCATTTGTCATTTATTTCATTATATGTTACCCAACTCTTTCCTGTTCAGCTGAGACACAGCCTTTCACAAGAAAGTTCTGGAAACCTGCACACAAGCTCTGGCTTTAGCTTCAAGGAGCAGAGGAGGCAAATGATGTGAATTGGACAGAAAGTGTGGTTTTTCTGAGGGAAAGGAATTAATGTCAGCCTTTATTCCTAATCCATCATTCCTTACCAGCATTTATATAAACATACATACATATATATATTTATGCATGCCTAGAAACCCAAAGTATAGTAGAAAGTAAAGAAAGTTGAGGCCCAAGTTTGGAAAGTTTGGAAGCCAAAAACTTAAAAATCCAGACCACTCAGTTAATTTGATACTATAATACAACAAAAAGAGAAATGAAGGAAACTAGACATTAACCTCTTCTAACTCAGGTCAAGGTTTTGCAGAACACCAGCATGGATTCAACTGTCTTGTGGTAAAAGCTCCCTCCCCCTTAAACCCAAAGTTTCTCTCAAAGAAAAAAAGCTTTTGGGTTTTTTCCCTGAAAACCAATTTCTGAATAAATGTTTTTAGATACTGTGGTGTAGAATAAGATTTCTGCTCTTTCACTGATCAGACTCCAGAGCTCTTTTAGTGACTGAAAATTGTTTAAGTAGTTATGATAATAAAGCAGACAGATGAAACAGCTGCTCCTGTTGGCACACTTCATTGCAAAGTGTGCTGTGGGATGAGTCTTTTGCACTGGGGATATACAGAAGCTTTGTATTTTTAATGTGTAAAAGCTGGCCATTTTCTGACACTTTGCATGACACTAAATTAATCCTGTATTTCTCCATGTCTTTTCATTGCAAAACAAACAAGGAAATTGCCTGCGCATGGGCAGGAAGAGTGTATTTAATTAATGTACTGCATGAAGGATGTAGGTACATTTTATACATAAAATTAAGCCTATTTTCAACTTCTTCCTGCTCATTTATTCATGAGGATGAGAGGCAGCAAAGCAGCAGCATATTGCAGTTAGCAGGAAAGTATAATTCCTTCAGACAAGAACAATTATAAGAGACCCACAGTGAGACTTTGTGTCCTTCTTCCAGTGCAATGTACATAGAGTCAAGGTGAAGGTAAATTAAAAGCTTGAGTGCTCTGCTTCCCGAGGCATTCCCTGCAACTGAGAACAACAAAAGAACGTTATATTGCTTGACACTAGTTAGAAGGGGGTTTTTTAATTTAAAAAAAAAAAAGGATCTTGTTCTCCTTTTTTCCTTCTAAGCATTTCTTACTACCTTACACAGTAAATACAATGGGCCACGGTTCATACTTAGAGCCTCAATCCTCCCTCACCTGCATACCACAGCGACATCGCTGTGGATGCTGTACAGATAACAAGGGAAGAAAGAGAACAGAGATAAGAAAAAGTCCCTGCTTTAGACAGCACTGGCGTTGTTATGTAGTGCATGTCTGTAGGGGAGCCTGGAGTGAGACTTGAGAGAGCTAAGACTGGCAGGTTACACGATCCAGCCCTCATGAACAGCGTGAGTCACATCCTCATTTGCTGTGAAATGTTACCGAGTCCCAGTAGGACCGTCTACTCTTCCCAGTTTGGGCTTTTTTTAGGTCAGTGTCAAAACAATTCAGATTTGATTACTTCTGAAATTAAGATCCCACATTCTCTGTGAACACTCGTTAAAACTCCTGTTTCAACTGATGTCACAGTAACTCTCTGCAAGTCTGTGTGGACAGCGTTCCCAGCTTCCTGTTACCAGCTCAGATCTGCACAGGCACATCACTATCTAGTTTTTCAGTTGCTGCCCAAGAGTGAAACCATTTCTTCTGTTACAGCAATTGCTTTATGATTGCTATCAGCTGACTGAATTTAAAGTAACCTACATGATGAAAACATAGGAACAAGCGTTGATCCTCCATTCACTGACGGAACTAGGAGCAGGAATAAGTCCATGAGGTCAGTTGAGTTAAAGAGATGAAAAGGAGAGTTCTGAGTGAACAAATCTATGGAAAGCTGACATATCACAGCATGGTGTCCACGGAACAAGGTTTGCAAAAGATCACTGTGAGAAGGCCCTGGGATGTTGGCATACAGACATATACATGAGATTGTGGCACCAAGTGCAAAAGACAGAGGGGATTTGATATCTTTCAAAAGGGAATGTGATGGAGTAAAAAGATCCTTTTAATAGGACATAAGTTCCAGCACAGGACATGTAAAGATAAATATGTTTTGAAAAATACCTGGGCCTGTTTGTATGGTGATGGGAAGGGTAACACAGTACAAATGTTCTTCACGCAGGGCTCTCACCACATTATTCAAGACGTAGGTTGTCACCTTGAGAGAGAAGAAAAGGGACAGAGTTTGTTGCTTCTTAAATGCTCTGAGCAGTACGTATAGGAGAGAATATACAAAACATTGCTGAACCTAGGGAACAAGTTTACTTGAAATTTAGAGCTGGCTTAAGGCTGCTCAACGTTATAATAAGTTATAGTAGCTGCTTCAGAACAACTTTACCAGCGAAGAATGCCCAAGTGCATGTTATTCCTTATCCACATCTACCTTTTCTGCATTTAATTTCTCCCATCCTATTTCTCATCCTCTTTCATCTTTGCTGTTCTGGAGATTGTGCAGGGAGCTGATACGAGCTATTACAGAGGCAACAAGATGCCCCAGGGCCCTGATGTGCTGGTAGTTTCAGACTAGATGTCTGGGATAGGACATAGCTCCCTTACCAGAGAGAGGTCTCTCTCATTATAGCCACTAAACTGATGCAGTAATTTCCCTGAGGCAACAGTTCTATTGCTATTCTGTTCTCTGAAAATGTACTTTGGAAAAGTAATGTGTTCCTGTCATACCCAGAACCCAAAGCGTTCACTAAATATTTACTCTGTGGTAAAGCACTTATTTGAACATTTCTTGGGTCAGGTCTGGAACAAACATTTTTAGAGAGATGAAAGAGCATCAACAGAATAAAATACTTGCTACCACCTACAGAAAGCAAGATTAGTCTAGTAATGAGACTGAAAGAGTATAGACAGAAAATAACTCAAGGCTAGGGACAGAAACTTTCAGAGCACTGGCAATATCAGATAGCCAACTTGGATAAAATATTGAGAGATATGTGATTGTCTCAGGAGATAACAAAATTCACAGTAGCCCACAGCTAATTGTTATAAAAATTCATAGGACAGAACTGGCCACATTGTTAGATGTTTTGTTTGTAGAATAGCTGTGTCACAAAGGGAAAGCCTTTTCAGAAATGAAACCCTCACATCTACTTCAAAGGATCTCAAAGGTTATTTCGAAACACCTAGCAACGATCATTTAAACACAGCATGGTTTCCTAAATTCCAAGAGATCTGTAAAACATCAGGTAAATATTATGCTTTCAGTGGAGCACAATGCTGTGAGGGATCTTTGGGATAAATGGAAGATGAGCAACAGAATTTTTTAACTGAAAAAAACAAACAAAAAAAAAAAACAGGTACTGTCAGAAATGCCTGTAAGAAACAAATAAAAAGCAGAAGATTTTAAAGTAAAATCCTCTTTTAAGTCCACTCATTGACCTCAATATGTCTATCTTCTCCTTTTTTTTGTTTAAATACTATTAGCAGGAAGAATAGTTACTCATTACTCTCTACATATAAAAGTTATCTGTTACAATGGAGGTCAATGGGAACAAAAGGAAGCAACCACAGCTACAGGCAACATGTAATTCTACTGACCACTAAATTTGCCTATTTTTATTATTATTAGCCTATTATTTACTATAATTTCCCTATTATTTATTAAAAGTTAGCTTTTTCCCAATCATCTTCCTAATACCAAAGGATATCATTTATTTGATACTGAAGTAAATCTAAAGCAAAAATTACGTGTCTCTTTAGGGCAAGTATGACAGCTTGCTATTTACAGAACCAAGTATAAAGGTAGTACCCATCAATCACTATTCTGACAACTAAAAGTCCTTTTTTATAAATATTATACAGCTAAAGTTTCTAAGAAATAAAGCTGTCCAAACAATCATGGTGCTAACTGAAGCACTTGGAAATGAGGGAGGAGACAAGAAGTGGTCTCTGTAGCCCTTAGACTATCCATACAATGAGCATACAAAGACAGACTGTGAAAGTCAAATTCTCTCACCATAAAATTTTGTTCTTATTTTTACTGTGAGGTAAAAGCTTGGTTTGAGACAGTCACAGTAAGTAAACTTTAGAATAAATCAGTACAAAGGAGCAACCATGCTTCTTGCAAAAAGAGTATTTAGAAAATGTTCTCTCCTGTCTTAAGAGATGAAAAAGATCACATGGTCATATAATCATCCAACAGTCCTATCAGTAAGGTTTCTGACCCTAGATTAAATGCCTTTAGGAAACTGAAGTGCAAAGCAAGGGAAAGAAACTCTCTTTTTTTAACAGCATCTGTTAGTAACTTAAATTTGTATTTTACACAACAAATGTAGAAAGGCCTGTTTGCTGGGAGATAAACATTCAACTAAAACGTTACACCAAGATAATCAATTTTGATAAAGCTGAGTTTGTTTCAGTGAGCCTGGAATTTCACACTAAGAGACACGTTTCAGCTCAAGGGCTTCGCTGAGTTACAAACAATCTGTGCAAGTTGGTGCTGTTTGGAAAACATTTTGTTAAAGCAAAATGTATTTATCTGATCCCTTTCAGTTGACTTTAAATCGAGGAACACAAACACTGATTTTGCTGAATATAGGAGGTCTAGGAAACATAAGCCAGTATTCTGTTTGTGACTCCAACAACACATTTTCTCCAACTTTTTCTAAATAAGAAATTCCATCTGTTGATTTTCTCCCGAGGCCATGATAAAAAAATGAGTTTCTTATTATTCCTCTGGTTGCTTTCCATTTGTTTTTCCTTCTCTTATTTTTCTTCCCTTGCAATTGAAATCTGTTCCATAGAGGGCTGGAGGTGGAGGATGGGAAAGAAAGAAAAACCTTGCAAACTATTAATTTCCAATCCCAGCATTTACATGATGAAAAGTGCTTGGCCTTTTTCATCTGTCACTAAATAATAACCTATTTAGTTGTTCATTACTATACTGTAAGTGATAGGTATCTATTCTATGATCTGTCTCATCTTTAATGAGATTTGTGGTTGCTTATAGATGGCCACACCTGTGGAACACAATAAGATTGATAACTTCTGACTAGGTAACACTAAATTATGACAATATTAAGTTAGTAGGATATAGTAAGAAGAAGTTGATGGGAATAAGTAACTACAACATTCAGTGGGCAGCAAGGTAAAATTCATTGCAATAGTGATTATGTATATTGCAGCAGCACTATGATTAAAGCCCTGTTATGAAATTCAGATTTAATAAGAGATTTAACCTTTAGTTTGTTGGGAAAAATACCTTTGAAATGGCAAAAAGTCAAAACACAATATGAACTTTGAGCTGAATTTGAAATTGTGTTTTTATGGTGGTTTGTTGACAAAGTTATTGACACATCAAGTACTGTAAAATCTTTTGAATCTTTTAAAACCGTTTTTTGATGTTTTTCTTTGTTCTGCTTAAATGTGGTTTTGTACAAATCTGAGCAGGAACTCAAAATCATTTTGAGACATCAGCAAAACCTGGCTCCATGGAGGTTTGTTTCTTTAATAGCAGCTATCCAGCAGTTGTATTTTCTGTGCATTTTAGTCTTATTGTGTCTCGTACTATCACTTGCATTTCAGAGAGCTTAGTTATAAAACAAAATAATTTCACAAACATATGGAATATTGTGACAGTGAGCTCTGTCAATGAAATTGCTACATAAGAACAGAAGAGTGATATTAAAGCGTATAACAATGAACAAGTTTCTGAATGTAGGAACCTTCTAAAGAGAGAAACTGAAGCATTGTTGATCCTACTATAGGCAATACAAACAGAAAGGCATGTGTAAATGTTTCCTTCTTAGCCTCCATTTTTATACCTTTAAGCATAGAAATGCTCAGAAATTTTTCAGTATATAGGAACATCATTCCCTAATATTAAGTGTAATTAAATAGAGACTTTTATAATTGCAATTCAGGCTACCACAATGAGCCAGGTCCCTAGTTTCTGCAATCTAATCAAATGACAGTTGGTAAAGCTAATAGTGCAGTGACATATCTGGAAATGATAAGGGAATCATGGAAATTTTGGAATGATGCAGTCCCAGTTTCAGCCCACGTGGAACTGAATACGATTCTGTTTTTTGTACAATGCTGCCTTTGGTGTCCTTCATGATTAACAAAAGGGCTTCTGCATTTGATGTCTCTCAGGAGAGAAAAGAGACTCAAATCTCTTTGACAAAAGAGAAGAATAGCTTCTATTAAATATAGTACTGAAACAGGAGTAGGTGCTAAGGAGGAGAACACTGTGACATTGTGACATTCAGTAAAATGACATTGAATTGAGGCAGCATGATGAGATACAGCCCACATACACTGGTCATTGCCACTTTCAGAAATGACAGCAGAAAAAGTTTTCTAGGATGTATTTTAATCTCTCACACTTAATAGAGAACAGTGATCTCAACACCCACATGGCTGACACAGCTCTGGGCGATGATTTGAAGAAATGACAATGAAATAACATTATCTCACACTGAGAAAATAGAATTACTTTTGGAAATGTCATGATTTGAAACAATTAGACATTGATTTCTTTTATTACCATGAAACTAGGCCTCCATATTTTGGAAATTGAAAGTGCTACAGAGAAGATTAAAAGTATTCCACTATAACTTACAAATAATTTTAGAAACTAGGTCAAATGAAGTAATTTTACAACAAAATATTTGTATGACCTAAATATGTGTTGCCATAGTTTCACTTCTGTGGTCCTTTATATCTTTTTTCTCAAAAAAACCAAAAAGATAGTTATTATAACTCAAATACGGATTTTATGGTCCAAAAAGATGGAGAGAGCTCATTGAGTTACACTGTCCTAGGAGAAGGCAAGTTGAAAACCATTCGTCTCAAAATGTTCTTTAAGGATAAAGTCATCATAAGCTGCTTCCACCTTTGCATTTTCTTGGCTGTCATGTCCTGGCACAATGCAAATGTCAGGCCTCAGGCTGCTCTTCAGTTTTCCTCACTAATCTGCCAGTAGTGTATGTGGAAGAAAAGATGCAACCTTGTAGAAATCCTCAGTGTCATCATATCCTGCTTTGCACATCTCTTACCTGCACCCCAGTTTGCTTTGTAGGTCAGTGTTCTTGCCCTTTCTTTGCCTCGTAACAAGAACTCATTAACTTCTTGTTTTTAAGCAGTCACCTAGCACCTTTATGCTGTCTGTATTACCACATTATCGGGGCTTGAATGGTGCAATTGAATCAAGTCCCTGGAGCTTGACTAGAGCACTGGGACTTACAGGGCCTATGATGTTAATATAATTTTCCCAGCTTTAATTAGATTTTGATCTAATTCAGTTGTTTCAAAGTCTTTTTACAAAATTGAAATCTTGGAGTTCTCTGTGGAAGGCATTATTAGAAACAGGTTCAATCACGCTTCAGTATAAAGCTGTAGGCACTATTAGAAACATTTCTTGTGGCATAATGAGCTGTTCTGAGGCATTTGCTCTGGCTGGCCCTGTGACTGATCTATAACAGCAGCATGTTATTGTTCTTCTCAACCGTGTTTGTAAACTCACTTTTTTCTTAGCCAAGTTTCTATTTGTTAGTAACTCACCTTAATGGAACAAGGTGACTTTTAGATGTATTAATATGAGATGTGATTAAAACAGCAGAAATACCTTCATTCTCCCTTAGAGCACACTTGAGTAAAATGGGCCCAACACATTCAACAGAACAATTTTGATCCACTTTTGACAGCCTAAGGGTAGGGACCTTTAATCACTGCTTAACCTTGGAAAAGATGACACAACCTTTCCTATCACATCACAACCTTAAAATGTTAGTACAGTGCACACTTCAAAGCGCTGTACTACCAGAGAAGAGAAAAGAAAAAGAATGACTCCTTTCAAACTTCAGGCAAGTAAAAGGTCATGTATTCCCATTTTGTTTGAATAAGGTTTGTAACAGCGCTAAGCATGTTATGCCAATGGCAATAGCACTTGCTGTAGTCTCTCTGATTTCTTTCCTCTTGACCCAGGTTCATGTTTGCAAGTCAGATACTTAATAGATTGCTCATGTTTCCAAGCTATAAAATGATGTCTGGTTTACAGCAAACATCCATCTTCCTTAAAAATGTTCATCCCTGCTCAGCAATATTCCCCATTATTAACTTAGGGCAAAGCTTTATAGCATTTAGGTTGCACTATAGAACAGTACTGCAAAATTGTTTTCCCAAGAGGATGCCTTCCTATTAGTGATGTATTTATTATTACCACTACATGCAATCAAGCCATCACTTATATAAACCTTCCCTTGCAAAAGCAGTATTTGTATTCAGCATCTCACAAGCTGTTACTGCTGCCACTGCTGAAAATCACAAAATGAAAGTATTCTTTCTTATTTGGATAGGGATATAGAGAATGATGTCATAAGAGTAGGAGAGAGGATTTGTAGGAGATAACTAGCCAAAAGAGCTTCCAAAACGTGCCTGAATTCACAGAAAGGACAATCCACTCGTGCTCTACATGACAAGGAAGGACCTAGAGAATGCCTCTGTGCTCTGACATTGTTCTGTGCTACCTGAAGGCAAAGTTGGATGTCCACTTGCAGTTTTCTCCTTGTCCATCCGCTTCTTGCCTCCCTGTTTAGCTAGAGGGAAAGTGTTCAAAGAGGGTTCATGCACTACCTTGCTGCTGTTAACACTACACATGCCTGTACAGACACATCCAGCTCTCATCCAACTTGTTCCTGCTTCATGACCAGCTCTCTACTCATGTGATGTCTGAAACAATTCCTTCACAGATTTAAAAAGAATAAATATTTTTTTTTTTTGCACACAGTCTATTAAAAATAAAGTTGCAAGAAACTGTGTAGGTCTGGAAATTTCATCTAAAGAATAAGTTTAAAGGTAAAAATAAAACTCACGTTTTACCTCAGACAGCTCTCAACATTGCTTTCAAATATATTACACTTTACAGCCAACCAGCATCACTTTTTTCATACTCTATTAAAAAATGGTATTCAGATTTAAACATCTGCAAGGTGTTAAGCATTCTCAGCAAAATTCTCAGTAAGCTCAACTCCCACCAGCTACAGATGGAGAGGAGGGGGCTGAGAAGTACATTGAAAGAGTCATTTTTGAGTACATTTAAATTTAGTTCCATTTAGATAGGTGTTGTGGTTTGAGGCCACAAAAATCACACTCCAGGTTTAGAAAGCTGACTAATAACAGCTAAAAGTTGCACTTCAATCTCTCCTGCAGGTCTGTATTTCTGAACTACTTTGACATTGTGTCTAGTTAAAAGGTTCACAGTATAAAAACCACCATAAAATCCATAAAACCAGGGAAGCACAGTATAAAGCCTGTTATACTCTCTGCCTATAGGTTTGACTGGAAAGCAAAGCAGCTTTCAGCTTTTGGAATCTAATGCTATCCTGTGCCAATTGGGTGGATTCTGTGTGGGTAATGTTTTGTGGATAATTAAAATTTATGCAGAATATAGGCTATTCTTCACTACAAGTCACTGCTTCTAATCTTTTATTAGCTGCCTAATGATGCACTCCTACTAGATTAAATTGGAGTTTTAGCCAAAATAAAATGTCAAAGTAGATGCAAACTCTTCTTTAATGTATCCTTCAAAAACCCTCAGAGCCACACCTCAAGAGAGACCTGTATAGCTTAGTAAGCTGCTAAATCAAAGAAAGAGTTGCTATATAACCTGAAAAACATATTTAAAACAAAAGCAAAAATAGGCTTTCCATTAACTCTTTTTAAACAGACGGGACTAACCTAGCTCAGCCTAAGATGAGCAATTAGAATACCAACGTGATCAAATTCATTAGGAAGACACGTGTTTGCATGTAAACGAAGCTGATTAAGACTGACAATGTTGTGAGATGCTGTGAGCTGTAAATCAGAAATACACATACTCCTCTCAGAAATATTTTAGCATTTACCACGCATAGTATCATAGCAGAAACTTTAATATTCAATGTACAGTATCTAACACATCTAAATCCTGATCCATGCATGGAGATGAAGGATGCATTCATTCAAACAATAATAGAACATGAGATTCTATCTTGCAACATTTTTAAACAACTCCATGAGTTATCCTCAAGTTAGAAGATTACTAGAGATCTAAGGAGCACAAGATATCAAAGCTTCTGATGTACAATAGAGTTTTAAAATACTAATCTACATTCTAGGCATCCACACAAAGACACAGGAGCCAAACTGCACCCTTTGAGGTCTCAAGACTCTTGGTCTACATTTGCTTTCAAGAATTATTGAGCAGAAGTGGTTTGGGTTTGGTTTTGATGTGTTTGGGGATATATATTACGGTTGACTAGTCAGATATATTATAGTTAAGGCAAAATTATCCCAACAGAACAGCTAAAGGCTCAGTATTAGGCTTAAGAATATGATTAATCCACTATAAGGGCAATTATAACTTGTATATGTGAGAAACCACTAGAGAACCCAATGGGATCATTAGCTGTTACAATGTTTTATTATCTTTTAGTAGAATCCTGTAAACATAGTTCATCTAAAATTACAAATACAAGAGTTACTAAGAAATTAAAAACAAAATAAGAGCCTGTTAGAGAACTCATTCTGAATGTTTGCTAGTTTGGTGACACAACTCAAGCTTGATGAAGTTGTAGCAGTTGCACATAAAGGTTTATCCACAAGCAGCCAATCCAAGATGATGGTTTCATATTTTGAAAACCCAAAGTCCATGGAGACTGGTGACATGAACCACCTCGAAGAGCTGTGCTTCAAGGCAATGCTTGGGAAAAAAAAAAAATCTCAGTATATTTCCACTGATTTGATACTATTATTTCCCAGTTAGAATTATAGCAAAGACTTCAAACTGAAAATGAGAACATAGCTGAATTATTCCAGCTATTATAACAAATCATGTGTTGTGGCACAACACAGAAAGAGTGAAATCATGTTCTCAATTTAGTGATGCAGAATTGAAGCACAAGGAGTTCAAGGATACTGCTTGGGTATCTCATAGATTTTTGTGCACTGATACCTTCATGAACCAAATCTCCAGCTTAACTCCTTTTTCTTTAAAGACATGAGTCATATGAGCTTCAGAAGGACTGTACCAGTGTAGGTGCACCTTACTGCTTCCACTTTAAAGAGCAAATGATAAAGACAGAAGATATGAGCAGTCTGAACCAGGTATTTTAATAACTTCCCTCATTTGGTGTTTGAAAGAGACTAATTAGGTTCTAAACATCACAAAGGATTAGAAGAGTATTTGTCAATGCTAAATGATAGTATTACACAGTTCCTTAACATTTCAGGGTTTGAAATATCATTTCCTTAGCATCTACAGGACAGGAAAACAAATAGGAAAATAAAAATGCGTTTTTTACAAGTGGTTAATTAAGTCTTAGGCTGAGCTCAGATTATTTCTCAAAAAGACATGTCCAATGCAGCCCTACTTGTTAATATAAGCATGGAAGTGATGTATTCAGAGCGACAACTCCAGGCAGAATGACATTAATTGCTTATACTGCAGGAAAAGCACAGAAGTAATCCCAGCTCAATACATCAAGGAAATCTTAAGCACAGTGAAACAAAATTACTCTGTACATTTTTCAGGCTTTATTTATTTATTTGGATGTACTTTCCTCGAGAAACTAATGATTCTTTTTTTTTCTGCACAGAGAAACTAATATAAATCTCACTGCAATAAGAGCAGTATGAGTCTGTGGCAAATTCTGTGGCATTCCCACTCACTGTGTTCATGTTCTCTGTACCACGTGATCCTTCTTCCATTCCACGTACTAAGGACAACCTTCATATTTATCAGAAAAAGAAAAAAAAAAACCACAAAAACCCAATCTGCTCATTAATCTTCTCCTTTTTTAGAAGAAAGGTATCCAGTTCACTTTTTCCACACGATAGTGGCCAGAAGAGCAACATGTGTCCACATGCCAAGCCATAAAACATGACTGATTGCACTCTGGAGGATACCTAAAAAGCTGTCATACATTCATGTCTGTATCTCAGTGGACAGAATAGCAAATCCTTGGCAGTATGATGCTGGCTCTGCTTGTCCAAGTTCTTACAAGCTATTTTGTGTCCCCACAGCATCTAAGTTTGAAAATGGACTTTTTTCAGAGTTTGACCTATCAATTATTGGCTTCACCCTAAGTAATGCTTCTCTCTGTTCTTTGATTGCTTGGCGTTTTGGGAGATTTCCTCTTTGTTCTACACTGTTAAAATATTTAATTTGCTAAGAAGTCTTTGGGAAGTCTTAAGTACCCACCTGCTATTGAATCTATGTTCATAGTCATAAACCCCAAAGTGGCCACTTTCTCCTCAGTTTGAATTAAATAAGCTGATATTTTAACTGATTTATCTGCCAACTTAAAAAATATTCATATAACCATCACACAGCTACTTACCTAAATAAATGTTAGAGTTAATTTTGATGTATTTTCTCTGTTCAGGTGTTTGAACTGGTGTATTTGTCTTACTCCACTTATTAAAATGGTTTGGATTTTTCTGAACTGATCTGTTTTAAAATAGGAATTTTATTGGCCTCACATTTAGTATTATTTTCCCTCATATGTACCACCATGAAGATTTAACTCTTCAATCACCTATGATGACTTTCATATTGATTTTAAAATAATTTACTACTCTAGAAGTACAAAAAATATCACATGTGAGTGTTCTCACATTACTAGCCTGGACTGTGATTGTGAACAATCTGTTCTTTTTGTTGAAATTACCTTCTTTTACACTCACAGTGTGCTACACAAATGAACCTTTAAAATGTCTAAATGTCGCTGCCAAACACACCAGATCTTCTCAGTTCTCACTTTGAAACCAGCCTTGTTGCCCTGGGTTCCACCTGACCTGTAGGAAATTGGCACCTGATCTTCTCATCCCTGGTCATTTATCTTCTAATGACTCACACACTGCATTGCATCCACCTACAATTTTCTGGAAGCAGATGTATTTTCTTAGTTTTTAAATCTGAAAAGGATTTAGAGGTTTTAAAAACATTTAAAAGCCCAGTTAAAGGACAAGCAACATATTATGACCTCTGCACCAACTTCAAAGGATGAGGAAAATAAACTCTAGAATCCTAAAACAAAAATGTACAATATAGTTCCTGGATATCCCCAGATTTAAGAGTTATAGCATAGCCTCTTCTGACCAACAATTTTCAAAAGTTCAGGCCTGATATGTACTGTATCTTCACACACAGCTGAAGGAAGGATACACTTGAAGAGATCTCAGGCAAAAATGCTCAGGATGAAAGGAATACAGTTCCAGTCACCTCTGATGACTCAAGTCTCCAGATGGGTACATCATTATAGGAGCTATTTGCTTATATTATATTATTTGCTTATATTATCTGACAGCAACAATTTTAGTAAAGATTAAATTATGATTTTACAGCAGACATTTGTCAACAGCCTCATTCTCTCAATAACAAGTCAAGAAAAAAAAAAGAAGAAATAAAGGAGTTAAAAAAACCCCACAGTAAAATCCACAAAATAAACTTTTGGAGAAAGCAAAAATAATATGCCTAGATGATTAGGAAAGTACTTAATTTGCAGGAAATGCTTTGACATTAACAAAAGGAGCAATGACATCAGAAGCAGCAAGAACTTCATTAGTGACTAGCGAAAAGTGTTGCCCAAAAAGACAAAGCCTTCACAGACAGCGGAGCTTCCTGGTGAAATGAGAGTGGCCTCAGGTCTTTCATCATTCATGTTGTTTTCTGTGCCATATGGCCAAAGATAATAAGCTTCTAAACTGACTCTTTATTAAGGGAAGAGCTTTGAGAAGCAGAGCACGCTGTCTGGCCTCATACAGAGAGTAACCTCCAGGTTGCTCCTCCAGGTACTTCACTTCCAGAAGAGTGTTTCAGTAATATAATAATTCTTTTGTTTATTTGTGGCAAAGCCCTATTATAGTTTTTCATACAGACTCAGGCATGAAAAGCCTACTCATTGTGTTCAACTCGTGCATGGAGCAAGGAAAGGGAAGAGGTAATTACTGTAGTTCCTTTATTTTAACCACTGGAAGTGCTTAGGTGCATTATAACATGGAGAAGGAGACTTCAAGAGATTTGAAGGCATTTTAAAAGAACATCTAATTGCTTACAAAGTTGGGAAGATTATCTGAGATGGAATTTATTGAAGACCACAAGGACGCAAAACAAACTAGAAATGTCAGCTGTTCAGATTGCCCATGATTTGTAACGTGTTTATCACTGTCAGGATAGACTAAGAATGTAGATTTGAACTCATGCTTGCATGAAATCTGGAGGTGAATGCTGAAGTTGTTTGTATGGACAGTATACAATCACAGACTTGCACATTTTTTTTAGGATAAAAGGTAAAGCAAGAAAAAGAATGCAGAATTTCCTATTACTCATAATAGCCATGGAAAAATACCACAAATACTTGTGCTGGGTAACTGTTCCACATGAATGTGGTGCTCATATTTCCACAAACCACACCTCAGAGCGTTCTTGTTCTAGGCTAAGGACAGGGGGACATTATTTCCTCTGTGAATCTCCCCTTGTCCCAAGATGTGGTTTTGTCCCTCAGAATAAGGTCATTTTGCCCCGACTTTTGTGCTAATGTTCCAGCTTGCATTGACAAGCACTAGAAAGCAGACATTTTATAAAATGAAAGAGCTATAAAGCCTCAGAGATTAGAGCCACAAGGTCAAAGCCTGCCTAGGTCTCGTCTTGTGCATGCCCCTTTACAAATGTTTTCCTAGAGAACACAACTGAGAGCCCTCATTCTGTTTTCTTTCATCTACCCAAGGAGGCAAAGGTCATTCTTCTTCCAAATGAATTCTGACTTTTAAGACAACCTGTAATCAGATACTTCAAACAGTGGAGACCAATTCAATGTCATGTGCAGCCAGACGCTCTTCTTGAAGAGAGGGACAGCAGCAGCTTATCTCCTGAAGGGCTTGGCAGTTGGAGACTGTTATTCCTTAGTGCATGCACTAACTCGTAAACAACTAGACAAAAGATAATATTGAATCAGGTCTGCATGTTGTGGTACTCTGGCATTCAAAACAAATCTGACAGATTTCAGATAGGTCCAAGGTCAGGAGTTCTGACTTCAAAAGGGCTGAGTTTTAAAAGATGTACTGAATCTTAATTCAGAATTTTTATTTTCTCCATTTCAGGGACCATAGGAAGCAATCTCAGGACAGTTTTAACCAAAAAAAAAACCCCACAGGTAAATCCATGTATATGAAAATTAGATAAACTCTATATGGTCTAAATTGGCAATCTGTTTATCTGTGTTTATCTGCAGACATCATGCTGACTATAGCACTTGAGAGCCTGAATACAAAAGTTAATAACCTGAAATTCAGTTATATGCCAGGAAAAAAATTCACAAGGAAGGATTTTATATCAGCCTACAATGACAGAGAAGCCAAAACAGGTACATCAATCACTGAATAAAGTTATTATTCATTAAATTACAAGACAATGAGAGGTAGCACACATAATCGACTCAAGAATTTCCAATAGCCTTTTGGAGTTTGTCACTAAAATAAATGTTTTCATTCGCTCCTCTTCCTTATGTGACAAGAGTTGGAACATTTCAAATATAATGCAATTACTGTAAATAATATTGTTCAAAATGGATGCTTCTATTTAGCTGAAAGTTCTATATTTAAGTCTAATAATCTCTATGAGCAGCAGATTGAGGATATCTGATAACAAAGTCACAAGTTGCTATATTACCTTATGTGTTTTCATGTCAACACCATGCCCACAGCAGGATTACAATTCCAAAATCACTTGGAATGGAATAAATCATGGCTATTTATATCATTGTCCTCAAAGTACATGGAAATCCTTTTCATGATTCTTATATAATCAATGCGTTCTGATAGTGTAAAATGTAAAGGAAGTGTAAAAATGCCAAATCCAATGTTCAAACAATATTGTGCCCTCAAGTTAGTCAGTATCTGAAACACATGCTTGTGTTTTGGAACATGACTGAACTGAGCCCACACATTTCTGGTTTTAGCATGTGTGATTTTATCAAAATGTTCAGAGTTAAATTTCTGGTTACGTTATGTACTGATAGCTATAAAAGCTAATGACTGTACTGCAGGTTGGAGTATACTTATACCAGGATAAATGAAGAGTAATTTCACCATAGTGCCTAAATGCCTTCATGTTGAAAACATAACTGATATTTCTTTTAAGTAACAGTCAAATCCAAAGCAATACTTGATGGCTGGGAGGCACACATCATCTATACTCTAGCTACTTTTAATAACAACATTCATTAATCATTGTAACCACCGACCAAAGAGTATGTATGACACAGACACCTTTCTGAAATGTCTTCCTGTTAAAAACAGACTGCTTTAAACCGGTGTCACCAAGTAAATCCCCATACTTCTAAGTGGACACACCCCTAAACCAGTCCCTCCTCATTTAAAAACCATCCAACCAGAGGACTGACACCTCTGACACCTTAAGGAATCCACATTCCATGAAAAAGCTGAGGCAAATTGATTGTGCCTGCAGAATGGCTCTGGGTCTCCAAATCCTAAGGCAGGAGTCCAGTCACATCCTGAGGACATGAGGTCTTTCCCACCCCCTTCAGGACTGCATAACAGCAAAAGGCAACACAAGCTTCATCGGCTCAGATTGTTAGTTCAGCTATATTGACATAGTAAATTCATAGATTGTGGGAAGTGAATTTTTGTCCTTCCTAAGAAGAGGGTCTAGACACAGCCTCTTTCTTCATCACCCTTTCAAGCATCTCCTTTTTCCTCCTCAAGACCTAGTTTCATTTGGTTTGTCAGCTTTCAAAGATCACTGTGGTCTGGGCAGAACTCCACGATCACCTTTCTGTTGCCAAATCTAACAGACATAACATAAAAGGAGTATACTGTTATATTTCCCCTTGTTTATGGGGAAAAATCAGCTATCTTGTTTCAAATTTTCCTGGAAAATATGTTTTGAAAATGTTCTTCATCCTGTACATTGGCACTGGATTGAATTTTAAGGATAGGTCATCACATTATTCAAATTCTCTGCATCATGTTGTGTTTAATAACATGATCATGACTGTGAAAATTATTAAAACAGCAAAATCACAGTTCAGAGTTTCTAGGGATGACTCAGAAATGCTTTTAACTTCAGAGAGGTTGTTATGTTTTTGTCTCCATAAAACCACAAGGTTACACATCATTTGGTATTTAACACCAATATTTTTCTTTACTGTGACTCTAGTGCGGCACTGGAACAGTTTGGGCAGAGAAGTTGTGGATGCCCCATCCCTGGAAACATTCAAGACCAGATTGGATGGCACTTTGAGCAACTTGGTCTAGTGGAAGGTATCCCTGCCCAAAGCACAGGGGTTGAAATAATTTCATCTTAAAGGTCCCTTCTGACCCATACCATTCTACAATTCTAGGATTTGTAAAAGTCAAATCAGTTTAAATCTGTCGGTTTACAGGCAACTTTTCCAAAGAACCATAAACGAGTCAGTTCCCAGTGCCAGATTCCATTTTCACAGACTGAGCAGCATTTTATAACATTGCTCTGCCAAATTATCAGGGCCTGATCAACATGCAGCTTTACAGATATACATCACTGGGATCAGATGTTTGGAAGGAAAATACCTACCCTCTGCAGACATCAAGCCTATTGCTATGGAACAAAGATCTTCCCACCAAGCATTCCTGACAGCAGAGCTGAAAACGTTTAACAATTCTTTCATATCAAGAGACATAAAGGGAAAGAGCTGCAGGCAATCTCAGTTCTCCCAATATCATTAACTTCTTGTCCTCCAGCCAAGAACAAATCTGAGCAACTTGTTTATGTGTGAACATTGAAATATTTATCCGAAGCTCACTTAAAGTTAGGTGAAGCTTTTCCATTATATGGTGGACACTGGATCAGGTTCTGTTAAAAAGTCTAAATGGGTAATATCACTTCATAAAATATTTCTGTTCCCTTCCTTTACTTACCATGGTCCAGACATTGCATTAGGCAAAGACTGACTACCAATGATCTGTTAGGGGATACATTTCAGGTATGTAGCACATCAATAATATATATGTCTTTAAAACATATTTTTATACATGGATATATATTTTCAAGGCTATTCCACACTACTCAAATGTCCAGTGTAACTTTACTGAAGCATGTATTTATCACCAGGATTTATCAATTGTTAAAAGAAGAGAGAGAAGTGAATTTGCTTTAGGAATAAGACATCAGGAGATGTGCTTAGTTAATGGATACCATTAAACTGATAGAATCATTTAGATTGTAAAAGATCCTTTAAGATCATTGAGTCCAGTGGAATCCAAGTTCCCTCCTGCCACTGCTGCAGATCCAAGTTAGGCTGCATCCTCCATGCCCACACAGTCTCAGCATCAATCAAATTACACATAAAGCAAGAAATCCATGCTTGAACTGCTACAATTCAGCTAGAGTGCCACAGGCTAATTAACCTCCACTTTGACAACACATCTCCAAAGGTTAGCTTGTCCCTTTGGACTTCTTAGTTTGTTAATTTAGTTTTGATGCAGGTTAACAGGTGAGCATGTGGTTTAAGAACTTCTCAAGGTTTAGAAAACAGGTGGTAAGATTCACTTTTTGACAAAAGCTTGGCTTTAAAAATAAGCTATTAAGACTGGAGTTAGGATTTTTCCAAGCTGCTAAAGTTCAATACTTTCTGACCAGGTTCTTCTAGCTATTTCATGTATGAAGAGTGTGAAGTTTAATATCAGATTTACTTATCTGATTATATTTGATGTTACATGGGATTTTTTTATTTAGTAGAATGGTACTGCAATATTCTGAAATCACAGAACAAGTGTAAGTCAGAAAAATACAGAAACTGCAATATACAGTTCAATCACAGGGGATGATTACTGTGAACCTCATCAGTGTTTTTCAGTAACATTTGCTGAGATTCATTCCCTCATTTCATACAATCAACTGGAGCCCAAACTGTAACAATATCCACTTACTAGTAAACCAGCTTTATATTTATTAGTGCTGGCAGGCAGGGACTGCAGCCTCTCTTTTGAAAGAAAGTGCCATGACATAAGTGCATAAGGCCATGAGATGTCGTTATGTCAGATCATCAAGGTGTTTTTTCACCCCATGTATTCATACTGGGGCTCTATGCATGCCTATAGATAGCATCCGTTCATCTGAATAATGTACTATTAATCTTTTGAGACATTTTAACTTCTTAACTGCACATACTTCAAGTGCAAGCAGGAAGACAAAATCTTCTAGATAGGAAATGCTTTTACAAAACATCTCATTCAGACACTGATAAATATAATTGCAAGCTCAGTGATTTTTCTCTATTCCCACAAAACAGCCACCCCAAGGTCAGCCCTGTAGAGACAAACTGCTGATAATGACCAGCTGACAAGGTTTCTTTCAAGCTAGATCTGTACTTTTCATCACAGAAGACAGCATGTAGAGCTAACCTAGAAAATATATATATCATAACCAACTGTAGAAGCAGTAATTCAAACCACTTCTAAAAAATGAATAATGTACTCTGGGCATCAAGTAGCAGGAAATTTAGGAACCTGCTGTCAGGAATTAGTATCAGAAAACAAGCAAAAGTACTCACAGTCATGTTCAACGCTCTGTCAGATGAAGAAAAGATACATCTGTTTCTACAAATCTTTAAGGAGACTGCATTCCCACTTACTAGAGTTAGCAGAATTTGAAAATTGGAATTGTTACATTTTCCAGTGCCAAAACCAGGTTCAACTGACCTCAAGTTCAACAACCATCAAATCCATTTATATAAATGTAACTAAATAATTCTACTGAGCACACACTATTAGGATGTGACATCATGGTCATCATTTGCATTTCTTGAGTCTTATTTGCATTTTTACAAGAACAGTAAGTAACAGGAACGTTTTGAAACAGATTTTGTTGATGTTAAAGCAAATTTTAGTTATGCTGAATTCAGCTCTCTGCAGCTATACTTTATCTAACACCAACTGGCTATCTTCACAGAATCACAGCATGGTGAAGGTTGGAAGGGATCTCCAGAGGCCATCTTCGTCCAAACCCACCTGCTCAAAAATGGCCACTTAAAAGCATTTGCCCAGGACCATGTGCAGACAAATTTTTAACATCTTCAAGAATGGAGTGTTTGTAAACAGATCATCATCTTCCAGATGCATATGAAATCTTCCCAAAGCAGAATTGCACCACTTGTTCTAAAGTCATTGACCAAAAACAGGTCTGCTTGATCCTACTCACCCAGCTAAGTGTGACTGTTTCTGCTTGATCCTACTCACCCAGCTACATATAACTGTTTGTACTTATTCTATAGTACATGAAAACATAAGAACTGTTGAAACAACACTGACAATGTAAAAAATGAGAATGGAGTATCTTGCTTTTTTCCTACAGTGCAATTTATCAATGTCACTCTTAGAGATCATTCCATTGAATAAATTGTCTCTTTCTAATGGGGAAAGGGAAGATGGTTATTAAAAAAACAGGAAAAAAAACCCATAGAACCTCTGCTAGCCATAGTCATTCATTTTTAAAACAGTAATAAAAACATGTAAATGATTCCCTTTGTTTAGACTTTCTGCTAGAATTCAGCAATATTTTGCTGACCTGGAACCTGACTAGAATGGACACTACTTCAATAAAACATCTACATTACTTTTTTTTTCATGTGCTTAAATAAAGGCTTTATCAAGGAAACTTTCTATTAGAAGTTAGACAACAAAATCCACTTAAGGAGTAAAGTTCACTACCATACACTTGCATTTTGGTTTGATTTCCCTTCTAGATAAAATTAGCTTGTAAAACGTTAAACAGTCAAAAAGCCAAACATTCTGTCACTTCATCTTCTTCCACCTTCAAGATGGAGAGAGAACAACAGTTTGATCTAATTACATTTCTTAAATACTGTGTTTAACAGCACAAACTACCTTTTAAATTACTTAAGAAATCTTAAGTGGCAAAATGGTCTTCACTTTTTACCTATTTAGGATAAAATGAACACTGATTTTGCAGGGGGGAAGGAAAAGAGCAATGTCATTGGATATAGACCTTCTCTCAGGTACGTTCGTGTAGGCTGAGAGCCAACCTAATTAAAAACAAGGTAGAAACACTGCATTTCAGGATGTAGTCTGACATGTCCTTTCCACATGCCCAATTGAGGATGACCTTCCTTTCTTCATCTACCACAGTGTGAAACTTTTTATAGTTCAACAGACAAAGGAAAACACAATCTCAACATTTAAAATGAACTCGTTAACTCAGAGCCACAGTGTGCCTTTATATTAATGAGGATCCTGTAGCTCAGACATCGTTCAAACAGTTTGTCATTCATTAATTCACCTCACAATTAATTATATGCAGTGCTTTTAATATCTATTCTGATAAAACTTCATTTTGAATAATATAAGTTTATTCATCTGTGTAAACTGTCTACACGTTTAGGAATATAATGTCCAGCACCAAATACCATGGGTTGACCTCACCATTGTTAACAGCTCTTAGGCTATTGTCAAATTAACCCTAGTGCCAGGCTATAGGCTATCAATACTGAGTGTTCCCTCCTCATCAAAATGTCAAATTGAGATGGAAAAAAAATGTTCTTTTTTTCCTTTTCTGTAAACGGGTATTGGACCTTACATGACACTATAGAGAGACAGATAGCAATCTTCTGCAAATAACAACACGTGGATTTCAGTTGGTGTAACTCAGTCTAACCCCAGTGAAATCATGGTAATTAGACCTGTTAATTGAGTGAAGGAAGCATCTGCTTCATAAATTCAGAACTGTCTCTTTCTAAATAAACTAAAATAATAACAATCATGTGATGGAATAGCAATTTACTCTTGCCTTTTCACAGCACTTTACAAATAGTAATTGCTTCTCTGCAATGGTTCATCACCTCCATTGTAACAGCAACAGCCATCACTTCCAGTCATTGTCCTCTATCTTCCTAAAATGGATGTGCACCATGCACATGACTGAGCTCTCCAATTAATCATGGCCATTAATCATGAAACACAGCACTTTTATAATAGCTTTCATCTCCACAGTGCCTTGTAAACAAGCACTAAACACAAGAACAGGGCATTGAGCTAGATGAACAATAATCATTATCCTCCATTTCCAGCTAAAGCACAGTTCTGCCAGGTAGAGCTCTATACAGGACAGGGCTTTCCTTCCATCCTACACTCAGTCTGTCCTAGATCACCTCCTGCAATAGCTTAACCCTTCTATTGCTAGGCTCTATATCTCTTCCTTCCCACATAAAACATTCCAGACAATTGGATATGCTGTACCTTTTTCCAAAGGTCTTTTTCCCCCTCAGTTTAACACCACCCAAGGAAACGACTCTTTAGCTGTTCATACTAGACCCTAATGTTACCTGTAATATTACCTGTTATCCTCATGTTAATGTAACCTCAGGTTACAACCTTCTCTTCTCACAAGTCTAGCTTTTGACTGTAGCACACGGAGATGGTGTTGCAAAGCACCTCCTCTCACTATCAAACATCTTGTGGAAAGCAGCAAACCCTGAAAAAGCACTTGTTAAAAAAAATACATAAAAGTAAAGCTATTGCACTGTAAAATGTAAATAGATGGCAAAAGTTCACTGCCTAGAACTGAAAGAAACTTCCAAGATTCCTTCAAGGTCTTACCATGAAGGAGAGATTTTAATTAACAAACATAATATGAGAGGCAATATTTTGTTTCAACAACAGTTTCCTACTGAAAAAATGTCAATATTGACAATCTCTTTTTTCTGATTTCCAAATTGGAAGGATTTTTGTTTCACTTTTTTCCAAGTATATGTTAATTCCTGGATTTGTAGGGTTTCCCCTACACAGCCAAGTGTGTCTGCTATCCCTGTCCTGCCCTTAAGAAAAAGAAAGTACAAAAAAAATAGCTTGTGGTTCCCACTAACTCTTTCATACGTTTGGAAAAAATACTTTTGTCATTTTATTCCAAAATAAGACAGGATTAAAAAAAAAAAAAAAACCTCAAGAAAACCAAAAAGATAAAAGCAAAATTAATGACTCCTGTTACAAAATCCAGTAACTGAGAATGAAGCACTTACTAATGCACTGAAAAACCATTGTTTCACTCTCAGTGGGCCTGATTCCATCATGCCATCACTGACCTTGGCTTGATTTGCCTGAGCTTGTTGTTCTAACTTTCCACAAGAGCTCCCTATCTCCTGCTGCCCTCACACTGCAGGTGCAAACCAGACATATGGTGCATGTGTAATTTTTTGCTTATTAATTACTTTGCAGTAATTAATTACAATAATTCATCTCAAGCTGCTGACTTGCATTTCTCTGGTTAAGTGAGGTCAAAAGATTCAGAAATTGGGGGGAGTTATATTTTCCCAGACCAGCTGGCTTGCTGAACATATACAGTCTTACAGGTCTTGAATAGCAGGTGCTACTTTCCAAGGTTTGGAAAGAGAAAAACTCTAGAGTTCTGCTGCTGTACGGCCCAATATTCTTGATGCCTGAAAAATGCTCAAGAAAGTTGTCCAACATAACAATGGAAAGACTGTTAACTTAGATGTAGCATGAGGAGTCAATATGGTTCAGAGTTCTTTCCAAGACCTAACACTTCATCTGCTTCCCCTCATTGCTTGATATTTATGATGTACTCTTGTCCTCAACCAGCAGCAAATTTGTGTTTACCTCATGTGGTCTTTGGGGAGTGTAAATGAAGGTAAGGTGGAGCAGGGAGTAACAAAAGGTAATGGGTACAATTTGAAACACAGGGAAAACACGTTTTCACTGTGTCAGTGTTGAACACTGACACAGATTGCCCAGACAGGTTGCAGAGACTCCATCTGTGGAGATATACAAAGCCTGAATGGATGTGGTCCTGAGCAACCTGCTTTCACTGACCTTGCTCTGAGGAGACTAGTTGACCTGAAGAGGTGCCTTTGAGCCTCAGTCATTTTGTGGTTTTGTGACTTTTACTGTTATCTGAGTATCCTAATGGAAAGCCTGGAGTCACCACCAGTTTGAAAAGCTTTTGAGTGAACACATCATGGTAACACTCATCTAACACAACCAGTACATTTGACACCGGATGCTCTAGGAGTCTAAATCAAAGCCTAGAGAACAAACAGAAGTATTTCTTTAGAGCTTTATAAGGAATAAATAGTGAACAACTCTTCCAGAGGAATAGCCTGTGCACACATTGCATAATAAACATGTAAGATCTGTCACTATAAATGAGCATGCTCATTTCATTACTAATACCAGCCATAAATTATAGCTGATCAAACCATGTCTTGCAGATAAATGGCTTAATAATTCCGTAATTCTATTTTTAATGCCTTTAAAAAACAAACAAACAAACAAACAAAAGGCATAAAAAGTCTGATGCAATTTAACAGAATGGGATGAAATGCCATGAAAGAAATAAGTACAATAAATAAAACAGGCAAGAAAAGCTGTGACGCAGGGATCTCCTCTGTACAATATTCCCTGATGCTAAGCAAATCCATTCCCTGTGGAAATGAAATTAGGGGTTTCAAAATAATCTCTTTTGCCATTTCAGAGGCCTCAACTCTGAGCTCAGACAGGTTGCTCAGAACCTCAAAATGATGATTCTGTCAGTCTGTGTTTAAATTTTATGCTTCAGAAGCATTTCACAGAATTCACTTGGACTGAAAAGGGAAGGAAACTTCACAGCAGACTAAATGGTTCTCTTGCCAGAATGTGGGCTTTAGATGTTCAGGTTTTCCCTGCCATCACCATCAATTCACATACAAAGTCCCTATTGTTATGGGAACCTAGTTCCTAATTCATAGTTATAAATCCTCTTACATTTCTGCGCTATGCATCAAAGCATCTGTCTAGCAATGAAATTGCAATTACGCAATTCCACAAAACTACACTCTATTTTCTAAGTGTATGTAGAAGCCTGCATTTTTACTCTAAGTACCAAGTCAGACTAATTCAATGCATCCATTACTCTAATCCAAGCACTAAGAAGCTTTCTGTGAACACTACTTATTCTCAGCCATTGCCACAAGCTTGCTAGTATTCTATGTATTTAATTTCTTTAGGTCATGCTAGCCAAGCCATTTCATGTTATTTAATTTTTCCAAACAGATTTTCTATTAGAAGTTAATGTTCATATCTGCTGTTTGAAAGAGATTTATAATTTGTTTGAATTCTGAGATGTGCCAACCATTATTTCTGTTCCCTAGTTCTTAACTTTCCAAGTCATAAGAGCCAGAAAAAATGCTTTCACATCTTAATTGATTCGCCATAAAATTCCTATCAGTTGTGCTGGGTAGTAGACACTTCTAAGCTAATGGAATTGGGCCATTTCATTACAAAAATATCTTTAAAAACCATCTACATCTGTCTATCATAATTTTCAGTATTACTATGGCTTTCATCATAGAATGGTAGGGTTGGAAGGGATCTTTAGAGATCATCTAGTCCAATCCTCCTGCAGAAGCAGGTTCACCTAGATCAGGTGGCATAGGAACACTTCCAGGTCGGTCTTGAAAACCTCCAAGGAAGGAGCCTCCACAACTCCTCTGGGCAGCCTGGTTCAAAGGATCCTGTTGATGTTTCACATACAGAAATCTCCCATAAGGACTAGGACAGTTTTATGACAGGCCACAATGTCTGAATGTCACCACATAACACCTGGCAAAAGTCACCCTACCCAATGGGACAATGAGACACAAAGAGGAGGAAGAAGGAGCAGCACTGCAGATCACAGGATCTCTACAAGTGAGGACCAGAACTAACAGCCTGTCCCAGCTTACAGGACAAAATTAATTTAATAGCTTGTAAACCTTAGTCGCATAAAATCCTTCAGGAAAGAAACCTTCTGAGCAAATTTATCAGCTGATGACTTAAATTCTGCACAAATTTCAGATGGTGTAGGCCAGTCAGAGAAGAACGTGGCATATCAATACACATCAAACAAGAATGCAAGTTTGCCTGTGCAAAACTGCCAAAATTGATCATAAAATGCCAAAAGTCTTAATGACCCACTTGATGTTGTCTGCATTGACACCAAAATGATGTTTTCTAGACATCATATTTTAAACTGCAGGTTATACTCTTGCTCTGCATATACGAAATTAACTTACAGATGGATACCATTATTTCACCTACTATATCTATGGTACAGGTGCCTAATGTTCCCCTTGGATATGATAGTCTAATTCTATATTCCATACATCAAATCTTCATAGTCATATAGGGTACATTGGGAACTCCCTGTCTTTCTTTTTTAACAGAATTAAATATAGCTTCAGATTAACTGAAAGTGTGGAACATACCACATTTAAATTAATAGAGTCCTTCACATGATAATCAAATTGTAATTCATTTTTCTCAGGGGTTTTAGTAATCCATCAACATCCTTCTATGCACACCCTTATATGCCAAAGATAACACTTGAATATCAGAGATTTGTCAGATTTGAAGTATTTGGTTGTGTTTAACATGACATTTAACAGTGTGGTTTCAAACCTCATTCATATTCATTCGTGGAAAAGATTCTGATGGTGTTATATGACAAAATTACTAATTAATTCGTGTTCAAATTCACTTTCTCAGCTTGATTCATGTGCTTACTTTACCCACTTGAAGACAGACCCTCTGACTACACTGGCGTTTCTGAATTAGTAAGATGAAATTGTTTCTTGGTTCAACTGTTTTCTGCTTTGAATATTTTTAGCCTTAGCTATATATAACTTGCCGAACTTTAAGAAGTCAAATATTTCATTTAAATATTTGGTGATCAAAGATGTATCTTTATAACACAGAAGAAGCCCTAAATCCACTTAAAATGAAAATTCAGAAGAAAAAGAATTAGACAGTCTGCTGGATTGTCAGACCCATTTATCAATGGTTTTATTTCAAAACGATCTTCTCCTAAGCAAAGAAAACTGAATCAGGGGCAAAACTTCACTTTCAAGGAATACTCAAAGGCACTATCGTTGTTTTTGATATCATTAAATTCAAAATACTACAGTAGTGTTGTGACCAGGAAAATCATTTGGTCCAGTGGCACATTAAATAATTTTCTGTGAATAATTAAAATTCTAATCCTTTCAACTCTTTGCATTGATTCAGCATTAAGAAAGTATGGTACTAATCTTCATATCCATGTAGACTGTACTAGGACCAGAGTGTTTCCTAAAGCTATCTTGTCATTGTCTATGAGGATCAAGATGTTAATTTCTACTTAGAAATAGTCCCTAAAATCAACATTAATCTCTGATATTTAACTTTCAATAAAACCAGCTTCATGATTCTTTCACAATGGCCATTAGAGTAAAAGCAAAGCAGTGAACCCTCACCTTGTAGCCAGGTGTAAAGGTAGGCATACCCCTGAAATGGCTCAGTAATACAAACGACTGAGTAAACAACATTACTTGTACCAGATGGTGTCTACCCCAGGTCAAAACAGCTGTTTCTTCGTGTTGTGGCTGCCATGAAAGTCCATGGGAATGAGAAACCAGAGAAAATCCAGGATGCTTATCCTGACTGAGCTTGAGTTCAACAGTTCACTCTACTTGAGTCTCCTTGGTTAGAATGTAATTAAGCAAAGGGCTCTGTACCACCTGCAAACTATCTCAACTCATCCACATTCCATTTAGAAATATTTTCATGTATTTTTATTTGTCTTCAGGTAACTGCTACAGCTACTGTCTTCTACATCACCTTTAGGGAGTGCTGCCAAAACTGGGACTATTGGCAAGGAAATGAGGCAAATATTTCACTGAGCCTTCCAGGAGAGTTATGAGAAACCTTCTGTTTCAGTTCCTAAGGGTGTTTATCTCCTAGAATGATGCCTTTAACATTTGTCATGATCATAAAGCAAGACAGGAAGCTTCACTCATTAAACCATACAGATTAAAACACTGGCTTTCTCAAGAGAGGGGAGCAGCTTGGCTGAGGGTTATAGCCAAGAGCTGACACTTCCCAGGTCCCTAGTGACTAGGAGTTGAGTCACTATTAAATCCTCACATTTCCAACATGCAGATTCCCATATTAGATGACTATTCAGCAAATACTGACAATTCACCTGTAGGAAACCACATACTGGTGGGAAGGAAGCAAGGACTGACTGAGGTTAAATCCACAGGCAGAAGTAGCACCTGGAAGTTCATACCTGACCATATTACCATACTAACCATAGTAAAACTGAGGCAAATGCACAGTATCTGTTATAAAATGAATTTAATAATGCCAATCAAATCTGTTCCCCCATGACAGAGACAACAGCTAATTGCACAGCTCAACAGCCAAAGCTGCTTGCAATACAGCCTGATTTCTCTTGCAACAAGTTGATCTTGTACATCTGCAATGCACTAAACATAATTATCTGCTAATTTTCCTAAATGGAAAAATGAATTTAACTTCCTGAAGCACAAAATGCCTTCTGCACACCAGCTTGCTGAAGCCAGTGCTATCATATCTACAAAGCACCAGTACATGTTCTAATTGCACCTTAACTAATGATGAGACATTTTCAGAAATAAGCTTTTATACATGTCAAGCCTCAAAAAATGGCTTCATGGTGTTTGTTGAACCTATTATTTTCTTTGTCTTTAATTTCAATGAAACTAGAATTTAAACAAATAAACACCTCCCTTGAGAATGTGCAGTACAGACCTCAGTTCCACAAACTCTGTAGTATGTTCCTTTATTCGTAAGGATAATTCCATCAAAGGCCATGATACTGCTCACATTAATGTATCACAAATGAAATATTTATAGTTTTAATCATTATTAACATTCTATGTAAAAATTTCAAAGAAATATTACAATACTACAAATAAATTACACAGAGTGATTTATGAGCTGCAGTTGCAGTTAAGTCTTAAAGGAATCCAAATGCCTGCAGCCTTCTACTACAAACGCTCCCATATATTCTGATGGCATATAGAAGTGAGAGGGGGGGAAAAAAATAGGTCAGTTGATCTGCCAGTGACATGACTCTGTCATGCTGCATAGCCAAAATTACACATTGACTGGCATTAAATCCATAAAAGAAATGTTGAAAGTTAATCAGGATTGATCTGCTACTGATCTATTCATAATAGAGCTCAGGGTCTACACAATAGGGCACAATGTCACAAATGAGTCAGGTGTAATTAGGCTGCAATTGACAGGTTTATAGGAGTAAAAGTGGCATGAGCTAAGAATTGAGTCTACTAATCTATATAGCAAAGCAACTTGCTGTTTATACAAATGCTGATGTAAACTTTCCAAATAAGCAGAAATTATTAGTTTAACATATGTATTTTATTTTCTGATCTGCATGGTTTAACAAAGTGTTTCTGTATTTGGAAGGTTGGTTTTACAAACTGGAAGTTTAACAGACTTGTGCCTCGCAGCTATTTCTTTTAATCCATTTGATTTTCTTAGTTGTCTCCTCAAAGCATGCTGGCTTTACATGAGTATGTAATTGCTTTGCAAATTAATTAACAGAATTAAAACTTACTCTGAAAATAGATGAGTTGCTTTAGCATTCAGACTTTGAGAGCGTGTCAAGGGAATTTACTACTTGGGGACTTTGCCAATGTTATAGCTAAATGAGTGGGTAATCCTGTCAGAGAGTGGAATATGAGCCTGAGAGGATTCATTTGTAACAGAATATACCTACATCAAAAGGGATATCTGAAGGAAGGAGATCAAAATGATCCTGCTGTGTGACTGCATCATGGAATCAACTGCTCTAGCCCTGCAAGGCTGATCCTTCAGTCCTTTGCCCTTCAAGCAGACACATGGGTGAACCCAAAGAATAAGAAGACTCACATTAAAATATTCCTTTAAAGTTTTGGGAGGAAAATGGAGCTTTATTCTACTTTGGGACTAAGCATTAGAGAGATGGATCACAATCACAGAACCCCTGTACTAATGTGAGAAGCAAGTGGTATTCATCTTTCTTTAATGCAACAGATATCTAAACTCTTGTCCATGTCCTGGAAGATTAAGTTAGGTACCAAAACTCAGAATTAACTCTTGAAAAGAAAACACTTAGCTTATTTAAAGATCATAGAATGGTAGGGTTGGAAGGAACCTGTAGAGATCATCTAGTCCAACTCCCTTGCAGAAGCAGGTTCACCTAGATCAGGAGAGTTTTCTCACTTTCCTAATCTGGAAGCACTAACTTGTTTTATAACACTGCAAAGTCATCATATCTGCCTGTACATCTGATTGTGTTTTTAAGCTTCTCTTTCCTCGTCAGAAGATTGAAAAGATAAGCCTGTTAAAAAGAAAATGTGGATGTCATGTATTCACACCTCATAAGTGTGTATTAGCAGCACCATCATGGCAATCTTTCTTCTGAAGAGATTCTTGTATTCTCTCTATATCCTCCATGTTATTTCACTCAGCTGCAGTGTGAATGCTGCAAGGCCATGAGTACTTAGTGTCTCAGTAGATCAGATGTGACTTCTCTTTTTCAAAGACTGAAAATGAGAAAAAACGAGTCTTTGAGACCTCACATGGAAAGATCCAGCTTCAAAGATAACTCCCAGCAAAGTAAACACTGATGGAAACTCTTCTCCTGATGATAGTGGTACTGCTGTCGTGGACTGTTGAAAGGTCATGCTTTCATTTTGATCTGGTTTAAATATATGAAAGTTTAACCATTCACACTGATTTCTGAAAGGGTTAGGGTATTTTCTACTCCAGTTTGAGTTGTTGTGAGTTTGGGGTTTTTTGCTAATGATACACATTCTTTATTTCTCAAACATTCAATGAAGTTTCTTCAGCACTTTTCACTTTGATTAATCTCACCCACTACCTCTTTCTTTTTAACACAACCCATTAGGTTTACATCACTTCTTTTTCTGGGATGTGTACAGCAGGCTTTATTCTGAAAGTCAATTTTTTAAGTGAATTTTCAATTACCATTTTGTTTTCTGCTTTACAAAGTGATTGCTGCTGGCAGCCACAGGAGATCTAGCAAAGAATAGCAGTGAAACAGAAATGTGGGGTTTCCACACTTTATTATCTAATGCTACTGGCTCCCTCAAAACAGCATCTTTTATGCTGATCTTACATCTTCTTGAAGTTGAATTTTCTATTTCTTCTGTTTCTATTTCTCAAAGCAGCCTACTTGCTGCTGTCTCTGATGTGTCCAATGAAAATGTGACATGAAGAATTAAAAACAAAAAGAGGTGCCGTGCTGCTGTACTTTGGTGTTTGGTTGATCTGTTCCCTGGGAAATGGAAGTCTTCTTGTTTTCTTACAACCAACTTTTAATTTGCTGCAAAAGAACTGGAGTTTACAGGAAAATGATTGAAATTACTGTGAAAAGCATTTTTCCTTTTCTCTAGAGGACTACACTGGGTGTAACTTTCATTATCGCTTCATGCTGACTATCTATTTGGTTAATTTTGGCCCCACATATTGTTCACCTCAGTCCATTTTCCTTCTTTGTTGGGTTAAGCCAAAATTAACTAATGATCCTTATTTTGTATTCTGAATTAGTTACCAGCCCTGTCTCCTACCTTTTCACCCTAACCAATGCAGCATGAACACTTCCCTGTCTGTACATCTGTATGACACCAAAAGCTGTCACAGAACACAGATAAATGCTTCAGAGCAGAAAAAAAAAACAACCAAAAACAAGCAGAGCACTGCATGGCTTTAAAATTGAAGCAGGCATCCTTCCAGAGAGGTAAAACCAATCCACTTTTCCTCCTCCAGGATTTTTCTTCCTACAGACTGGGTTCTGTTCTCCAAATTCCATGCCAGTTCCTGTCACTAGGCCACTGATATTTCACTGGTTTGCTTTTTTCAGCAGAGTTATTGTTAATCAATCTCCAGTCTCCTAGGAGGCAGGATTTTCCCTAATTCCATTTCTTTCATGTTTATTTGCTCTAGCTTTAAAATTCCCTCAACACTGAATTATATCTATCTTCTTGACAAAGCACATGAGTCTCTCTGATAGACATCCTATCAATCTGTGGGTCATTTCTTGTCAACTTTGACCTCTTTGGAATTATCCTTGACCTTTCTCAACATCACAACTGCTTCTTTGATTTTGGATGGGATAAGGTTCCCAAAAGCACAGGGTGGTATCCCAGTCCCACTCTCCCTTTTTTATCTTTTGCTGTTGTTGCTACACAGTGTCAGCACACACATTATTTCACACCCTACTGTATCATTTTTATTTTCTCTCCTTATTCATTTAATACTTATTTTCTTATTCATAGAGTCTGTCATATCTCACAGCCTGTCATACACATATTAAGACATACTTTCAGAATAGCATTTTGTGGGTATCATTATAGGATATAGTTATTGCGTATTCCTTTGCAGTGAAACCAAATTATTCAGGAACTGGGACTGCTTAATCTCAAGATGAAAAGACTGAGACATCATAAAATTCTTGCATATGTTAAATCACACTGTGAAGAAAACCAGGATAATTTACTCCCCATATTTGTAATGAATAAGAAATAGGACAGGATTTTTGTTGACAGCACAGAAAACTTTTTCATTTAAGCGAGTGCCCTTTGCACAAGACATGTCTATAATCCATCTCTAAGGTAAATAGCTTTCACTGATTGTATCTATCAGTCATGCATATGGAAAGTTGCCAATAAAAACTCCGATTCTATAGGAAAACTGGAAGGAAAGAAAAAGGTTTCTCTACAGTAAGTTGCTTTTTTTCTCTTTAGCATGAGATATTACATTCATCCCCACCCAGAACACAGGGGTTATTTTGTAGAATACATCAACTGATTTTTGTATTGAAGTCAGATGCAAGACTTTGATCTGGTTAATAAAATCAAGAATAAGCTACAAAGGTATAAAAATACACAATGTTAGTAGTTTTGAAGGCCTATGTAATCATTATAAATAGAGCAGTTATGTTAAATGTTTAATTTAATTCATGTCAAAGACTTGATTTAGTAATGCACTACATATTAAGTTCCTCTTCTGCCTTCACTTTTATTTATTTATACAGTATGAAAAAAAGGGTCTGGGGAAATGTTTATATTTATATAGTTTATTCTATCATTTCTAGAATAATAGATCAAACTTTTGACCAGCACTGTTTCATGTTCCACTCCCAACAGCAGGAGGGCTTGGAAGCTCATGGCAGCAACATTGCCCCTGGGATACAGCACAGAATTCAGGAAAGCAAAAAGAAATAAGGGTAATAGATTTCAGTTTTTAGAAATGTATAACTGAGAACAAGTATTGAATCCTTCTGTTTAGTTAAACAGGCTTTATAATGGTTAGCTAAATCAGTAAGGACATGTCAAGTTCCAATCTCAGTACAACTACGGAAAAAAAAAGAGTCTTCCACAAAAGAAAACAACAGCTCACACACCATTCAACAGTGAAACCTATTACAAGAGACCATGTTTTCTAGGCAATTTTTTTCTTTAAAGAGCTGTCTTGAAGCAGCCACTGAGTATTCTGAAGGCAGCCCTCCTTCCCTGCATCAGCAGCTCTCTTCTTCTGGTTAAGCAGCCAACAGACCATCCCTACTTCTGTGTGCACAACTGAACCACAAGCTTGATGCAGACTTTTTGATGAGTTTGGAAATAATAGTTTCACAAGATTATTAATACTTTTTTTCTGAGATGATGAAGGCAGCATTTTTCAATAAACAATCTTTCATCTTCATTTTTTTTCCTTTTTTTAAAAACAGTCAAGAAAAATACCATTTTCAGTTGTATCCTGTCAGCTACTATGGGGTTTGGTTTAATAAGTGTTAAATCTCTTCAGACAGACTGAAGCCAAAACTTCACTTACATTTAATACCTGAGAATTAAAAACACATCCTTACTGGTTAGGCTACTGCTTAAGCATTAAATTTATGAGCTAATTTAATCAAAGATAGATAATCACTAGGCTTGTGGGTTTGTACATTTGTTCAGATGTTCTAATATCAGAGACTTAGCTTTGCAAATCTCACTAACAACAGAGACAGCATTAAAGAGACATTTCTTTTACAATATTGAGAGAGTGACTTCCTAAATGTAAGCAAGGTAAATAAGAAAACGAAGGGGTTGAGAATTTTTCCAGATGCATTTAGGAATATTTTAAAGCTTTATCCCTGTTCATTATTCAAGGGGAAAACAGTAACTAGCTTTAGTTAATATATGGAATTGAAAGAGAAGAAAGTAAAATTCATTTCAAAATGCAGATTTCCATAGTTTGCTTCATATGATTCTTCTGAGAACTAATGTGGTCCAAGTAGGATGCAATTAATTGCCTCTTCTCTTTAACCTTTCCAAAGCAAGACAGAGTCAGTATCCTTGGGGCCACCTGCATATAAAACAACATGTACTTTGCCTCTGGGGAAGAGTCAAAAAGTCAGATAGAGAAGGGAAATGACTGTGAACATAGTTTGCTGGGAAATGGATAAGTTCAATTAGAGTCTTTGCACTATGACTAGTGACATTCAAGGTTTAATTTACCAGTGGATGTACAGTGCATGAAAAACATTAATAAAGCTCTTTCCATGCTTATCAACAACACAGAATGGTTTAAACAGTCTAACCAAATTAGGTTTTTAGCAATCAATTTCTAGAGGCCCTTTAGGAGTTTCCCATTGGAGACATGAAAATGGGTGAGAGACATTTCTATTACTTCCCATGCTCCAGCTGCTGCTCTGGAGCTGGTTTAGGCTTAGCACTTTGCTTATCTGCAGATTATTGCAGACCAAGTGGATATCTGCTACCTGAGGCAAATGTGGCAGTTACGTCAGTAGCTACCTCTCATTGGAGACAGGGGAGGTGCAGACTGCAAGACCTTCCTAAACAAGATTATACACTATATACACACTATCCTATATACTAGATATATATACTATAAAGCCATGCACTCCTGCCTGTCTACTAACACTCCCTTGTAAATGCTCCCACCTTTCCTGTTTACCAGGACACTTTTATATGCATTCTCTTTAATCCACTAAATCTTGGATTCTTTCAATGATGAAAATATCAGAACAAGAGAGTCTCAACTGGGAGAGTTACCTAGAAGGCTATGCATTCATCTATTTCAACTACTCAAAATCATAATGATAAGGGTGTTCTCTCACACTCTCCCACCTTGTGCCTCTTGGGTGTGTTAATCAGAAATGGTTTTAAATAGATACCAGCTGTTTTCTAGTTCTGTTTTATTAGGTGTATGGGTCAGATACCTACTCTCAGAAGAGAGTCTCAATCTTGCTGTCTAGAAAAGTGCTCTCCTGAAGCCCTGAGGGCAATCAGGAAGTTTGGACAAAAGGCACCTCCTTACGGTTACCATTTCCCAAACAGCTACCTTCAGACAGCTTCCCAGATCACCACATGCTTTGTTTTCAGTCTCTCGATGGGGCCCTAAGCCCAAGCACTGACAGTATCCTACTGAGTTGCACACTGGACACTATTACAGTGAGTTTCCAAAAACTTTCTTTCTTAGAGCCAAGCTTTCACCTTCTTCAAACTAACTTTTAATCTTCTTCAGGAGCAAAGAAAATTAGTGTGATACCAATCTTCTGAAGGGCTGGTCCTACTCCTTGAGCAAAAGAGTAAGCCTGCTGTGAATACTAGCAGCAAAAGCTTGAGAAATTATCAGCTGTTGCCTCTGACTCTTCAGGGAGTTGCAAATTACCATTATTTACAGCTGATAGATGCCTCTGCAGGAGTTACCTATCATGATGCTCACATTAAAAACTCATTTATATCCTTAACACTAGATGTCTTGCTGATTTGAGTGTCCTTAAATGAAGGATTAATTGCCTCTCCCTTGAATATCTGATTTGGTTCCATCAATCTGATTACATCAGATTCCCTGGTCTACAGCACAAAACTTCATTATAGCCCAACCCCTGCTTGCAGCTCTATTATTATAAGAGCAGTGCTGACTGTGATTTCTGTGAAGCACCATTCTTCAAGGTGATTCCAGCTCTCTAACTCCATCCTTCATATTTTCTTACCACTGAGGTTTACAGTCTGCCAAACAGGGTTTATATCTTTCAGGGCAGAAAGTGTAAGCAGCAGTCAGGCTCACAGAGGAAAAAGCTGAAGGTAACCTATCTTAAGAAAGGCAGTGGGTACTTTTCTTGTGCTTGCTGAGTGGTCACTCATTTAATATGTGTGGAAACTGGGCCATTACCCAGATCACAATAGTAAAAGAAGAATGCTCTGTAAGAGATGCGCTCTAGAGGCTCAGCACCTGCCTACTTACCTGCACAATCTGCTCAACTCTTTAGCAAAGAGTTAAATGTATCCTGAGCTAAAAATCTGAGGTCAAAACTGCCTGGCAGTCAGCCTGCACCGTGCACTTCTGTTTCTTCCTCTAACTAGATATAGCAAAGTACCACAGCCTTTACTGTTGAAACATCACTATTATTTGCTCTTTTCAGAAAGAAACAGTCTCCTCTCAACTCTGTTGTAAGAGAAACCCTCAACTATGACTCCTTGCTAAATACTCAGCTCGTGGAGCTTTTTAAGATGCCTGGATAGTGTCATTACAAAGCAACATTGGATTCACTACACATTGGTACAAGAAGGATGTTGCCCTAGGAGTCCCACTCAGCAATGGTCCATGTGCCCCACTGGACCTTACATCCCCAGATGACACTGAGGACTGAGGTCAGTGACATTTTTTTCACACTATACCCTATGAAGAGAAGTGAACAAAACAGCTGGAACTTGGCAGGCTAGGAAATAGGAATTTCTGATAGAGTATCACAAGAGGTCACTTCTCATAGCTCCAATTCCCTTCAAAATTAACATATCCAAATTCAGTAGGAGATATAAGAAACTAAAGAGATCCTCCCTTTACTTTCCTGGCATACGAAAACACATTAACTGGTATGGATGTACTTAAAAATTAGATCAGAGTAGAGCAGGTATACCTTTTCCCAATGACAGCTCAGCCAGAAGAAACACAGTCATGTGAAAAGATTCCACTGTGAAGAATCAATGGTCCTAATAAAATCATTTTGAACAAAACTCCCCAAAAGGTGCACTTTCAGTGCCAGAATATTGCATTAACCTGACCTTTGGTTTAAAAGCAAGTCATGAAGGCCATAAAGATGCAGAGGAGGAAAGTATAATCATGTTTTAGAAGCACAAATTGTACAATTCAACCATGACTGACCTGCCTGACATTGGAAAATAAGCAACAGGGGGGCTGTGAAGGGGACTGATTGTCAGCAGAGCAATATCTGCCCATCTGAAAACCAGCATCTCCCCTATGATCAACTCCTCAGTGCTGCCCTAGGGCAGCTCACTGCTCAATCATTTCTTAGGCTCCCTGTGAATGCTATCAAGAAGAATAGCAGGAAAAAATGCTGAGAACCTCATGAAGAGAGTGCTGGAAAATATACTGCTGCTCCTTCCCTCGTTAGACAGCCAACCAGAAGGTGCAGAGTTAGACACAGCTCAAGTGTTCCCCCTAAGGCACATCCTTCAGCATCGTCTCTCGGCTTCGTGAGGTCACAGTGTCTGGTCAGCCTGGACATTTGAAGGCTGATTGCAATTACTTTAAGTTCTGTACTAAAGAAAAGCAAAAGCTCATCAGAATGCCTCAATGCAAAGCAGATTGCTTTTGCAACTTCACATTCATTTCTTCATAACCCAAAATAAAAGAAAAATAGAAAGGTGTGTCCATGTCAGTTTTTCCCTGCTCCCTTTTAGCTTTGAGGCTTTTCTTTCAGCAGCAAAACTGACAAGAAAAGGCCTGAACGTGGTGGGGCAAAAAAAAAAGAGATAAAGGCAAAAATCAGCTTTTCAAAAACCTTACAAATAAACAGCTCAAATCCATGACAAAAAGCTTGTAAGTTTTCACTTTCTTTAATGAAAATATAGTTTAAAAGGTTAAATTGATAAGGAGATAGTAGTTTTCAGGAGCTGCAGTTGAGAAGTCTACACCCTATACATGTACCTGCTACCCACAGCAGAATAGTGCTAAAAATACTTTGCATTTTAAAAAGACATTTTGCTTTTCCAAAGCTTTTCACACCCCCACACCCCCACCCCCAAAGTCTCAACACTGTTTGAAATAGCTCAGTTCTATTTTCGGAAATACAGGATTACAAAGTGTCCTACAGTGATATCTCTATCCAGATTCTAATGAACAGTCATCCATAAAAAACTGCTTGCTGAGAAGTGGCTATAAAGCCCCTGAAATCAGGCAACAGGACCATCATAGCTAATATGAAGATAAATGAATATTCTGCCTTGGAATCACTTATTAGCCTACAAGAGGACTGCAGGGGGGTGCATATATACAAGGATGACAAGTATCTGCCAGTGTTAAATGTAGCAGGAGCCTCTGAGCACAAGCAAAAAGGAGTAAGGTTTTCCAGAGCCAGTTGCATTAAGGTGTTAATCTCAGAGAATTGTCTGCAATTTTTCTGCATCTCCCTATTTTTAGGGCAATAATGCTAGTGTAAAAAGTCAAAGGGGGTAAAAAGGACCAGTCAAGGCACAGAAAGACTACTTTACAAGAAACAGCTAAGCAGGCTAGAATTTTGCAGCCTGGGGTGTAGATTCGCACAGGAGACATAGCAAAAGGATGCAGAATCTGGAATTGCACAGACACAGAGACTAGGGGATGTTTGTGCACACTCTATTCAGTATAAAGATTAGGGACATCAACTTAAGCTAGCAGCTAGCAAGATCAGAACAAATACAGAGAGGTGGTTCTTTACACGTAGCTAGTTAGCAGCACTCATGCTTTATGATTTGGTTCATATTAAAAACTGTGTATAGGCTCAAGGAAAAGTTGGAGCTGTTCATGTAAGAGAATCAACTGAAGATTGATAAACACACACAAGTACCTGGTGGGGGGTGTGGAGGCAAGCTGACAAGTCCTCAGAGCTTGAAGACAGTTGGAGTTCTGCGTGCCTGTCCTGTTCTCCAAGGATCACACTTAGGTGGCAGATGCACAGCCATCATGCCTAGCAGCTCACTTCAATACTTCTGTTTTCTCTCTTGGATACCTGTAGAGATGATTAATGCCATTGCATGCCCAATCTATTTTCCTGCTGTTTGGCAGTTGGGCTTTTTAAGCATTCAGATGTCTGTCTGTCGCCTTTTGCTTGATATCTAGCTTTTATATCAATACAAGCTTTGTACTGAAATGCAGCAGTACTAGGGGTTCAAGTACTTTCAAAAGCTGCACTCTGAATTCCCCAAATTCTGGCAAGAAACACAGTTTTGATGACTGTTGTCTTGTTTTTATCAGAATATTTTATGTACAGAACTCTTAAAAGTAAGTACCTGGCATTATTACTTAAAGGCACCACTGTAAATTATGACCTTGGTAACTGTAAGGAAAGGACATTTTCTCTTGAAGCATTTGCCTTTCCACAAAAATGTTTTCTTCTTCCCCTAGGGAACCTGAAGAGATTTGAAACAAATACGGGGAGCAAGGCATTGCATAATAGCAGATCTCCACTTTATTTAGGTTGGCTAACCAACGCATTTATTTATCTTCTCATTTAAGTTATCCAAGATTTCTCTGAAGCACAGAAAATTGCTGCCCTAAGGCAGAGTAGATCTTCACAGCTATGGAATGTGATATAAAGAGCCACAGCTCTCCAAGGGAAAGGGAAAGGGAAAGGGAAAGGGAAAGGGGAAAAGGGAAAAGGGAAAAGGGAAAAGGGAAAAGGGAAAGGGAAAAGGGAAAGGGAGTCCCAAATTTAAAGTATCCTGTCATTCCCTTTCCCAGCTGAATTGTCCCTGTCCTCAATACAGACAGACAATACACTTCTTCCATTGAGCACTTAAAATGTTTGTGACAATTAACTATATTGAGCTTAAAATATTCAATACTAATAGCTTTTTTGTAATGTTTAAGTGAAAGTAAGTGGGTAATTTCATGTAATCAAGCTTGAGCTTCTTTTGTAGCTAACAAAATATCAAAGCATACATAAAAGAAAGAAGAAAAATCTTTTCACACACAGTTCAGGAGAGCTTACTCATTTCTACAAGTTGATATTGGTTTTTTGTTTATTCATTGATTTTCCACACCCATTGCATGGGATTTTTTTTTTCTTTACACTTTGTTCCACAATGACAAAATTAATGACTGTATTAAAAGATAGCTCTTTATAGCAACATAAAAATAGATAATAAACAAGAATAGGAATCATTCTGAGTTACATTTAACTTCTATATTTAAAGGGAAAGCTTCTCACTATCAGAGTTAGACTGGTTTACAGCATTTGAGGACCTGATTCACTGAAAAAGTAGTTTCCACTAAATGGCATTAACTTCAAATCTATTCTCACATGAGCACTGATCCAGAAAACTACTCCCACCCATGCCACGAGCATCTCCAGAGCTCTGGTGCTAAACACACAGACATCTACCAGCTGTCTCACCTGGTACTACATTCACTTTAACTCTAGCAATATTTTCTAGGGACAGGACAACAGCTAAAATGATGTTAAGCCAGAGGATATTTACAGAATCTCATTTTTAAGCTCAGACAATACTATACATACCTTTTTGCCAACTACTCTCCAGAAAAAGAAAAGCTTAAGAAGTTCATGTTTCCTAAAGGTTGATGATAGTTCCCTAAAGCTCTTTCCCTGTACATGATGAGCATTAACCTAAAAGTAATGATTAAACCAGTGTTTGAACAAGGAAATACACATATCTACTCTGAGACCAGCTGCTGACTCTTTATTTTAGATGTAGTAAGACCACAACAGCTAAAAATTCAGATAAAAATAAAAGTATTACCATGAAGATCAATTTGAGAAGGCCAAAAAACCTAAAGACAGAAGGATAACAACTAACCAAGACATTGGTGCTGCAATTGTGCTTTTAACAGATGTGTTCTGAGTCTGGTTACTTCTCAATAAATGTTGCCAGGGGAGAGAAAGTTAAGAATTTATATGGGTAAAACTAGGACAAGTCCTAGGAAAGCAGTCAACAGCTATATTATTTGGTCCTATTTCTGTCTATTCCACTTCCTATCAGTCTCAAAGCTAAATTCCATGAGAAGTTATTACAAAAAAATATATACAACAGGAGGAAGGAGAAGGATGAAGGGAGACTTAAACAACACAATAAACTAAGTGCAGACTTTTACAAGGACTCTGAAAAATGATGAAACCTTAGGAAAGTACATAAAAACAGTTTTCTAAGCTTGCAAAATGTAGATGTTCGAGGCTGAAACTACAGACAAAGGAGAGAAATCACCCAATGTGGTACTGAAGGAAAGACTGCTTAAAAAGTTTTTAGGCAGATATGAAATTGTACCAAGGCTTTCTTCTTTTTTAATATTTGGTATTCCCCCAGCTAAGTCAATTAGTACAGTATAAAAACCAGAGATCTTAAAGTTTTCTGCTCCCATCTCTCTGCTACAAGCTCACTGCATCCAAAAAAGACCAATATTGCAAGAATCTGAGGGCTTGGTAAGACTGAGTGTTTGATTTTGTGTATACTGGTGGCATCCACAGTTTGGGAATAAACATTATCTTCAGAAGCTGTTGCAGAGGCATCTAGTGAGAAGTGGGTAAATAATAGTTATTACTCTAAATGTTGTGGTACTTCTAGTTTAGAGTTATAGTGCAGCTGTGTTGAAGGGTAAAATCTGACAGAACAAGAAAACAAAATGAGTCCATTATCCCAAGTGAAGAAGTCTCCACTTTCTCACAGGTTTTTGTTCAATTCTGGAAAAGACAGGTAGTGAGTAAAAAAAAAAAATATCTTCTAAAACCAATATTGTTATAATCAACACAGTTAGGATTTATGGCCATTTTCTCTCCCAAGCATTTCATACACATTAAAACAGTTAAATCTCATGGCACTGTTGTGAGCAAAGGTCACTATGGTCACCCACTTTGTCCCAAGAGCATAAAGGGTTTTTTCTGCATGCTGAGTCAGTGATCTCATTCACAGCCCCAGATGTGGCAGGCAGTGATGTGATCCCATGGTCATATTCCTCCTCATATTACACTCTATGACAGTCTCTTCAAGGTGGGAAGTTGAGGTAGGAGAAGGAGGCTTGCAGTTAATCAGAAGTTTCAAGAGGTTTAACGTGTCTTTATAACCCAAGTTAAAATTATCCCCCATACCCCTTTCAGAATTTCTGTTCATCCAAAAACCTATCCAGATCCCCAGGAAGAAATGCTGAGACATGCACCAAGCTCCTTCCAAGGTCTGCCAAAGGTTTCATCTGGAAAGCAGAGCTCTACCTTGGATTTGAAGCTGTATTTGCAATCACAATGCCTCATAGTAAAACATTCCCAATTCAAACAGGCATTTGGGGCTAAAATTTGACTTTGTCAGAAGAATTCAGAACAATCAGCACTCACTCACTCATTTCTCCTTTCCTGTCTGTTCACTTTCACACCCCTTATTTTATTTTCTGCTCTGGAGACAGAAGTGGAAGGACTGATTCTCTCCCTCCCTTCTTTTCTTCTGTGTAACCCAACCAATAGCCTTTTCAGGACCTTGCAAGACTGAAACAAGACAAAGAACTGAAGCACTAAACTAAGAAGCAGGAGGGACGAGTGTTTCACACACTTTGCTTTGTGTCTAAAGACAAACAGATTGGCTTTTAGGATTCACCTCCACACATTTCAAAACTGCATTGAAGTAACTTCATTAATATGAGGCATTGATCCAACTGTCCAAGTAAGATGTCACTGTTGTTTAAATTCTGCTGGCTGAGCCACCTGGATGTAAAAGCTTGTTTTAAATCTGTGTATTCAGAGGGCAGTCAATATGTTGCTTTGCTTCTGTAATTTCACATGGGCTTGTGTACTAAAGCCAAAAAAGAAAATGAAACTTAAAATATTCACAGCAGGCTGCAAAGGATAAATGCCTTCTAAATCCAGTCTGGTGTCTATACTCACTGCACAAGCAAAAGTCTGCAGAGATGACATGCAAATGCCAGATGGAGATGATGCATTCCTTAGAGTACGAAGGCCTGAGTTTCATTGCATTGCACAGTGGCAGAAATAAAGAAATTAAGTGCTTAAAATGCTATCACCAAACTCTGTATATGGTGATTGAAACCGAAGGAAATCATGTGCTTGAGTGATGAATATAACTGAAGGGGTATAAAAGAGAGAGAAACTTGATACTGGTCATGTCAGCAATTTTCTTCTCTGGTTCACATTTATTCACTGGATTGGATTCACAATGGAAGATGATCTTCAGTAACACACCAGTGGAGGAAGCTTCTCCTCCCCTTATCAAAGTTGTAATGCACTCTGCTGTTGTGCACTGTGTATCTGTTATGTTCTGTATGTTTTGGCAGTCCTCAAAGGCCTTATCTATGACACTGAAGCTGTCTGTTCAAGACTGATAAGAAATTTATTTTGCTGTGGGAGAAAAACTTAAAAGGAAAGAGATAAAAAACTGTGGATTTCTATTCCCCTTCTCCCCATCCCTCAGTACTGAAAAAGGAAGGAAATTTCTGTCTTTAGAATTGAGAATTGCCTCACTTTATCACATCTTTCCCCTCATGTCCAGTTTTAAAATTCGTGGCTCTTCTTAACCACCTTAACAATCTAGTGCCCTCCTCCCCCTTCCTCAACCACCTGTAACACACAAGCAGTGAAAACATGCTTAAAACTCTCTCATCTGAGGTTAGCATCATTTCCTTGGGGTGGACTTGAAGCATATAGGTGAAGAGATCAACTTGGGTGAAGGGACACTGCAATCAAAATCTTACCAGCAGCTTCATTTCCATCAAATTATGGATAAAGCCATCAGATATAGACCAAATGTAGTCAGAGAGCATTACATTCTGGTCTAGCTACAAACACATCAGAGGCCAGGAAATCAAAGCCTTTAAAAACATGAGAAGCAGCAGAGATTTTTTTTTCCCTCAATAAATAATAATTTTTAAAACCCCAAAACCCAATAATCACACAATTGTTGCTATTTTAAAGCTCTGATAAGGAACTCCAGTTGGCTGATATGTTTTGGAAACAGGAAACAAACCAGTTTTGGTAAGAACTTCCATTCAAAAATTTTAATTGTATTTTGGTTAAAACTTCCACATTTCATTTCATGTTTGGGTGACAGTACTGAAACTCTTTTTGGATTAAAAAAAGTTGGACTTTGGTATTAACCATTTATATGACAGAAGAAAGCAAAGATGGAGAATATTTCATTTAATCCCTTTTTCTCAGATGTTCCCATAAAGGTCACTAACATTTTCTAAGCAGATACAATTAAAACATCCTTGTATGAATTAACAAAGAATTTGTTGCCAATTCAGCTGACTTCTTACACATCCACAGACCCAACCTTTTAGTATTCTAGTAAACAATCCTGTAGCTGGTTTATATAAAGCTGTTCACGTTGGTTTGGGCTGTAATACCTGCAATGATTAATGCCCTATTATGATTGTTTAGAAATTCTTACACTATGAAAGTGATAAAACAATATGCAATATGCTCTAGCAACAGGACAAGGGGTGATGGGATGAAGCTGCTACACAAAAAAGTTCCACTTAAATATAAGAAAAAAACTGTTTCACTATGAGGGTGACAGAGCCCTGGAGCAGGCTGCCCAGAGGGGTTGTGGAGGCTCCTTCCTTGGAGGTCTTCAAGACCTGCCTGGACATGTTCCTATGCCACCTGACCTAGGTGAACCTGCTTCTGCAGGGAGTATTGAACTAGATGATCTCTAAAGGTCCCTTCCATCGCCAACCATTCTGTGATTCCGTGAATTACAAGTTTTGCTCCGTCTGAAATAAAGCCCTCCACCAATGTCCCCATGCAACCCTATTTATTTGTCTTAGAGCTTTTGTTTCCTGCCCAACTATCCAGATTAATTATCTTCCCTCAAACTTATCAAATATTGTGATCACCACAAAGCAGAAACTGAGCAATGGTCTCATTGGCATCTCATTCTCAAGATGGATTTAACAAATCTCAGCATAAAACAGCAAATCTGCTAGGCTAAGCTTTGTGAAAGGGACTGCACAAAACACACAACAGCAAACCAAGATCACTGCAAATACATGTGCAGATATTTTTCAGGGAGATACGGCGTAGCTCTCAATCTCACAGATATTCATTAAGTACTCCTAACAGATGACAGTTGGAGAACAAGTTAAACCAGTGTAGAGCTTCAAGTGAAATCAGTTATTACCATGACCCTGTAGAGTTCTCAAAGAGTTCTATCATTAAGAATGTTCTTTTTTGGAAAGTTTATTATGCTAAGATGACATTTTGGTTTTAAATGAATCTGAACTTTTGCTTTCCTAGGTTGCAACAGAATGCATTTACGATAGCATCTTAACTTACCAGCAAAAGCACTATGGACAGAGGAAGCTGTCAGAAACTCTAAGCTTTGTGTATGTTGTTTTCAACCAGTTATGGTTGAAAGAAAAGTGAATTATGGTTTTTTTCCCTGCTGTTTTTTTCATCAGTCCAAGCAGCATAATCAATCACTAAAGTTTTCTTTAGTGATGCAGTGTGTGTTTCTTTTGTGTTAGATAGAGTACAGAGTATGTTTGTCTCAAAGAATGGCTGAAGCTGAGGAATATCTAGGCATACATGCTATGAAGTAGCATTCCAGGAAGAAAAGGAGTAATTGAGGAATTAAAGCCTTCTCAATGTCAAAGGTGTCCTGGATTGTGTTAAAATTAGCCTCTTACCTATGGGTCAGGTCTGAGGCACTTTGGCAGCATAATTTGGGAAACACACACTGCTGATGCTTAGTGGAGAGACAGAGACCTCCTGTCTCCCATGCAGCCCATCTGGCATCTCCCACAAGCACCGAATTCACTTATCCAGAACAAAAAGTGAATAAGCCCTGTGTGTTTAATACTTCTCAGAATTCCATTTTAAAGCGAACTGGGGAAAAAAAAGAAAAAAGGAAGGAAGGAATCAGTCTGACTATTTCTACAACAAGCTGTGCACTGTTCTCCTTGGTCAGGGCTAATTTCATGCACTGATATCATTATTCACATTCTTTACTGATTGGCAATGAAAGGGAGACACTAACTCCTACAAATTGAAACTAAGTAAATGAATATGGGTATCTTATGCCCATAAAACAGACTAAATTCAAGTGGTTTGTTCAAAGATGAACAATATTATTCTGACAGTCACGTCTCAGTGCTTTAATACTGCTACTTGGGAAGAAATCCACACGCATCTTGGTCACCAAGACAGGATTTCTTTAGAGAAGAAAAGCCAGATTATTTTTCCCCTCCTTTTTCTTCAATGTTAAGCAAATGAGCTGTGAACTCAGATCCAAAAGCAAATCTTGCAGATATACAAGGTCATCTAGTTCGAGGATGTTCTGTTATAGGTTTACAGAATCTCCAAAGTTCAGACCAATTAATTCATTCCCTTCTCATTCAGTGTTTAGGAGCATTGAGATATAATGAGTCATTAAAAGCCTGTTTCTATATGCCATATATCTGTATCACAAGATTAATGAACACATTCACTTATTTATACCTTAAAATACTCAATTATTTAAACCAGGTTGCTGTGTAAGAATCTCCTCTTGCTTTTCTTCAAGGAATGAAACATGTCAGCCTTGTTCTTTAAAAAGGTTTGCAGTATGATTCCTGTGTGCTGCAGAGCAGAGAGCAAAGAACAGAACAAGGAGGGGGTGGGGGGGAAAGGATTTTTATGTTTAAAACCTTTAAACATTATTTCTTTAAATTTTGGGGGTTTTCATAGTTACTGCAAGCAGGTTTCAGGTCAGTCTCTCACCACAGAGACTCCACCTACCAGATGTTCCCTCAGCAGAATGAGCTCATGTCTGTGATTATATCCTAATCCTATAAAATCCTGTCCTGGTGGAAAGGCTGCTGGTTTATTGGGAGCATAACAGTCCTCACACAAATTTGCTTATCTTCAGTCAAATAATGCATGCAGTTAACAGCTGAAGACATCCACCAAGGGGCTTTAGTTGAGAGGTTGTGTTCTTTTACAGGATCAGACCTTCCAGAACAATGGATTAACACTTCACTAACTGAACTGCAAATACTCTGGGGCTTCTCAACAGGACTCAATGCTCTGAGATATGTGATTAACAGATGCAATATATGCTTCATAGAACGTCACGAAATGATGTGGGTTGGAAAGGACCTTAAAGATCACCTATTTCCAACCTCACAAGCAGGGACACCTTCCAATAGATCAGGTTACTCAAAGCCCCAGGCTACCTGGTCTTACATACTTCCACAGATGGAGCATCCATACCTTCTTTACAAGTTTTCCTAGATCAGAACATACTGTGTTGTCATGAGGCTGTTCCACACAATTTTGTATAGGCTGCTTCTTAACAGACAAGAACAATGATCCAATTCTAGCTATTCCTGATGGTCTATCTGGTCAACCAAAATCACAAAGGATGGGGTAAAGTCCATTTAATATGTTCTAAAGGTGTAAAGTTAAATCAAGGGTAAAAGTCAGGTTGGAAAACAAAATTACACAGGCAAAAGCTACAAACATTTTGAAAACACATAAATTACCACAAAAATAACTAACATACAAGTGTAGCTTTAATTTCCACAGAAATTACTGTTCTGGCTCAGGTTAGCAAAATCTTTATCACACAGGGTGCAAATCAAATTTAAATTATGTGGTTGGCACATTCCTGGATTTATTTACATCAATGGCTTTCAAATGGCTCACAGTTCAGAGCTGGCCACATGGCAGAAATGAAAACCCAAGGTACTGGGCACGGTATGGCAGTGATAAGGTTCCTGGCCTTGCTTTTCATTTATCTTTTAACACAAGCCAGGATATTTAATCCATTTGATTGGGTCCCATGGCAACTGGCCAGATATCTTCGACAGGGTCAGACTTGTACCCTGTGTGTTGGGCCATCTTATCAACACACAAGTGGTGTTATCACTTGGTTTCTAAAATGTCTTGTTCTTTCCATTTAAATTATTATTTTCAAAAGAGCTTTAAGGAGCCACAGTTCTAAATCCCAGTCAGATTTCAAGTAAAAGTGGTCAAGTTTATCCTTGAAACATCCTTAGAACTCCCAGGCTGCATTTTATTTTACTTTGTTTCCATAAACCTACTTTGTTTTCTGTTGCTTGAGCCCATCATTTGCTGGCATTTCTGATCTAGCTCTATATGGCTTATGGAAAACTATGCTGCGTACAGCTCTGGAGGCTGAGTGGGCAAAGCCAAAGCTGGTCATCACACACATAGGGTAGTATCTGGAGTGCTTTCACGTAAAGAGAGTCAGGTGGGAGAATCATGTAATAAACAGCAACTACTTTGGTTAAAATGGGACTCTCCAAAACGTAAGAAAATACAGCGTGACAATATAGTTCAACACCCAATGTTTACTTAAGCATCAGTTTAAGAGTATATGAGTTTACAGGACTCAGCCAATCTAGAGACAAGTACATCATAGCTCACAAGTTGATGTTTCAGACTGTCCATTGCCCACAAAGAAAACTCTTCAATTTAAAAAGCAGAGGCTTTGGGACACATTTGGACCTGGACAAAGTCAGGACCAGCAGCCCTGCCAAAAACACATCAGGTACCTCAGCTTCCCAGAGACAAGAAGTACAGGGGTCTAAGTGCCACTGCTTTCTTGTGGCTGGCTCTGTCACTGGCATGTCACGCTCCCTCTAACCTTTTTCTGTCTTTTTTTCCCCCACTCTGCTTCCTGATGTGCAGTTTGCTTATCTTGTCTGTAAATCTGAAACCTTTGGGGGCATATATTTTTCTGACTGTCTGTTTGTACTGGCAGAGACTTCAGCCATGTTCTCCAGGGCCTCAACTTATAATTCCCTGACTACATTTTTCTGCTGGAAGTATTGTATTTTTCTCTCAGACCGTGAGCATTTCAGAACATGAATCTGGAAATCTACATATTGCTTTGTTACAAAAGCATTTATGCTTCTAGTCCTTCTTTCTTGCAATAGCTGTGTAACAAAATCATAAAGCAAGAATCTTTCATAATAAGATTTGATGTAGTCATGCCTGGAGTATGAAATCAGCAGAAGTCAGTGACGGGAAAAGCTGCCATCAATCACAGCAGGCAGACTGCTCCCCCTGACAACACTCAGAAACAGAGGTAGAAAGATTCAGTAATCCAATAACAGCTGCAGTAGAAAACAAGGAAGAAACATTATCATGCTAGTCACTACATACTTAGTACTGCATGTCAAATTTGTGAGTGATGGGTACAGAAACAAAACCTGCTTACTTTAAGGCTAAAGAGCTCTTGCTCTTAGTTTTACATGTCTGAAGGCAGTGATCTGTGCTGACACCTGCTCCCATATTCCCCCCCAAATAACAGAGGGAGAAAGACACAACCAGAGGATGATTCATCCTGCTTTATCTCTGAATAGGAGGAATTGACTGCTCAAGGGTCTACTGCTTTCCATTGTCTGTGGAGATGACTTAGATTAGAAATCTGACTTTTCAAGGAAAACATCACCCTCCGAAGTTTTGTTGCTTTGGGGTTTTTTGTTTGTTTTTTCTTTTGTGTTTAATAAAAGGCTTCTATGGAATTCACACTGTAGTAGTAAAAACTACACAAACATTACCGTAAGTTCACCTTTGTGTCATATTATGCATTTCATAAAGCAAGAGAATCAAGATGCTCTCCGCTCCCTTGCTACCTGAAAAGCAGCAGAGCCAGCTCATTCTCCAAGCCTTAGGTCAGAAGAGAAACCTTGATGTGTTTAATTTACATTCACTAACTCTTGCATAGGATTGGCTACGTCTTTTGTTTAGAAACTGACAGATATGCAATGTAATAAATTGCTCTAAGTACTCAGATTTCTCTCATTCTCTTCCAACACAAAATCTACATGAAAGCTTGACAACCACCTTTTGTTCATAGCAGAGAATGGAAAGCAATTATTAATTTCAACCCTAAATTCTGGATTTATATAAACAGTCATAAATCATGGTTTAGACAGATAAAAATGGTTTTTGGAGAAAACTAGTTATGTTTGTGGGTTCATGGGTTTCTTTGAAACTTCTGGTAAAAGGAAAAAAAAAAGCTAATTGGGATTTTATTTAACAAGAAAACACAAATCTTAGAGCAAAATAGACTGAAATGTACTACAGAATTGTTTGGGGAAAAAATCCTTTAAATAATGTACTTCATTCTAATTTCATCAAGGGAGTAATTCTGGATGCAAAGCTTAACAAAAAGACAGCCACATACTACAGAAAATCTTCCACTGGTTTCACGAATAACCCTGCAGCTAAAACTGTTGGAAAAATCAAAGTATCAAGTCAAAAAGTATTTGACTACCATATCACATGAATTCAGGCTGATGAAAATCATTTTACTGAGGGATAAAAGGCTCATGAAACAGATTATGCATCTTCACGGCAAAAAAGTCACAGCCCTAAGTTAAAATTAAGCATTTCTTCTCACTAAGGATCCCTGCAACTCTTGTTTTCAGACTCTTTTTCTGTGAAAGAAATGAAAATATGCTGAGAAAGAGCAGTTTTGTGGAGAGAAAAATACCTTTTATTGACAGTAAAAAAACACCATGAGGGTTATAGGAAATGTCTTAATTGAACTCTCCAGAAAGTCTGCAAATGGGAAAGGCAGAATACTACCATGGGAAATAAAAAAACAAACAAGACACATATTGCAGACTAGGTCCTTCTAGTTCTTGAAACGCTGCATGTCAGTCAATAGTTGTTTATTAACATATACAGCACATAACAGGAATACACTGGATCATTCTTAAAGTCACATGCAGATTTGAATCACTCATCTAGTGATGAAAATAGTGCCTCACATCATGCTGTTTCAAAAGTTTCAGATTTAGCCACTTATCTTGAGAAAAAGTTAAAATCAGTTAAAAAAACCAGTGTATTTTGTTATTAAAAGATCCTTTAAATTATTTTATCCTTCATTATGGGGGGAAAAAAGTCACTATGTTGATGTAAGTCACTGATATAAGGATGCAAACTGGGACACTAAGTAGTAGAAGTCTGACTTCTTTGATTTAAAAAAAGATTAAATGGAAACAATTAGAGATTGTGTCATCAGCATGGAAAACTTCAGTAACTCCAGAAATTGATCTTGGAGACTTGCTTTCAGCAGAAACAAAGCAAAACAGAAAACCCAAACCACCACAGTTACATCATAGGAAATGTAGCTGTTTCTTTGTATTTGAGATGTATAGAGAGTATGATATGACTTGCAGAAGTAACAACATTTTTGTTCTCATCTCAAAAACTATTTAGCACATTGCAGATTGCTCAGGCACACCATCGCTCCAAACTGAAGTAACTGAACTTGTTGGTCTCATTTCTCTGAAGCATACTGATTCCTGGATGACTTTTTGAACAGTGCAAACTCATTGTAATTGCTCTTTATAACAAGACATATGCAAGGGCAGTATTTTCCCAAAGTATGCTCTTAATGACTTGACAAAAGAAACACTATTTTCCTTCACTTGTTTTACAAGTAGTTTCCCCAGCATAACCTTTGCCATAACAAGGAACAACTTGTGTGTTCACTTTTGTATATCAAAACACAGAGCAAACTTGCCATCACTATAAATCCATGAATTACAATGAGACTAGGCTGGCAATGGGAAAAAAAAAAGGGCATTACAAGTAATGTTTCACAATGAATAAGTGTTTTTAAAGGCTCATTTATATCTTCATGGCCTAGGGCAATATTGTTAAGCTTCACATGAATTACTAAACACAATAGATTAAGACTATCCACTCAGCAGATTAAAAGTCCACTCAAGCTTTATGACAGCTGATTATGAGCATTAAATGTAGTTGTTTGCCTTTAGGAGACAAACACACAGACAAATCATTTCAGATTTTATCCATCTTCATATCAAATCAAGGTTTGTGCTGTTACCAAACAGAGAAGTGAAGCATATGAGTTACTAGGTCATAAGTGAAGGAGAAATGACATAATTAGATGGCACCCTCGGCACTCAAACAGCTTGACACAATCCAAAATGTTTCATTATTCTTTTGATTTAAATGTTATCTCCCAGAAAGTGCCACAGTTCAATGATCTTATTGTGTTCCATCTACTAGCAATACATAAATAAGATGCAATGACAGGTGAAATCAACACTGCAGAACTGCAGGAAACATATGAATTCACAAAGCTTTCTCCTCAGTTCAAAATATTTATTAATGTATTCATTTATTTAACATACACTCTACAAAATGTATGATGCATGACAGTAAAATTTTATGACCACAGAAAATTTCACAATGCAAATTCTGAGCAAGTCTGACGTATGTATGGAAGGCCTGACCTTTTGAAGACTCTCCTTTCACAGCCAAGGCGTGATCTCCTCAAAGTGAGAGATGTCTCCTTTACATTTTCCCTCTTCTAATTAGAAAGTTGCAATTCTAATCCCACAAAAGCAGAGGAGAAAAGGAATTTAGGCATGCATGCATGCTTTGAAGCATCACATGAATGACATGAATTGACCAGAAAACTCTGAAGCGAAGGTACAGTGATCAGGAAGAGTTGTTTAGCTCTCTGAGAGGAAGGGCTGTTGAATTTTCCCTTCACTTTTCAGTCTTAAGATCTGAAGTCTGCCTTACAGTTACACTGGAGCTGAAAAAAGCTTTAATGTTAAGTGCACTGTAAGGCTATTATTTCTTTGAACATACTCCCTGTTTCTAAATTAATTTGTAATTCTCTGATGAAGAATTTCAGTTCTGCTTTAGCCAATGCTTTACAATTTGATAGGTAACACCATGAGAAACCAGATCATAGAGGTTTTACACAGTGGGTGCAAGAGGCAGTGCCCTTCTGATGTAGAGTAGGGATGGCCAAAACATCGATCACATTTGTCAGAAAAACACAAAAGTGGTGGCTGAACACAGTGGACTGTTAAAAGACACAATGTTTCAAAGGTAACTCTATTAACTTCTTGGTCCAAATATAAAGATTATCTCCTAAACTTGCTTTAAATATAAGGATCTCCTAGATCTCAAGAACACCATTTTCCACCCTTCATCGACAAGGTGCCAGATTTAACACATAGTAAGAGACAAGTCCAAAGTCTAGAAACAATCTAGCTGAAGCAATAACATTCGTTGTAAAAAGACAATGATAGACTAGCAAGGGTAGAGAGTAACCAACCGTTTTGTTGGAAAGTCCCCAAGAAAACATGTAAATGACACAGCCTGTGCATCTCATTAGGCTCCCTGGCTCCCACAGAACAGCAGTGAGAGCTGAAACGTCCCACTGATAGCTCAGCACGTTGTTCCAAAGGGTGGCAGTTGTGCTTCCCACAGAGTTATTTGGTTATTGACATCTATTTGTGCAAAAGACTGAGCAATTAATTATGGTTGCTGTTGTTTCTGCAAATTGACACATTAACAAAGAATATAACATAATTCAGCGAGACCTTAACCGGCTGGAGAGTTGGGCAGAGAGGAACCTCATGACATTCAACAAGGACAAGTGCAGAGTCCTGCACCTGGATGGGAACAACTCCATGCACCAGCACAGGCTGGGAGTCAAACTGCTGAAAAGCAGCTCTGCAGAGAGAGACCTGGGAGTCCTGATTGATAATAAACTAACCAGGAGACAGCAATGTGCCCTTTTGGCCAAGAAGGCCAATGGCATCCTGAGGGGCATCAAGATGAGTGTGGGCAGCAAGTCAAGGGAGGTTCTTCTACCCCTCTACTCTACCCTGGTGAGGCCTCATCTGGAGTCCTGCGTCCAGTTCTGGGCTCCTCAGCTCAAGAGGGACAGGGAACTGCTGGAGAGAGACCAGCACAGGGCCAGCAAGATGATCAAGGGACTGGAGCATCTTTCATACGAGGAAAGGCTATGGGACCTGGGGCTCTTCAGTCTGGAGGAGACTGAGAGGGGATCTTATTAACATTTAAAAATATCTAAATGGTGGGTGTCAAGAGGTTAGGGCAGCACTTTTTTCAATGGTAGCTAGCAACAGGACAAGGGGTGATGGAACGAAGCTGGAATACAAGAAATTCCACTTAAATTTAAGAAAAAATTATTTCACTGTTCAGGTGAGGAAGCCCTGGCCCAGGCTGCCCAGAGGAGTTGTGGAGGCTCCTTCCTTGGAGGTCTTCAAGACCTGCCTGGACATATTCCTATGCCACCTAATCTAGGTGAACCTGCTTCTGCAAGGAGGGTTGGACTAAATGATCTCTAAATGTCCCTTCCAGGCCTACCGGTCTATGATTCTATGATAATTAGCAATTTATGAGCCTTCATTTGGTCATCCCACTTCAAGGTGTTATTTCTGCCTTACTGATATTCAACAACAACAACAAAATCAAAACCACAACTACATAACAGAAATCATCAAAAAACAATAAAAACCAACACCACTCACCCACATATTCTTTGATAGGTTTGAAAGAGGAGGAAATACAAAAGGATAGTGAGCCTTTACAATATTTATCATGGTTGGAGAGCTGACTTAAGTTCAAAATCCTCAAAATAACTCTTTATAAAAAAAAGTACTTCTTACAGGAGCTGTTTTTCCTCTGTGAGAGCCCCTTACCAGCTTTAATTTAGTTAAGGAGATAGCAGAGGAACTAATCTTCTGTAAAGACAGAAATGCCCTCCTTACTTGAGTATTGGTATTCCCTCTTCACCAGACTAAAAACATCATCTCTCTCAGATAACCAACATGATATCCAGGACCAAGGAAACAGAAAGGGCTAAATTATACTCTGAGGAAAACATCCTGAGAAAAATATGTTTCCAGCATATTTTAATCAAGATTCTTAAGACAAATGTTAAAAACAGAGAGCAACTGGTCTGTTATTGAGATGTCTCATGTGCCAGGGCTTAATGTCCTGAAAGATTGGGCTCATGAAGGCACTAAGCATTATTGTAAGTGGCATTTGCTTCCTGCAAATCTCTCTAGTCACAAAGAATTTTCAAAGATATCAGTTTTAAGGAAATGCACCACATCTTAAACCAAACTCAAATGATCTTATCAATCAAAGATTGGAAATCATTGTGCTCCAAGACCAGCCCTCGACAGGCTCTTACAACGTCATTTGCACCAATGAAACAGGCTTTTTCTGCATGTGTCTGGATCATGGGCATAAGGAGTAACATAACAAGGTGAAAAAAAAATAATCATTTCTAGATGAAGAAGTTCTGAAGGTCATTTTTCTGACAAGCCAGTTCTGTCTTACCCTGGTGAGGGTTCTCCCCAGTTTGTAATAACTACCATTTTTTGTACTGTATCCACACTGTACTGCACACTTTTGTACTGTAACCTGTCAGCTTCACTCATTTAACAAATAACAGTTGGTGCTCTGCATAATGAATCTGTGTCTTGAACAAGCAATGCACCAACAAGAAAGGGAAATTTCCTCCCATGCACACATTATGTTAGAGATCTTGTAAAGTCACACCAGGAATAAATCGCAATATTGTGCAAAAAACATTAGAAGGGCTCAATGATTTCACAGGCAGCACTGCAATATCGACTGGTGGCATCGTGCCATGTGTTCCTTCAGAGCTTCACTGAGCAATCATGAGAAGCTCATCTTTTTTTCTGCCCCCACCCCAAGTTGGTAGTGTTTTAATTGTATAAAAATCAAAGCCAAGAACACGGAGTTGGTCATTTTGTAGCAAGTGTTCCATCCTGCAGCCCTGAACTTTGTACCAGCTCACTATTTGCTCTTTCAGAAGTTCTTAAAAGATGTCGATTTTCTCTTGTTTACATCAACCCTGCCTGGAGGGCAAGACCCAGGGGGAATAAAAGCAGTAGGAGGGAAACAAAAAACTCTGCCAATAGGAGTATAAGTTTGAAGTCGTAGCACTGGTTCAATATTCACAAGGCTTGAAAACATGTAGCTACAGACTGCTGCTCAGCCATGTTTATTTGACAATGATCTCAAGAGCTGGGTTTAAGAAGTGGATCCTTAGACACTTCAGCCTGTGGAAAATTGCCAAGAACTGCAGTTGACATTGAACTAAGCTCTAAATGCTTTGTTACTGTGACTTTTCAGGGAAGCAGCCTCTCAATCTGTCTGAGGCTGCTGTAATTACAGGCAGGGTGCTCAAAGCAGAGTACTGGGTAACCCAGAGGGATTGCCAGAACAGCACTCTCTTGGGCATCCTTTCAGCCCTGGAGCATGTCAGACTCCAGATTTGTTATTTTTTTCCATGCATTTTCTAAGAAAGAGCTTTATAAACAGGGCAGAGGAAATCAAACGTATGCAAACTTAACAGATGTCAGTCTGTATCTGATTAACATTTTTCTTTTAGTATAGTCATATGAAATAACAGGGATCAGACACAGGCGAAATAAGAATCAAAATAAGCAAAACAATTCATGAAGCTGGGTATAAGTAAGGTGTTTTTTTCAGGAAAGAGGGTGAGAGAAACGTTCCCTCATCTGCAAGACATAGGAAAGCTTCACCACTTTGAAGAGTTTTTCCTAGAATCTGATTAATTTGAGACAGATTTCTTCATTTATGTGAGACAACAGCAAACAAATAACATCACAGTTGCTAATCCTTCTGTAGTGGATTGGTTTTCACCAGTCATGAATTCCATTCATCTATTTAAAAATAATACAAAATCTGGGATTAAACAATTATCTTCCCTGACACCCATCCCATAACTCTGGTGATAAATCAACAGGTCAAAGACTAGACACATCTCACTACTTTTACTTTATTCAGCTGATCAAACCATATTATTTTATGTAATAAACAAAGTTATTTTAGGGATCTTTTCTTAAATCCATCAGCCTTTGTTTTCCTACAGCAAAAGAGAGCAGGCAGCTTCTCCTTTAAGTTTGTTGCATTGGGAAGAATTTGGATTAAAATTATCATCATATATGAATGTTCATGCCTATGACTGGACCATGTCCCTAGATGTTGACAACTATGAGCAGAGTCATTACATGAGTTTATATTTTATTTGCTCTGGTCTCTGTTATAAAATAGATTCTTTTTATTGCTAAAAAAAAAATCCAACCTCACATTCAAGGCTGAGCTACAGACATAAAGACAGTGACTACACAAGAAAACCACACGTTCTGTACTGTTTTATAAGCTGATGTTACTTTTTTGCAATGATCACAGCCTATGAACCTGCTGAAGGCTATCAAACTATCTTTATTGTGATGTGTTAGCTTTTAGCATTCTTTTCCTTTCCAAAAGCACATTCTGTAGCATTCATAAACACTCAGGTAAAAGTGACCTACAAGATCCAGTAAGACAGTTTTGATTAAAGCTCTCAAAATTCTCCTACATGTAGTTTTATAGGGAGATCATCTGCTTATCTCCCCTAGCAAATTATTATGAGCATGAAAACCTCATACTTCAATGCCATTATTCCCAGGATCTGCACTGTAAACAGAGTTGCACAGAAAGTGTTTTCTGTGCTTCTGATGAAGACTACTGCATGCTTAGTCTTGGTTTCTTCTTTGAGCCTCCTTTCTAGGTATTGTAATAGTAGTAGTTTCAAATGGTGTACTGTACACAGCTAATAACTGGCCTAAAATAATTGATGGTACAATATTACAAATTAAACAGAAACAAACAGCCAAATACAGCTTTATTTCCAAAGTTAGCTTGTTGTTACATTCATATATTCAGTCTATTGTTATGGAACACTATTATAACAATACACCAAAATCATCTTTTACAGTCATATGTGACACAGCAGAGTCTATGCAATACATCAAGAAATCTTCAGAGTGGTCATGTGCAATCTCTCTGGAAATCCCACATGTCACTTAACAGAGAATCAAACACCTGATTTTAAAAGATACATTTGGCTTTGCTGTAAGTCAAGGCAGTAGCAGCTCCAACAAAAAAAGCATCCACTCTAAAAATAAGCATTTTGCTGCTGCAAAGCCAAATCCCAAACCAGCAACCAGACACCCTTGAACAGTATCCTCCAAAAAGCAGCAAACACATTTAACATGTCTTCCTAGTACTGTGCTGAAAATAGAGATTCTTTATGATTCTTAAGGACTTTAATTTAGGACATTTCTCCACAGTGGTTGATACCACAGCCAGGGCACTACTGAATCACCAACTGTACAAACACTGGCACAGAACTGCATTTCTGGTTAGTCAGAGCACACATCCTGACTTTCATGCTTTCTATTGAGTTTATGCCTGCTGACAGAGCTTCTGACATGGCATAAAGCCTTCCCTCTACAAAGCTAATCCATAGACATTTCTTTAAACAAAACTTCAACCTCCACAGCGAGTTCTCTCTGATCAGAGCTTTGTGTCATGCAGTCACAGCATTTCTGATCCTCCTTCACTGACTGAAAAGCCACATTTATTCCATCTTCAAACCACAGCTCAACATGCTGCTAAGCATTCCCACCATACAGTCATCTGAAATCTGACTCTTGAAGAAAACACGGGCTTGAGTTCCAGTTTTTACCTCTTTTGATCCCTGCTTTTGTCCAGAAACCAATTTCCAGCACTAAAATGCTCCCGTCTCATAAATGTGAGCTGCTTAAATAAAGCAGTAGATAAATCTGCAACGGTTTTCAGACCTTCTGTTGTATTTTTCTCCCTGCAAGTCACCACATGCAGTTTTAAAATAGGGACTGAAAGGAATAGTGATTGTTTTGTTTCAGGAGCTGCTGATACATTTGAATTTCCCAGAGCTCTGATGGATTAGAGATGGTGCCAAGAGGAGGTTGAATAGTTTTATTCCTATAATCCACTCTCATTCTCTTGTGAAATTTGTGTTGGAAGTGCTCCCCTGTTCCATTATCTGGCCTCTGCACTAATATTGCAAAGAAATTCTTTCTCCAGAGTCTAAACTTCTTATTACAGCTTCTGCTTTATTTCACTTGGAGGAGCAGGTAATCACAGTTACACTGTCAGCATAATTTGGTGAAACACTGGTTGTCCTGAGGGGTGATAAGTATGGAAACATTGGTGAAACACTGGTATAGGTTGCCCAGAGGGGTGGAAAATATGGAAACACTGAGGGTCAGGTTGGAGTGGGCTCTGAGCAACTTGGTCTTGTTGAAGATGTCCCTGCTTATTACAGGGAAGTTGGACAAGATGACCTCTCCAACCTATTCTTTCTTTATAATTCACTGAAGTGGAGAGATTTCTAACACCACTGCTCATCACACCTGTGCAGCCTCCCAGCTTTGAATGTTCTCATCCCTTCCCAAACCTGTTGGACTAAAATTTGTCCTTTCCTCTCTGCAGATCCTGAGGCACTGCCTGGGCTCCATTCCAATCACTTCATGCACTACTGTTTCTGGTCCAGATATGAATTACACATTCACAGGCTTTTTCCAAGTGCCCAAACCACTGCAACCAAATCAGGAGACCAGAGAAATCTGTCTTTCATCAGCAAAAACAACAGCAGGTAAAAGTAATTACTTACTAACAAACAGATTTTCTCTTTGTGTTATCTGCTTAATTCTCCTGTACAGCTTCAGCGACCGTTCACAACTCTTTCCAAGATGAATGACTTTTCAGTTCTTATGACACATTAGCTGCCCTTCATCCCCCAGGCACACTTCACTGGTCACCACAGCACTCCTCCAAGACTGTGCTTCAAAGTTTGATAAATGGCTTGAGGTGAAATTCCATTTCACTGTGCAAGAAATAAGCAGACTGCACGGGTGAATGAATTAAAACACACCAGGTGCCTTTGAAGCAAGTTTCCAAAAGCACCTCACAGAACCTACAGAATCCTCTTGATTCCTGGAGAAGCTAAATGTTACCAGTATAAACTTTTCTACACCTATAAGTGACTTACTAAACATGCATTTGCTCATATTGGGTAATCAGCTTGTGCCTGTTCCACACACCTCTGTGTGGGTGTGAGTGACTCTTACAGTAATCTACAACACAAGCACCCCTCATTTCAACACACACATGAGCCCTTTGCAGCTATGTTGCAATTTGGTTGTGTTTGAAGTCAGCTAGAAGTGAGTATCTGAAGTTTTGAAAGCCATATTGACAAGTTAACAAAGCGTGGAATGCTGCCTGCTGGACATTTCCTCAGCAGAAAAATACTGCTAATGAAGCTATGCTGCAGCTGCCACAGGAGATCAGAAACACAGATGTTTGGGGGAATCTTTTCTCTTTTGCAGGTGTTTCTGGGTCTTGAACTATAGCTCTTTGCTCGGATCAGAGCAGCATCTCAGAGTTTTCCCTGCAGAGAAAGGAAATCAGTATGTTCTCTTGCTGCCATCTGAAAGCAGAGAACGATATGCTGAAGCACATTATTTGAAGCATTTCTCATCAGTTTGTTCTTTCTGGGACCTGAGCTCTACAATCTATGGTATCTTCCAAGAGCTGCATTGAATCTGAACCTTTGAAAGAATCACATTGCCAACTAAGCACCTGTATAGACAAAGGAAGATCAGAGCAATACATTGCTATTTGTGCACATTTTTTGGAAACAAGAATCTACAGGGCAGAACAAATGTATTGTGCAGCAAAGCCAGCTCAAAAACTGTCAGCAATTAGTTTTCTTCAGTAGTCACTGGGCTTTTTCTGTGACAATAAAACCCTGTGAATATGATGTCTCCTAGCAGATTGTAGTGCATCTCATCTGTAAACTCCCCAAAGCGTCAGTATGAATCTCTGTGCATGGTGCTGCAATTATAATGAGCAATATTTGCAGTGTAAGTCTACCTTCAACCATCTGGACAGCCTCCTTTATTAAATTTGTTTTCAGTGTTTATACAGTCTCCTGGTAATTAATTTAAGAGATAAAGTAGATTTGTCTCCTGTTCAGAAGCCTGTCGTTCTTCCAGTTAATGGCAACTTGAAAGATGAAAAACAAAGCAACACATAATTATATCCATTATATAAATACAGAAAGATGTGAGACTGTTACCTTAAAAACCAAACACACATAACCTACATAACAAAGAACTCACAAAAATTAAGTTGTTGGGTTTTTTGGTTTTTTTTTTATCAATTTGGTACAGAGAAAAGAGATGGTGTAGTTTTGCCCTCATTAGGGAGGAGTTCCAAATCAGATTTTAGCACAAAGACCATCCAGAGGACAGCAAGACCATCATGCTTCAGGACAAACAGTCTGTACGTGGGACAAAGTATCCTAAAGGAGGCATGAACCAGCTATTTGCTTTTCCAGAAGCGTGAAGAGATCATTGTGTCCACAGGTCTTAAAACCCATCAAACTCAATAATACCTGTGGGTTTAAGCTATAATTACCAGTATTCCAAATAAAGCATGGAGGCATATTGCACAAGACCGCTGATCACCCCAAAGGTCTATAAGATTGTGGTTTGAATGGTATATAAACTAGAAACTCCTGGGGGGAGGGGGGGAATTATTGTTGTGTGATTATTTAATATAAGCTTGAATTGCATTTAATCAGAGACAAGGTAATGCAGGTAATTACACTAAAGCATGGATGTGCCATTATGGGCTAGTTTTTTCTTTTCATTCCAGCCGGTGATTTGAAGCAGTAACAGCCATAATTGTGTTCTAACTAACGGAAGCACAGGTGCCAATCTTATTTATATAAGTTTCTCCTTGCATCACTGTTTTCCAGGGACTAAATAAAGTTAACTAAGCTCATTAGACTCAGTAATAGAATTGATCAATCTGTCTATAAACAAAGCTGATCATTTCAAAGTTACATCTCAGCTTCAACTAGCAAACCTTGCCTGAACCACTTGTCAAAACTGGCAAGTGTATTTCTTATTTGGAAAGCTGGCACTCTCATGGGGGATGTTGTTCCTCTTCAGAGGTTTTTTTCAAACCTGAGAGCCATTCACTAACAGTAAATGAAATCACAATTAATTGTAGACAATTAATTCTCAATCACTTGACATAAAACCTGTGATCACCTGGACTAGATCCAGTAAAGACTTAGTGGTCTGCACACAATACATCACTATGCCCTTTCTACAGTATTTTGATCATGCAGTCTGCTACTAAATCTTAACAAACTTACTGATTGCAGCAAACACCTCAAGATCAGTCCCTTATCAGATTATTCTTATAGTGATACAGCTTGAGAAAGACAGAATGTCATAGTGAATTGCCTTTTATCCTCCACTGGGAAGCCACAAGCACTGAGGAAAAAATGACTAAAACAACAAGAACACCTAAAACAAAAAAAAAGTAATTTAATGTGGATAGGTGTGAGAATTAAAAACAAACCACTGATTCTAGAATTATCTTGCACTGCCTGTCTTTGGGAGAAGGAACATCTGTAAGTAAGATAATTAGGTTTGCTTTTTGCTAAAAGACTGCAGTGAAGTGTTTGGAAACACTCCTAGAACAACTCCAGGTCTGATTTCTCCACAAGCACATTATCTTGCAAGGGCAGAATTGCCATTTGTGAGAGAAAAAGGATGTTTAGAGACTTTTGGGGTTTGGTTTTTCAGATCAAATTAAATGAAGAAGTCCGTCTCTTTCTAGAGCGGCTGGAAGAAATATTTCAAAGCCAAAGTATTCCCTCCTTCAACTCTTATTTATAGTTTTGGTTTAAATGGACTATTTGGTGTATTCAGGGTGGGTTTTTTATGGGCCTTTTTGGTGCAATACACTGACTTCTAAATACTAGCTAAGCTAGTTTTATTTCAATTTAACACTACAAAAATACACATTGATTCACTGAACTTTATGTCACACAAAGCAGCTGGGAAAGGAACAAAAAACATATCTATGGCTCACTATTCAAATGTTTCTATGCAAAGAGAAAGCAACCTAAAGAACATCTCTATAACCCACAGTCCCACAGAGGGCTGAATCAAGGGGCAATCTTTCCAGAATCCAGAAGTAACAAGATTAAACCTTTGTGTGAATTCTCTCTTACCAAGAAGAAACTCTAAAGCTGAATCTCAGAACAGCAAAATGCCACATGCCAAGGGGACCAGGGAATTCATTCTTTCAGAGCTGTTTTTTTCACAACCAGTTTTCTTCAAGCAAAGAAAGGGAACAGAAAACATATATCCTTTCAAAACAAAAAAAAAGCAGACATAATATGAAATGTATGAAGTGAAAGGGTTGATGCCACTGTCCTGACTTCAGTAGCATGTGATGAATGCAAGCCTTCTGCAGCATAAAATCACCTGTTGGGATTCAGAGCTTCCATTAGCTACTTCACAATCAACCACCACCAGCGATATAAACAGAGCTGCTCCCAAACAGGGCATCAGTGTTACAAGAAATGCCAGATCTGTGGACTGGAGTATTCCCTCGTGCTGCAGGGCTCTATGCTTAGAGCAGCCAAGACACTGTTTCATGGAAAAGTAGCAGTTTGAGGAATTTAGCATGGAATATTTAGAATGACAAAAAAATGACAAGTGTGGGTCAAAAAAAACCAGGGAGGAAATCTATGGACAGATCCTTTTTGATTAGTCTTAAGCACTGAACTCTACCTAATAAAAACAATCTTAAATAGGGGGAAAAGAAAATGTATAGAATTCATTGATAAAGTGTCCAGGTCTTGCTTTTGCATTGTGATGTTACTGTGCAGCAAAGTTACTGTGTGCTGAAGCAGGAACAAGGCATGACACAGATATATTCAAAGATAGCCCTGAGGAAATAGAATTTACTGTTAAGATTCACTGTAACCAAATATACACACAGTCCATCAAGTGATAAAAGTGACATATGAATGGAGGAAAAAAAAAAAAGAGGAAAAATATTGAGGCTTATCAATGTTTTTCTGCATTCTGTAACTTTTCCAAACTGTGCTTTGCAACAGCTTTGGCCACAACCATTTTTAGTCCTGGAGGTTTCCTGGATGCCTTACTGTAGCTAAGTGCTGGAAGACTGCAAGCTTATCCAGTAACACACTGGGAAATCAGCTACCCACATTTTATTTGCAAGGATCACTCTAGTCTCTGTCAAATCAAAGTGGTTTTTTATGGATTTGGGGACTTATCCAAGCATTCATTGCTTGTCCAAGGGGTTGGTGCCTGGATATCGAGCTGGCTGGCTGAGTGAAGGTGCTTCCACACACCATCAGCTCCAAAGCAGCATAAACACAGACCACACTGAGCTGTTACACCACCATTACTCACAGGAGCATTGGTGGGCACTCGTACAAGTCCAGTGCAATGATATAGGTGAAGAGAGCAAGCACAGACCAACCAAGCTCTGCTGGTCAGTCCCAGGGAATATGTCCCTGGCATTATCAGCCATCATGAAGTAGGATATTCACAGCTGACCTCACTCAGGTCTACAAAAGTCTCTCATGCACTTCAGCAAAGCACAGACACCATTAAACAATGCTAGAAACATGTCAGGACTTTATTTTCTCCTGCAAAGCATGAGTCTGTCACTCATCTCTAGGGAGGAAGCAGAGAGGCCTGTGGAACAGCTGTGACACAGATGTGCCAGCTGTGAGTTTGCAGAAGCCATCCCTCTCCTGCACAAGTTCATAGCAGGGTTATAGCTGCTTTCTGCCATGTGAGGGAGCAGCATTTTCCCCACAGCAAAATTCAGCCATGCCCATCGGTTATCACCCTTCAGTTCCAGAACAGCCTCTTTTCCCTTCCTTTCGTCACCCTCCTGCATTTCACAGACCAGCCTCTCTCTTCCTTTGTATGACAGTAATTTTCAGACTGAGTTTTCATCTCCTTGCAATCAGCCACTGAAAAATAAGTTGTATCAAAAGTATTTCACTTTGTAGAGATAGAACCCCACAACAGGACAGTCACAGACTCTTAAGCACTGTGGTTACAGAGCAATCACACTTCACCATGAATTTATGACAAGTTGAGGTCCCAGGATTCTCAACTGCTGTTTTATTTTGGATTGGGGTTGAGTTTGGGATTTGTTTTGTTAGGAGTATTTTGGGCAAAACTAGAGTAAGGTAAGCAGAGACAGAAATCATTCCTCAGATGAAACTGTAATAGAAAACAAAAAAAAAGTATTGTTCCAGTGGTATCAGATCAAGTAGCTTTGGTTTGCAGTGCTCCATGGTGCAGATGCCCTGGCAATGTATGGTAAAGCCATACAAAGCACAGAATCCTTCCTTCCCAGTCATTGATACAGCCCTGAAACTCTCCCCACTTCACCAGAAAGGGGAGTATAACATTAAGCAACAGACAGTGTACACCCTAGCAATACTATTTGCACTATATGACACCAATTTCATCAGTACCTGATATCCTTTTCCTTCTCCAGTCTTTTTTCCATCTTTAAACTCATTATGGCAACTATCAGAGCTCATTCAGTCTTATTTGCATCTCCCCCAGCCTGTGGTCTCAGGTGCCCTCAGTATCTCTATCACAGCATCCCAGGAGCTGCAACATCATTCAGCTCACTTTGATCCCTATGGCAGGCACAACCACAACTGAACAACATGCCCCTGTGAGCCTTTGTAACAACGCTGGGCTGCAGAGATTGATATTGATCTGACTGCTCTCTGTACGTGAGCATCTGGAGCACAACCTCTGTGCCTTTTAACCACATACATCTGGCTGCACCAAATGGAAAGCACATAGCACACAACCAGACACCAGCTCTAAGCCCAGCTGGGGAGCCCAGCTGCAAGTATTATATACTGTAAAGTCACAAGCACACCAGATCGGGAAGTCCAGTCTAAGCATGAATAGCTCATTAAAAGACAAGGTGTTTGCTACACCCAGGAAAGGGCCTAGAAACAGATTTCCCTTATTAGACATATGGCAAATAGGCTTTATAGATCTGGTAGGAATGGGCTCTTCTGTGAGGGAAGGGATGGTTTCCTGCTGGTTACATGGCATAACAGCAATACAACCCTGGTACCACGCATCCATATGATCACAGCATCTCACCCTTACTTAATCTGTGACTTGCTTTCCCATTAAGCAGGTTATAATTGAATAAGAGACAGTGATTACGTTCTCTGGAGTGTTGTGAAATGTAATGGATGCGTGCAAAGCTCTCAAAGAGCTTAAGATGAAAGGTCTGATTGTAAGGAAGAATGTTGGTGATCAGAACCCAAAAGGACGCTCACTGAACAGTAGCCCTGGTGTGTCATGGGCACCCCAGGAGTCTATTAGCCTCACAACTTAAGAAATGTCACCCTTCCATCTCATGTCATTTATTTTAATGTGATCTATAAGAAAGACCAAGGAAAGAACAGAAACAAGAAACAATTCCCACACATGTTTTCTTTCAAGCTCCATCAGCCCTAGGGAAGTGGGTAATATTTCTCATAGACTGTATTACCAAACATCCAACACAGTAACTGCCAGCTTGTAACAGGTGGGAAGGCACAACCCTGGCAACCAGCAGGCATGTCTATAACTCTTAACAGAAACCAAAGCAGGTGGAATCCATCAGTCCATCACAGGTACCCACCCAGGGATACTCAAACACTTCATACAAGAGTAGAAACACAGGTTCCTGCTCTAAGTAAAGCACACAATAAATTGACAGAATAAGTGTCATTAAAGGAAAGATGTAGCTACTAAATGTTTCTTGCACAGCCTTCAGTCATCCCTTGCTTTTGCCCTTACAGAGCATCTCCCACCTTAGCTGCAAGGCCAGGCAGCTGAGGCACACAGTACCATACTGGCATACAGACTCAACTGGGAACCAGTCACTCTGCCTGGCTTATTACCTGGCCACAGACAGAAAATTGCATGTTTACCTCAATTCTTACTTGTTACTTCTCAACACCTTCACAACAGTAAGCTAGTGGGGTGCCCACGTTTTCTGAAACAGCTCAGTTCACAAGGAAAATCTATGGATAATTAAATGATACCTGCACTTTAACTGTGAATCCACACCAGCCAGTCCTTGCCTTCAAGAAAGCCAAGCAGCATCCCAGCAGAGTCATTACCTCTTTCCAGATATAGGAGCAAATTTAACTGTAAAATGGTGACCTACAATTTATTTTGCAGAGACTAAAGCCAAACCACAGCCACATAGCCTGGTCCCTGCATTACCCACACATAGCCTTTCCCAGAGACTGGCCAGCAGCAGCCTCAAACAACTGCAGTGACCACCCCAACGAGGAACATGGGCACATGCAGGTCAGCAAATGCCACACCAACTTCCAAGCAACACTTCAGGAAGTATTCTATCACCATAAAACTGAAAATAGCAGGTAAAAACAACACTAACCTCTTTCATCCTTCCTGGTCCTTCCAGGAAACCAGCTGCCTCTCTGCTTTCATAAGAGACTTTGAAGCCAGCTGCTGGAAATCAGGGTTAATTACCGATTTCTAGCTTTCACCTTGCCAGCAAGCCTGGCACACAAGCTGAGCAGCAGAGCAGCAAGTTTGAATGGTGTATGTCTTCCGTCCAGGCGATTGCACATTTTTTGTATTTGTGCGATTTGGCATTTGTTTTCTGGCTGAAAATGTCTTCTGATGTCAAATGATTCACTGATTCCATATGCTTGAATGAATTGTTTTTAGTTTACCATACCATTTATTCTCCTTCTTAGATGTATGGGCTTTTAGGGAAAGAAACTGCCAGGCTCTAATCTCACAAAGTGAGGGTGACTGCACTGCACTGAGGTGGCAGTAGTAATAACTTCATTAAATTCTAGTGCCATTCTCTATTTTTCCCAATAAATAGGAGGAACTGTTGCTTAAAATGATAATTATCCACCAAGTTGTTGCTAACACACATCATTGCCTTCTAAAGCAGCCATTTCCTAAAAAGAAGAGAAAGAATAGCATTACTGGAGAAGCAGCTTTCAAAAGAATTAATGTATTTGGCTCGGCAGACACGCTGCTACTTCAATTTGGTTTTGACATCTGCACAAACGAGTCCATTCAAAAATGAAGCAGGCATGAAATGGCACAGTGCTTCACTGAATAAGGAGGTGGTATTTAGGTTTCCATTTCTTTTATCAGGCTATCAGCTGTTGGCCTTACCAAGTGCCAATCACAAGGAACCGAAATCATTAGAATGAGTTTCACTGAAAGCCTCCAGAGCGCTTTCCAGGATGTGAGGGGAGAGTCTGTCCCGAGGGGAAACAGCCTTTGGGGTAAAATTGTTCAGAGCTACAAGGTTCATTATCAATTTTAAGCACTTATTTTACAGCAACAAAAAAAGAAAAAGAAAAAACACCCAATGAAAAGGCTGAAGTCCTACAGTAGGCTTTGTCTTTTTATTTCACAGAAACCAAGCGGGTCCCACTTTCTACTTCTCTGAACTGAAAATCACTTGTTAAGCCCAGCTTTCACTGAAATAGCTTCACAAAGTTTGCCTTGTTTAGAAATAACTTTTAGCAAGTTTGTTCAACAGAAAAACACCCAAATTATTGCTCCATGTGAGATATCCTGGGAAAATAACTTTTCTGTACAAAATTCATTAGAAAGACGCGAAAAAAAAAAAACAAGGTCAAGGGAGGTTCTTCTCCCTCTCTACTCTGCCCTGGTGAGGCCTCATCTGGAGTCCTATGTCCAGTTCTGGGCTCCTCAGCTCAAGAGGAACAGAGAGCTTCTGGAGAGA
>WBNH01002685.1:0-110438 GCA_013401255.1 Urocolius indicus | reverse complement strand
CTCCATCCTTGGAGGTCTGCAAGACCCGTCTGGACATGTTCCTGTGCCACCTGATCTAGATGAACCTGCTTCTGCAAGGGAGGTCGGACTAGATGATCTTTAAAGGTCTCTTCCAACCCTACCATTCTATGATATTAAAAAAGAAAATCTCAACTCCTCAGCCTCGCCATCCAGTGTGTAGGAACTTTTGATACATTTGAGTTTGAAAGGCACACTTACAAGATTATCCCTGTAGCCTGTGACATTGTGACCCATCCACATATATTTGAGTAACAAACCCAGCGTTGTTTCTAGAACCCACCTTGAAGCAATTACTTTTCTTTTTCCTGGTTCTTGAGAATAAAATTCAGGTCATTTATGTGCACAGTTTTGGTTTCAATTATCTGACATTTCCCTGACATATCTTTGTAAAATGGTACTTTCAGACAGTAAATTGAGTAGACTTACTACATTGATTTATCATTAGTGATTTATCATTACAGTGTAATTTATCATGACGTTGATTAATCATTAGTAGATTTAGCAACACTGAGTAGAATGTTTTCTTGGTTAAGGCACAGTGTCTGTCAGACTCCACGTTGATTAGTATTAAAGACAATTTTCTCAACCTGTTTTAGATGCTTAGATTTGTCATTTTTCTTCCAGTATTGGATAAAGTGTCCAAGAATGCAAGGTGGAAATGTCTCCAACCATCCACAATGCCTTTGTGTGCAGCACTGTCATGAATACATAATGGCAAACAAAAGAAATGTAGTGGAAAAACATTCCTAAAAGTGTTTCATATCTCATATCACACAATGAATGGAAGGGGTTCTGCAAAGCACAGCTTGCTTTGCACTTGCATATTGATGGCTATATCAAGAGAGGTTTTTTTGCTGAATGCAGTCTATTTTGTCTATTTGCAGCAAGCAGTTACATTTATGTTAGATATTTTTAAGTGATTACCTTTCAAGATGGTGTAACTTGCTTCAACTTTCACCTTGCATATTTTAAGTGGAAAAGATTCTGACTGGAGACAAACAGTGTAAAATTTCTGTCAGCTGAACCATCTAAAACATAACCTTAAAAGCTCTGTATTATTCAGCCTGTCATTTCTGTTTACCTCAGTGGGGAAAGGTTTTTTTGCTCTTTAATGCCATTAGCCCTGCTGAAGTAGCAGGCTGGAGCCTGCACCATCTGGAACCAGCCAGAGCTAAAAGAGCAGCTCCACTGCTGATGCTCCATTGTGAGCCCTTTGCAAGTGCTGGAGTACAATCCCATCCATGCTGATCTTTAATTACTCACATAGAAAACAGGTAGGGAAAGCATAAGTAGTTTCCACAGACTTCATCCCTCCTCAGTAGCAATTTTATAGTTAAGATTGCAACTAGCTACCTTAGGAAAGTTCTAGTTGACACGTATGTCCTGTTTTACCTGATGGACATTTCACGTGACCCCTTTGCTAAGTGAGAGTCATCTGTGTGGAGGTCAGACAAACGCAGGTGAGAAAAATAATCAGAAAAGAGGTATTGTTTTTATAATGAATACTTTAGACAACACTTCTGAAGAAATAAGTGGCTGAAGGGTAAAAGGATGGCAAGAGGCCAAGTACATATTGCATGAAACAGAAGTGCCTTCACTTATTCATTTGTTTTTATGAGAGGCTAGACATTTGATTGTACCACATGCACCATCAGTGCTTCCTTTCTCTTTTTAGCAGCAGTTTTCTCCTGGGAATGTTTTCTTTGGACTGCAGGAGAATTTGCTCAGTAAATACAGTCAAGAAGAAAGTCTTTAATGAATGATTGCTGCTGAGTATCCCGAATAGAGATCTGTACTTGCACAGAGAAGGCTCAAGAACCCTGATAGCTCAAATGAGCATGCCGTAAGATTAACGTTAAAAGGACAAAAGCTCCCCTAGACAGAAAGAACCATCTCTCTCTAAAAAAATCAAGTAACCCTCTTGTAGTTCAGCAGCTGACTTGTATCAGATGCAAACCATTTCTCTTATGACAGGTGATATATCTGAGCAAGTACTAATGATGGCCATTAGTGATGGATGACTCCACATCTACTGTCCCAACTCCAGATTTTAACTCACAGCTTCAGTCAGAGTGCTGGGTTGTGAGGTGCTGTAAATCTACACAGCTGCAGAAGAGCCTACTTAGCAACTGACTGAGCTAAAAATCTTGGCCAATTAGTCTTTAAATAAGTTTTCATGGAACAGGAAAAGAGTCAGGCAAGATGTTAATTTGAAGCAGTTTTGATCTAGGTATATACACATTAATGACAGGGAAGAGGATGGCACAGAACTAATGAAAAGGAAAAATATTAAGCTGGAGAATGGAAAGAAACAAGGGCAAAAAAAAAAGGCTTTAATGCAATAAAATCTATCATGCAGAGTCGAAGAGTCGGGCTGTGAAAATCCAATTACTGCACCGCATATGAAAAGCACACGCATTAAATATAGAGAAGATCATCAAAGAGAGCTGGAGTACGGATGTTCCCAGACATAAAGGCATCTCAGTTGTGGATATAAGAAAATGTTTTTAGAAGAAATGAACTGCAGTAAGAATTCAGGAAAAACAAACCTGTAACGGGCAAACAATAGATTGTGAAATGGAAGTATAAAAATCTTTATACAGTGTCTAACACTGACTTAGACACTTAAAGGTCAAGGTTACGAGCTCCTGTGCCATAAACACAACAACTTAGAAAGACAATTTGGTACTTTTCTTGCAGTGTTGATGAGCAAAAAGCTGGATTCTAGTATAGTTCAGTGTTACTGGAGTGAAAATTCAGGACCAACATCAGCATTTATATTTTAAATGATTACCAACTGTCTTGAAAATAGTCTCTTATTTAAGCAACTCGGGTGCTCATTGTGGTCTGAACACACAGAGAGCTGCTTTAATACAAATATTGAATTCATAAGTGATTTATCTGAATTTAGAGTGGTCACCTGCTGGTTTTCATTCAAAGGAGATCAAACAGAGAGTTTTTTGCCATCCTCTTACCTCTGGATAAAGGAAACTATTTGGCAGTATAGCAGGTATTGTTTTCAGCTGTAATGCTTTGAAAGAGTTCCTTGAGTTTCTAGCAATTGCTGACAAGATTGAGCTTAAAAATCTCTCCTGTCTCATGAGAAAATATTTATATTGAGATATGAGAAACTTGAATTAAGGAATGCAGGTGCTTCCTGCAGGCTAAATAAATGTTGCTCTTTGGACTCTTGAGCAGCTGCCCCCAAGAGCTGGATCAATCACTGCTCTTGTTGGGGCTCTTCTTCCAATGAAAATGCAAGGGCTCATCTCCTCAGCTAGTCTCAGAAAACAGATAAAAAGAGACAAAAGACAACTTGTACAGGAATTTATAAACAACCTTTAATTCTTACCTGTCACCACATCTGCTCATGTCTATAGTGGAACAATCCACTAATCCACAATGCAAAGGAATCACCTGAGTAATGACAGTAGAGAAGCTACCACACATACCTCTCCTTTTTCCATGCATTGATGTGTTTTACACCTCAGTAGTCCGAAAACATTTTGTGTTACATGTTTTGCACAGTTTAAAGCTGCAACTTGAAATCAGTGTGTTGCATATCAGAAATGTACCTACTTGAAAAGTGGAAAACACATTTGAGTGTTCAATCCTCTCTCATTTTCTAAGCACTGGAAAAAAGTTTGAGGATAAAATCAAGTATAATAAGTTACTTAATATGAGTTAACTCTATACAAGTAGAACCAGCTTTAGCACTGCCTGCAATAAGACCAGTAATGTAATTGATTTGAACTAAGTATACAAACAACCTCTCCCAAACCTCTATCAAATTTTAATAGCACCACTGAATACAGATATGTGTCTATGAGAATTCTGCCAGCAGCTTTCTGTGCTATTAGGCAACAACTATAAAATCAGGTGGCAAGGCTCTTCACATTACTAAGAACAAACAATTAAGTCACATCCACCAGCAGGAAGAAAAAATAAATGATTTAGTGCCATAGACATTTCAGGAAAGCTGAAATAGCAACAGCTCACTGTGCCTTCAAGTAATTGTCCCCACACCACTTGGTAACGAAGTCAGAAGTAAGGCTGGAGCAGCTTTTGCTCCTTCCACTGCCTGCAGTTTGGCCACTCATTCAGCCATTAGCCTTTTCTAAAGCAAGGCACAGACTTTAGATACTACTAAATCCTGGCAGTGCTCTGGTTTGTGGTTATTGATATCCAAAAGATTAACATGATAATGCCTGTCTGTAAGCCAGCCAATATTCAGACATCACAGCAGAGCAGTCTGCTCCTCATCTTTTTCTATCCCAGCGGGGCAATTACCTCCCCATGACAGTCATCATTAGCACAGAGCTCTTATGTCACTGGGTAACTATTCATAAACCTGGGATATTATTTCACACAAGTGTTACAAAGCAGAAACAAAACCCAAACTATCAACTTGATTATTTCTTTGAAACTAAACCATTTGCTACCTCATGGCTGGCCCCTAACACCACCTTTCCCTCTTCAGGAGGCCAGTGTAACTGGAATGGCTGGTTACAAGGATAACGATGTCCCAAGTGGGAGACTGTAGTCTGTAACTGAAACCCACATCCCACTTGAAATGCAACATTTGACAACCTAAAGATCCATTAAGGACCCCAGAATTGGGAACAAAACCCATTTGGCACCTGACACACAAAAAGGTTCAAAAACCCCAGACAGCTTCACTGATTTGCTTGCACAGACCATCTCCTTTCCCTGTCCTTCTCCAAAAGTGTGCTTTCTAATCTGGAGCTGCCCTGAAAGAGATGAGTAAAGCTGTGGCTGTGACCTCAGCTGACACAGAGCCAGTTGTAATGAAGGTCTCCATTTTACACATGCACTTCTGCTGCTTGGCATCACTAAGTTCTCAGGAGTCATTCCAGAGTAAAGTGACGTGGCTCTGCTCTGGAGTGTGCTTACCCCACTGACCATGCTTGGCCCAACACCTTCCTGGGAGCAGAAATCACATTAAGGCTGCACTAATCAGAGCAATTAAACTTCTCACTGACCTATCCTCAGTCTCATAAACTAGAAAATGTTTTTCAGTCCTGGTCCAAAGCTTGCATCATGACACATGGTGAGAGAGCTGGCAAGCCTTGGGTTGCTGCTCTACACAACTGTCGGGTTATAATACGCTGGATATTTTACTTCCAAATGAAAGCAGCTCCATGAGGGCTCCTCAAATGAGTTCATTCTAGCTTTGAGCTAGAAATGACATAGCTGCAGGTTAATGGAGACCTGAACTGAAAGAATGAGCCCTCCAGCAGCTCAGCCTTCAAAGTATACTGATGTTCAAAGCTGCGTATGGACCGACTTTTTCTAGCTGAGAAATGCCAGAGGTATACTTGGGCTACCTATTTGTTTCTGAAACTGCACATTTGATTTAGCAGTTCTCAAGTGTTCTTTAAAAGCCATTAAAGGCTGTATTCAAGTTGCTCCCCACATGTCTTTTAATTTATTTGATGTATGAAAAGGATGCATTTAAAACCTTTCCTGTTCTCCTGTGACTAGTTCTTTAACCCACTAAAATACATACACACACAAAATACCACCATGCCTACAACTGGAGATGGGAGAAGTTCTTTCTCCTCCTGGAAGTCTGTTTTCCTGACTGAATTTTCAGACAGCACATTCTTTTTCTAAACTGAGTATTAAACTCACTCTATTTTACAGAGCAAATAAAACCCCTACCAGATGGCTAGCCAAGGCTATTACAGGCTGTCATTACTTTCCACACCCACCTGTCCCTCCAGATTAGGAAATATGACTGAAGAATTAGTTTTCCTCATGTGCTTTTCATAGCAGCACTGCCAGTGAGCAGATGATGCCTCGCAGTTATCTTCAGCTCCCTCGGAGCACTCTGCTGCCATTCCGTGGGGTTGCTTTACTCTCCTGCCTCAGAGAAACAGAAGTTATAAAGTATGCCTGCTCAGAGAAAAATGCCATCTGATGGAGACTGCAGCATTTCACAGCACAGCTAAAAGCTGGTTGTGATGGAACGTAAAGAAAAATCAGCTTTATGCCCAAGCCACCAGTATGACACTTCAGCAGCAAACTGGAGGGTCCATCTTCTCTTATATTCATTTACAAAATGGACACACAGGTAGTTCCATCCAGATTCTCAGGAACTCCTCCTCATTTTCTTTTCCCTCCTTCACTCCCCCACCTCGCTGGATGTTGAAGCACAGCAGCACGTGCACTCCTAACATGAGAAGGAAAGCTAGGTCTCAATGGGAACTGACACAACACTCCGTGCTCTCACCAGCAGCTCTCTCAACTCATAATTTTTGCCTCCCAATTTGATCAAACTGATCTGTATCCAGCTCTGGATACAGGGCCAAGGTCAGCTAATCAGTGTTAATATAGAATGCATGGGAGTACCTGAAGGCAACTGGCAGCTGATTTCAGTTAGCATGTGTTTGTCATCAAAAGCAGAGATTGATTTCAAATCATGCAATATTTGCTAGGGCTGTGTTCCCAGGCAGTTACGACATGCCACCACCTTCTACCTTGTTTTTTTTTTATCTGAAAGCTTAGGGACTTGCTTCATCTGGCTTTTTTTCCTTTATTTGCACAGATGTATGCATAAAGCCTAATTTAGTCCTTCTTTCACAGAGTGCTCCGAATGCTACCCATTGATTTGAGCACACACAGCAGGGCTGTAAGTCCTGGGAACGTTACAACTGCTTCAACTTAAATCTTGCTCCTCACAAAATGCAAACACTGTTAAGTGCAAACAAACATCAGCTGAGCAGCAAACAGCAGTTCAGTAGAGTTCCTGAAGATGAACCTGAAGGGATAGCGTGGACCTGAGTGATAAAGGGAGCTTTAAACATACAGTAGATGAATATTTATTGCTCTTGTTATGAGGATGCACAGATGTCCTGGGCAGGACAGGATTCTGCAGGGCTCAGGGAGAAGCAGAGCAGCTCCTGAACCATTGATACATGGGTGATGGTGGTGTGCACTCCTGTCTGAGCACAGGATGAGCAAGGCTAAGCCCAGAGGGTGCCCTTCAACTCAGCCCAGGGCAGAGGGGAGGAAATATCCCCATGCTTTTAGCTGCTAGACAGTGCCATCCTTGGAAGCCTTTAATAATTCTACCATAAATGTGACAAACTAGAAATCCTCTCTTTCCTACCTACCCAAACTTCCTGCTCTGTCCAAGGATCCTGAATTTCCATTCCCTGGCTCCAGTGGCAGGAAGGAGCCCAGATTAATGGGGGTAATTAATCCCTCTCATCCCTAGTTTACCTTCTTGCTCCTGCTCCACCACTCAGTAATTTACTGTTTTATTGATAGGCTGCCAAACTGCCCTCAGGTTTTACCTTTTGTCATTCAGACAGACAGTTTTAAGCTCCAAGTTACTGTGCCACTGTGCAGGGATGGTAAAGGAAAAGGTCCCTAAATTTTCTAAATGAACATTTTCGTCATGTAATTCCAGCAGGCCTGAAGTGATCTTGGAAACTGTTGTGGTGACATGGGAGCAGTTTCACTTAGGAGAATGGCAAGCCAGATGTCAGCAAAAAGAAAGTGCTCTGGAGGACTCAGATGTGTGTGCTCAGAGGTGTGATGGATGATTAAAATAACTGCAAATATTTGCTATTGTCTTTCTCTACACTGCAACACCTCTCCTGCTGCTGAGCTCATATAAATGAAGGATTAATGACCTTAGATTTGGCCTAAACTTAGATTTTTTTTTTTTGCTTTAAAAGAATGCCTTTGATCTGAAGGAATACCACAGGGTATCTATGTGCAATTTATTCCACAGGCTTCACTGCCTTCCCAATTGTGGTGTGCGATCCGCCTGTTGCAGCAGAAGCCAGGTGATGGCAGGAGCTGGTGAGAGCAGCAGTGGTGCAGGTCATGATACAGCTGTTCAGCACATACTGAACAGTCAGAAAGTCCCTGTGGATTCTGGCTACCCACTCTGGTTGAAATGATCCATTAGTAAGTGTCTTCATATCACCATCCATTTGGTAACTGTCCCAGCCACAAGACAAGAGCAGAGGTGCTGTGTAAATAGCTACTCCTATTCAGCCTCTAGATCAGTCACCAATGACTTTGTTTTCATTTTTATTCACTGAAGACCTAAGAACTAGCCCCATATAGCCCCTAGGTGACATTTCCTTGCTTCTTCTGATGTTTGTCACCTTTGTCAGCCACATTTCAGCATGCTCTTTCAAGACTGAGCTCAGACAGTCTCTGAAGGTACTTGTGAGCACAGCAGCTTTGGGACCAGGGGCAAAAGCTTTCAGCAGGGAAGGTAGACAGCCACATCAAACAGCTGCTTTGGCTGCATTTGTGTTCCTTAGCAAGAAAGTGTGAGTAGGAAACATCAACTGTGTATTCAGATGGATGTGAGATACATACAATGTCAGAATTAGGATTTTTTTATCCCTTTTTCTTCCCTCCCCCCAATATCAGCTAAAGTTTACAGAATTGGTGGAAGAAGAAAGAGTTGGCATAATCAGACTAGATGGGGCTTCCACTTGTTGCCAGTGATATTTTCAGCATGAGGAGTAAGTACATGTATAAACACTTTCAGAATTAGCTCCCAAACACCAGATGGAAAGATAATAGAAGTCAATACAGAAAGCTGTGTTCCAAATCACAGATATAGCTTTAATTCAGGGTTACAACACCTACCTTTCATTTGCATTTTTGATCTCAGTTATGATTTCTCTGGGCTTTATCATGCTCAGTGATGATGAACCATAAGCAGGGAGGGAGGTGGTTTAAATTTAAAGCACACTATATTACAGGGCAAGCAGTAAGGGAGAAGAAATGATTCTTTGCTTGTAAACTGACCAGACTTGTCTGTGAAGAGGAAAGTGACAAATAAATATGTCATTTTCCAGTGACACTCTTAGAGTGACTTTCCAAAACAAAAGCATACTTTGACTTGAAAGCAAAAGATAACTCTGTCAAGTAGTACATACTAAACAATGTGATTTAATTATAGCACATTAAGGGTGTTTTACAAGGAGACACCAGCCTGGCCTGACATTCCTCAAGGCTGCTGGATGGATTGACATTCATTCTAATGGGCAAAAATGATCCCTTGAAAGGCATATGTTTTAAAAATTGAAGGTGTTCTTTTTAATCCCTTTGGTATCAAAAAGATTTCTTACTTGCATGCTTTGGTAGACCCAAAAGTCTTGAGAAGAATCCTAACGGAGCCACTGCTCGCTGCTTCTGCAGTACTTGTCTCTCAACTCAGTTAAAACCTTGACGTCTTGAGGAGCCCAGGGCAAAGTCTTTCATGTTCAGAAGGTCGTTGAAGTGAGTTTGAAGCTGACATGATAGAACTGAGTGGCTTCTAAGTAAGAATCTGACATAGAGTTAGTAGATTTTGACAGGGAGTGTCAAATGATTTCTGCAGAGCTCGAAGCACTGACTTCTGATTATTTATGAAGAAAAGTTTCATAAGAATATGTAAGTGCCTTTTCAAAGTTAATCAGTGAAATAAGCTTTAATATTTTAAGCTCATCTAAGCAATAACTGCTAAGCAACTTCTGGTCTGGAATTTCTAACCCAGAAGAGAAAGCCAACACTAGCTCAAGAGAGGATAAAACGAGTTGAAGAAAATGCTTTTGATGACAGTAGTAACCTTTAAAGCCCTAAGTACACTGGAAAAGATAACATCAGCTTTTAGAAACTGTTTGAATTCAAAGTAATTGCTGTCACACAAAACTGACAATTGGTGCTACCATTTCTCTGTCTTACCCTACCACATAGTTTAGAGCTGGTGTTGCTGTAAAGGGAGAATCACTCTAAAATCCTAAAGTAATCGTCACAATCTCCCACCAAGGGGGGAAAAAAAAATTGAAACATTACCATAGCAACAGAACAAGCTGGAATATAGAAGACATACCACTTTTACACAGGCTGCACCTAATTCTGGGTCATCCTCAAAGGCCAATGACTGAAGAGGGCTGGACTGGCAGAGGTTTTTCACCCATGCTCCAGTCGAACACTCCTGGGCTCTGCCAACAGCCAGCAGCTGTTTTCACCTACTTGCAAGGTTTGTCACAATTAGTTTTCTTTTGCCAGTATGTGAGTCAGTTTCTCTTGTGCTCCTCTTAGTCCCGTAGCTGGGCAACAGTTAGAAGACGGTGGTGCATCCCATGATAAAGGAATGCAAGAAAAACCATCACATGCAAGAACGAGTGGTGTCTTCTGTCACGAAAAAGATGATGGAACTGTGAAATCTTACTGTTTGCTATTTTTCCAGGTTGCACTGTTGCTATTAGTAGTGACATATTTGGCATAAGAAATGCAAATTAGTTAATGGAGATATTAAACAAAGGGTTATGATGTGCCTCTTCAAGAGGTTTTCTTCTTTTTAGGTAGTCTCATGTGATCCCAGTGCTGATCTTGCTTCAGGGATAAATCTATGGGCTGTAGACCAGAATTATGCTCTGTAGCTCTACCTATGCCAGTCTAAATCTACAAGCCAGTGATTCATACCAGTACATTCAGAGAATAGCAGAAAATCATAAAGCAATTCTGAAACAGACAAGACAAGTCTGTAAGAGGACTGGAGTCTATCCCCTGTTTCACATCAGGGGAACTTGAAGAAGTTCAGCAGCTAGTATTTCAAAAGATGAGTCCAAAAGGCCTAGACTGAATCTGCACATAGAAAAAAATCAAAGAAACAGTTGTTTGTGGAAGAAACCACCTGTTCTCCTGATTGAAGAAAATGTTCTTTCCAGTAAACAATGGCCAATAAACAATGGCCAATAAACAGTGACTCTAACAACACAAGCTGCTTATACAAAAACGTGCAGCATTAACATTTGCATGTACTCCACTCAATGATCATTGTCTAGATTGGAAGGAATTTGATACTTCTTCCCTCATTTAGCAATGCTGAGTGATTCCTTCACTCAGAAGTGGGAAAGATGATCTTACAATTTTCAAATTACATGTAACTTCCAGGCTGCTGGAATCGGTGTCTTAAAGGATGTAAGCTAATAGGAAGGAATTTAAAAGAATGGTATTTACAAAACCCCAGGCTATTCAAGTGCTTTTGAAAGCAAAACTTCTGTTAACATCACTCTGCTTCAGAACTTTTAATTAGGTCTCTGTTTAAAGTGTATCAAAGAACAGATGGCTTTCAATGTTAATAGACAGCATAGAACCATCAAATATTAGCCATCAATTCTTAATCTGTCTCCTCAGGAACCTCAAGAGAACATAGTTTAAGGCAAGACCATCTTCTCCACATGGACATGTCTCTGTATATTTGTTTCCAATCTGCAAGAATGACATCTAGGGACAGAGAAATATTCAGAAAAGAGACAAGCACCAGTTACACATAATTGGATCTTTCAGGTTTTTCCACACCAAGGGTATGCATATCCTCCCTTCCAAATATAGCTGTCAGAAATTAATGGAGGCCAGTATCAATCAGATGAACAAAAATTACATTTGAAGCAAATTCTACCTGAAGTATAAATCCTGAGCCTTTGCATCTAATCCTGAGGCTGTGCATCTCATCTATGCAACTGAAGAAACCTCAGAAGAAACAACCAGGTTCAACACCTTTTCTTAGAACATGGAGTTTCAGTTTGATTCTGCTTTCGCTGATAAAGTACATACTGCATTGCTGAGCTACACTAATCATCCAGAGGGTTTAATCCTCATATTATCAAACAACTTAGAGAAGTTCCGCTTAAGTTTAATCACTGTGTTGCCTTAGGTGAAGTTTTTTGCTCCTGGAATTTTTTATTGGGCTCTGCATTAAGCAGCACATAACAACAATCTCTCTCTTCCCTTCAAAATCCTTACTTAAGTTCTCCTCAGTACCAAATAACTTTTCCCCAGTCTAATGAGAGGCTCATGTGGCCAAACACTAAAAAAGGTCAAAGTATCAAAAATCTCACAGTAAATGCTGAAGACACCATTTCTCCTCCCCAGTGTTATCTTTTTTAGCCTGTGAGTTATTTATGAGAGTGGAAATTGTGTCACCTCTGTGTGCTTACCTTTTGAAAGAGGAGGTGTACCTGTCCCCATGCAGTTGTGGCTATGACGTCCCAAATCAGTATTAATGCACAGAGAGTGCTTTCACACATTGTTGGTACTGTGAGCAGCAAGATGGAAAACAACCTACGTGAAGAGGAAAGAACAAAAGTCGCTGGGGAATATTATCGTAACTTAGTGAAGGATTTCATAGTCAAATCTGGAGCTGTAAACACCACTGTTTCCTATTTGCCTTTGTTTTTGTATTTCCTTTCAACTTCAATAGCAGGGTTTTAATTTGGCTTTATTCATTTTATTATTAAATGTACCTAGATTTGATATTCATGATAAACCCAAGTTGTTTATTAGTTTTGGTTCATTGTCTTGATTGGGAAAATGGGAGCAGGTTTTGGATGAAGGCTGTGACGTACAAAGCCAAAGGACTACACTGATCAGATCTAGACATCATTTTGTAGCAACTCCCAACACCTACACTAACTTGCACATTCCAGTGTTCATACTCTGGCCTTAGAACAGTATCATACAGCAGTGACAGGAAGCAATAAAGCTGTTCCAAGGCAGTTCTATACGTGCAATTTAAAAACAACAATAGAAATGGGACTTTAGACTCATTTCTCTGAAAAAACAATGCTCATTGCTTGGAAATACAACTGTATTCAGCTTTTTAACTATGCATTGACATAATAATATAAAACCAAGTATTTCAATCTTGAGAGGGGAAACAGAACATGGTCTATTTTCCAAGACAAACTCGTTAAAGTCAATATTTAGGACATGGTCATCTGTCCTTTTTTGCTATAGTGATGCCATAGTGATAAATATATAAATGATTCAGTTTGTTCCACTTACTGGTTATGTCCTTTTTCTGTAAGCTATGTAGAATGAACCATCTTAGAGACTGTTTTTTATATATAGATGTAAGAAAAACATTTATACGTATTTTTATCCTTGGCCTTTTAATCATCTGTCCTAGTAAAGCAGTGAACAGGGATTTCTATGAACAAATGTTTATTTTACATTAAGAAATGAACCCAATCTGGGTGGGAATTGCTTTAGCAAGGGAGTTGGACCAGATGATCTCTAAAGGTCCCTTCCAACCCCTACCATTCTGTGAAGTGGTATTAGCTGCCTTCAGGTATTAATAACTACTCCTTTTAATAGCTAAGTATGACAGATGGGCATTTTCTATTCAGAGAACAGGGGCTATTACAGGTAACATTCTTCAAACTCACCAGCCTGGTAAAGACTGATGCTTTAATGAAGCATACATTCAGCTTTTTTAACAGCTAATATGGAAATGCTGGTGTGTGAAACAGAATCTTGTCAAACAGCTGGATATTGTACCATGTCCTTGCTATTCTGCTTAGAAGTGTTAAGCTTTGCTGCTGTCTTCCAAAGTCTCTTCTTGTCCGAGTACACTAGGTCCATGGTTAAAAGAGGTGCAGATCTCGCCAAAGCTCCTGAGAAGTCCTCTGTTCTTGTTTTAGTCACAAGCAGGGCTGGACACAGGTGTCCTTGTTTTCTTTTTTCATTCTTCAGCTGCTCATCGTAGCTGTTCAGATCTGTTTGTGCTGTCAGCAGTAGGGTAGGAGAAATGAAGCTCAACAGGTAGTAGGATTGCTGCTGGCAGCCTGTTTATTGCCATTAGCTGCTAGATAGAAAACAGTGTTCAAATAGAAATCTTAAAAACATAGCAACTGAGGGAGCTGTAATGTCTGTTCTTGGCATGATTATTAAGGTAAACAAAGCTTCACAGTAACTATTCACCAAATGCTTTGCCTGGAGAAATGTTCTGTATACATTCAGGGGACAGAATATGTATTATGGTTTGCAGAAGTTATATTGATTTGGTATCTATTTAGAATAAAAAAGGAAAGCAGGATTCTTTTCCTTCATTCCTCAGTAAATCAAGAGGAATACAACAACTCCACTGAGTTACACCAGATTGAGACTAAAGGCAAACAATAAACACATCAGTACTTTGCTGATAAAACCAGCCTGGTAGGAATTTTATTGATGTTACCAGATAGCAGACTCTGGGAAATGCTGCATTATAGGTTAAGCCCGGGCCCAAAAAAGCATATTTAACCAGCCTTCTAGGACAGACTTTTATCCTAACTGTGATATTAATCATTGGGCAGAATTTTGCCTTTATCTTTCTTCTTTTTCTAAACCTAGTGTTTGCAAACAGGCAAATACTTCACATTCAAGAGAGACAAAATGAGGCTCATTCACCCACACTGAACTCCCAGTAGCAATAATGACATCAGAATGACCTCAGAGGTGTTTCCAAAGTGCAGGGTAAATATATACCAGGTATACAGGTAGGTTGGGAATGGCGTTCTTCAGAAAATAAATACAATTCCATTGTCAGAGAACTGAGAGCAGACAATTCTCCCTCTGTCTATCCCATGGAGGGGTCAGAGAGGAAGGCTCCCTGTACCTCCAGCAGCAGGGCAGGGGACTGACTGAGCTGCACCCTGTGAGGAGGCAGCCCAGATCTCACAGAGATGGCTCAGCAGGAGGCAGCCCCCACACACAGGCTATAACAGCCCAAGAGTGCAGCAAGAGATAACACTGTGTGAAGTCTGTAGCACTAAAGAATGCCAGGTGTGCTTCAGGTAACTGCATGTTGTAAATCATACGCTGTAAGAAGACAATCCAGAACCTAGGTTGACACATACATGTGGCAGAGCTTATCAATTCACATACACACAATTGTCTCTAACTAAACCACAATAACCTGAAGACTGAAGAATTAGAAGCTGGTTTGTAGTCGTGTTGCTGTACTGACTTCAGAGGGGTAAGCTGAAGATGGATTCCTGGTGAGATGCCATCCCTGCCAGTTATAATTGAGTGTTGTTTCTATAATGAATCATGCAACTTCAGGAAAGCAGGCAACAGAAGAAAGCAACTCAACATTGTTTTGGAAATGAGCCATTACTCTGCATTTCTCCAAATGAACCACAAACCCTCGATACCACTATGCAAATTGCCAGTCACCTATGAATCCAGGTTGGAAAAGCAGCAGGCTATTAATTCAGTGTTGTTTCTCTTGCTGAGTCCACTGCAGCTGCAAATCCAGTACTGAAAACTTCCCCCTGGTCCTGATCCATTAGTATGCTGCTCTGGTTTAAACATCAGCAGCAGAACATGCAGTATATGATGAGTTTAGAGAGAGTTTCAGAGAGTGAGCTAAAATGAGCTATCATGAGTGGCATGTGCATTGCTGTGAGTGTCACAAACATTCACTACAGCAATTCTCTAGTTCACTAAATATCTCCTCCTAAGCTTTAATGACACAGGGGTACCTCAGCATAATTTTCCAGGGTATTTTGCTGCAACTGCTTCACTTTATTCTCTTCTTATATTGCCTAGGCTTTGGGGCAGCTTCACACTTGAAGTTTTGAGGCTGTAGGATGCTCTCTTTAGCACTGAACATTTGCTCAGAAATCAGAGCACCTCAGTGGAATTAATGAGCTGCCCAAAAGTGTTCCTGAAGAGTGAATTCTCATACTTCACTCACACTAACCTCATTGACAGCCTTGCCACTGACTTCCCCAGGAGTGTGTACAGGCTGTCATATCCTAAAAAGAAAACACAACTGGTGTAAATTCATCAAGTCACTGTACAATCTGTGTAACAGATACAAGCCACTAAATGAAAAACTTTATTCTGCAGAACATCAGCCTCAAAATATTTGGGCCTTTGGTAACAGACTTAAGATCTCCAGTACTAACACATCAAAAGTCATGAGAACATTACAATGCCCAAGCCAAGCAAGCATTGTGCAGCAGAATGGTGATTTGTGTGTTTTCTTGCAATGAGGAGGGTGAAACAGCTGACTGAGAACTAAACAAACACTTCTGAGACAGATTGGGATTGCCATCTGGGCAGCTGCCAGGCAAAGCAAAGTCTTCTCTGCGCAGATGGGTCCAGTTTACTATCTGCAGACCACTGGAATTAAGGTGGCCGTTCATTGGATAAAGTAGCCTCTTGTGACCAGCAAAAGCAGCCTGGCATGTAGTGACTGATGAAGGTGCATGACAGCTATGTGAGTGAGCTCTGGTTATCCTTGGGATTTATATATCCATGGACTTGGAAAGCCAGAAAGGATTATCATCACTTGTGGTGCAGGCTGCAGATCTCCTAGTTCTAGCTAAACCTTGCCTTTAAGGATGACATCTGATTTTGACTTTCAGGCTGGTCTAGGGGGAAAATCTCCACCACTACTTAGTAATTCATTCCAGTCTTCAAAACTAACATGTTAACTGCATACCCTTTACTTCAGCCTGGTCCACGTGCAAGCATCACAGCCTGGTTCACTGCTGACGAGAGGGAGTAGAGCAGCTGTGTTACATTTACCTGTCCATCTTGGTCCCTCTGATGTTCAGGGCTAGGGGAGCATTCTGTAGGAGATACAGCTCTGCAGACAAGCTGTGATGTGAATTAGCTCCAGTATTGCTTCAGGAATGATGCAGGCTTCAGCATTTTTTGTTATTTCCATTGCCTTAATGTGTTCCGTTGCAAGAAGTGAAAGACAGAGGGAAGGGAGAAGGGGCTGAGAGCCTCCACACATTCTCAGCTGCTGTATTTCACAGGGTAAAGGTTCTGCACGTGTCAGAGAGCACTGGTGGAAATTACAAATGATCTCACCAGTTACATAGAAGACAAGAGCAGTCAGAAAGAGAGAAGCAAAGCTGATTTGGATTATATTTTTTGATCATTTGGCTTTCCAATCAATGAGTGGCAGCCACAGCTTGTAAAGGTAGCCATATACCATGCAATTGCCCCCAAAGCTCCATGCAGCACGGCCAATGTTATGGGAAGACTGTTGAAACAGTGCTGGGAAAAGGTAGTTGGAAATCCTTTTCTTATATCTTCAGTGTGGTTGAGAAAAATTTCATTGCATAATGAAACATGCTGCAGTTTTCCATCATTTTCATGGTGTTAGGAGGAAAGAAAATGGAAACAAAACGTTGCTGATGGTAAAGTGATAGATAATGATTTCGCAAAGACCACCTACAGCAATTTTATTTGCTGTCTTGTTTGGCTATTCGGTTTGCAGGAGAAAAGTGGTCCTATTCTACACACTAGTATAGTTCTAATTTTATCAGAATAGAATCCAGAAAGAGGATTCTGGTTGTTGGCACAAGCCTATCTGCTTTTGTTTAGACACAGCTGCTTTTATAGGAAACTTTCTCAGCAGATCAGATCACTAAGTGTAACTGGATTCATCCTCTCTACTGCCCTTGACTGGAAGCACCAAGTTTTGAAAGTGGAATTGTTGCTGCTCTATAACCATCAAGGCTGAAAGAATAAGCTTTGAGCTTCTTTTCAGAGCTTCATTTATAAAGGTTCTGGAAGCAATGTAAAGTTACCTTGTTCTTATAGACAAAGATTGTATTTAATAGTTTAGATTGTCAGTTCTGTCACAACCACTTTGTATAGGTGAGTTTATAGTTTGATGATTCAGCTGGACTGGAGAGAAAATATGCTGCTGTGATGACAGGCAACTGTAGAAGCTGTACTTTCCTCCTTGCTGTAAATGTATTTAAGAAGTATTTTTTTCCCCAAAGAGTTTGAGGATTTTCTTCTGTTTAATTATATTTTAATGAGGTATTTTGAATGAAGCTCAGTTTTAATGTGTGTTCGGTTAATTAGATGTTAATCAGATCACTTCCATTTATTTCATATAAATGTTTTGGATGTAAATGTGTGCCTTCTGCAGGAACACATTGCAACTACTACATCTTAAGTCTCCTGGGATAATAGAAATGTCACCATTTCATGTTCTGCATCAGATATAAATCAAGCTGTCATGCAATATTCCATTTCTGACAAGAAACCAATAAACCAAGAGAAGAAAGAAGGAAAAAACCTCAACCAAAAGAAGCAGTGATTGATGGGCAGCTAACTCAGCTAGGATTTCCATGAATAATGCTAGTTACACAACATGCCAAATTACAGAGTTTCTAAAGAGAATGATTTTATGATTAGATGTAAATTGTAATCAGGACCAGAACAGTTCCAGGAATTAAATGCTGCTAAGCATGGAAATGAAGAAAAAAAGATAACCATTCTCATTTTAAACAGGGTTCTGTTTTTCTCCAGGCATCTTGTTTTATGGCAGCTGTCCTGTCTATAATTTATGGATGTATTTATTGTTTTAAGTAGACAAGTGAAAACTCTCATTAAACCAAAACCCTACCTGAGCTGATGATAATATTCCATGTTATTAAATCCGACAGGATTGTTTAAAATCTCATCCACTCTTCAGTAATTTAACACTTACACGTCAGATGACTTAATAAAAATACCTGTGGTTACTTTACTTTTTGGGATGTCGTATTTTAAGAGGGTTTTGCAACACGTGAAGTGCTGAGCAAGGTTTGTAGGCAAACATGTCACTCATTCCATTTCAACCAAATGAAAACACAATAAAAGATTTTAATCAATACTAGAGCCTGTAGACTTCAGTTTTCCTTCTCATAAGACATACCTTATCTGACATTGAGGCATCTAAATTGTTTGAGAGAGAAAACTTGAGAAATTTGGTTTGCGAGTCTGATATGACAGAAGAATTAACACAGGCCATCCAAGCATAAAAGTCTAGTACCCAGTACAATGCTATAAAGGGAAATGGGAACTCAAATGGGAATTCAACTTAAGTCCAAGTCTACATAAACTCTCAGTAATCACCTGAGCAGCAAGATGAGCATGAGATGTGTGCAAAGGGGCTGCACCCTGTGAGCACTTTAATGGAAGTAAATATTAATCTACTTTAAATGATGAGGGATGTTACTTGGTGAGCTCAGAGGAGGGAGGCTATTGAGCTGATTTTAAGTAGGATAACTTTTTTTACTCTTTTTTTTCAGTAGACTTTCAGCTTGTAGTTCTTTCTTTACTCTTTAGCATTAAAAGAGGAAAAAAGATTTCAACTTTTGGTTTCACATGTGACACAAACTATCTTACTGCCAGGTCAATATGGCATGCCCTGTTCTCCCACGCATCGTCTGCACTTGCTGATCATTCATTCATTTTCTAGCTCATCACCTCTTCCAAGGAATTAAATGGCCCTCAATTCTTCTCAGGAAATAGGAGAGAGCTTGATTGCACAAGGGTGACAAGAAGGATGAAGGGGTTGAATTCCGACACGGCTTTTTCTTTTGCTTCTCTTATTTCTCCGCTTCTTGACAAAAACCAACCTGCTGCCAATGCAAATGTGCATGAGGAAAGCAGGATAGGCCCACTGAGATATTTTACTCTCCAAAATCCAGCTTAGGGCAGATGTTAGCAGCTGAAGTTTCCCTGTGAAAGAATCCCTCTGCACAGGAGGGTGCTGCTGTCTGCTGGGGCACTGGCGCAAGCCCATGCACCTTTCACAGCCGCTCCTTTTCGTCTCTGGAAAAACTTCTTGCATCTGGTCATTCTTTCCCCTATCAAAGAAGAACTTTAATTTCCAGAGTGGTACTAATAACTCTGTTTCCCTGTTCCTGAATAAAAATATGGATGAAGCCCTGTGTCTGTGATACATCTCAGGAAAAGCCTGTGTGAGGATACTGGATTTATGCTGCAAAACAAAAGTACTGTATCAGATTGAGACATTGTTGTTTGATTTGATCTCCTTTATTCTTGTCTCTGATTATTTCATGCCAACAAACACTTTTGTTTCCCCTTGGATCTTACAAGGAAGATTCTGTCACTGTTATTTTCACACTCAGATGGGACTTTTGAAAATCCCTTTCTCTTTGCATTTCTGTAAGCTGCTTCTGCAGAGATGTGAACTGAACTGGTCACGGAGAGAGGGACAGGAGGTTGTCAGTAGGACTGGCTCTCCAAAAGCATGCCAAGTCAGACCTAAAGTCCCACTGAAGCACTAACAATCTCCTCAGCCACCTTGTCTGACAGCAAAAATCGCTGTATTTCAACTATCTGTCCATTTCTGACACAATTAATCATCATTTTATCTTACTTCCCAGTACCAGGCATGAAAAATAGCTAAGTCATTTCTACTCAAGCACACTCAAAAGGATGGAATTCAAACAAGTTCTGCAGTGTATATTTAATGGGCAATATGTTACATTAGAGAGTCAGTAGAGCTCCTAAGAGCCATTATTCCCCTGCAGAGAGAAAGACAAGAGTTGTGAAACTGCTCCCAGGCCCTTCTGAGTAGCTGGTGTGGTTGAGTTGGAGGAAGGGGTTGAGCTGTCGGTGCTGTGGACACACCAGTTGGTACAGTGTGCCATAGGAGACACCTGCACCTTAACTGAGCTCCTACAGCTTAAGGTCATGGAGCAACAGAAATGCTTTAAACTGTTTAATTTCTCTCTGTTTTGTGTTTCCAAGCAGCTCAGCCCACAACACCAAGAGCCTGCAGGGTTGAGCCCCTGGGTAGGAGCCTGATGTTTCTATGTGCCCTGGAGATAATGCAGGACATTATCAGCTCAAGCACTTGCTCACAGCTCCACAACAGGGGGGGAACAGACACTGAAAAAAACTCACTGATAAACTGGTGTTTTGTGAGTGATGTGTCCTGTGAAACCATCAGAGGCAGATCATAGTGATCACACAGAGCAACAAACACCCCAGTCACGTTATACAAGTCATTGCCCTGCAAATGTCAAGTGAACTCGCTGAGAGTCATCACACCCCATCCCTCACTCCATGTGACTCCAGTCCAGCTGCGCAGCTGATGATTAAAAGTGAGTTCAAAGAAAACATGTCACCTTTCCTCTTTGGCATGAAGTCCATCAAGCCAGCACCAGCTTGCCTGGTGGATGTTGTCTCGGTGCTCCCTGCGTGAGAGTTTCTGCCCATTAGGGTGGCATTTCTGCACACACCTGCACTGGTTTTGGTGCCCTCTGCATGCCCATTTGCTCTGTTATTAAGTAGGCTGTGAGTACTATTTTTCTGCCAAGAGATACAGTGAAAGGCAGTACATGCTCTGTGTCTGAGTACGTAGCTGAGTACACAGCTCAGCTATGTTTAAGCTAATTGGTATTTTCGCAGTATGCACGAAGGACACAGTCATAGTATCAAGGTCTCTTTTCTGGAGGGCAGGGTATCTCATGAACACAATCCCTGCTTGAGTGAAAGACATTGTCATTATCTCTAAGAGTGATACTGAGAGTCAGTCTCTCGTGTGTATTAATAATGCTGCACTAATTGAATCTGGAAACTCATTGTTCACAAGCAATGGATTCGGGGCTAATATTAGCATTTTATAGCTTTGGATAGAATGCAAGTGAGGATCTTGCCAAGATAAACACAAGATTTGCTTTTCTTGCTGGCAGGCATTGCTAGAGATCCACTGTTAGAGCTGGAGTACAGCAATACATAGCAGCAGACAGCTTAGCCTGAAGTCTTTAACTCTCTTTGCTGGAAGTGAAGTCCTACAGAATCTGCTCTTAAATTCCCTCATAGAATTTTAAGAAATTCCTATGCCTTTTCCCTTCTGAATGAATCCCTTCACAAGGCTCATTATCAAAAGGTAAAAGACTGGGGAGTTCATTGTGCATTTTAAAGTGCACTGAAGAGAGCAAGAAATGAGAAATGTGTTACCTTTGTGTTGCAGTCAACCACCAGCTAAGGGGGAAGGTTGGACAGGAATGCTAGCAGTAGCAAGCTCTTGTTAAAACGTTGGCAAAGCATTTTAGAGCCAGACAAGAGTATTAAAAGTTGCAGGGGGCACACTGTTCTTGCTTGTCCTAGGAAGTGCTGTGCGTGACTGCTGTGGTGCATCAGGTATCTGGAAGAGACTTCTTCCCCCTCTATAGTCCAATGGGATTTTTCACTCACTCTCTTACGTGCCTCCAAACACATTAATCCAGAGAGCTGGTCTCTTCACATAGACCTTGTCTGCATAGCTTTGGAGCTCTTTAAGAAACCTGAGCAAGTGGCATATATTCACTGCATTTGAAACTTGGTATGCTCCTAAGGGAACTGCTGACAGAAATGACAAGCCATCTGTCTCTGCTTCTGGTGTTTGCTTCCACATCCATATGCTAAGGTAGAAATAATGTTTTCAACTCAAAAGCCTAATTTTGTCTGTAAATTGTAGATTTGTAATGATCAAATCCAGTTTAGGCCAGACAATGAAGATTTTTCCACCCTCAGTTGCTGACAGGAATTCCTTCTTCATTCTCTCCGTAACGGTTTGCCCCAGTGTTTGAGTTCAGTATGATATATCATCACCAGGTCCACGTTCTGGACTCCAGACCCATGACCATTCAAAGTAACCATGCTGCTGCACTGGCTGCTCTCTCCCAGAGAACTTGCTACTGTAATAAATGTGAGCAGTGTAAACAAAACGTTGCAAGGTATTGCTTTGATTAGCAAAGTGCTGCAAGAATACACTGGAGAGTCCATGTTCCATAGGTGAACACCTGGAATGAAGAGCAGTAAAAGGACAACACTATTCCATTTCCCTGCAGACACGTTGTGCGTGGGCAAAGCTGAGCCAGTTCTGCAGACAAAATGCCCAACTCCGTGATCAAGAAGAAATGAGTTTAGACAAGATGCTGTAGCTCTGTCCCAGGCAAGACAGGCTTTTTGAAAGAAGGCATTTTGGCACTAGCTGGATAAGAGGGTAAGAATTCCAGAGCGTATAGGAAGTGTTAGGCAGTCCTGGCAGCAAGAGGGAGAGAGTGTCAGGGAAAACATCTCAGGCCTTTGCTTCTGGCAGCCTCTGTGGACAGTGCATTTAGAAAGAGCCAGGGGCTCCTCACAGGCTCCTATGGAGCCATGGGCACCTTCCAGGGTGCAGCAGGCACAGGGATGATGCAGTGCTGGCCACTGCCACCCCTGCTCTCCCACGCAAGGTGTCCCCAAAAGAGCCCACAGACGTTGCCATTGCAGCATCCCAACCCCTGTGCCAGGAAAAGGCCCAGGGCTTCTCAGCACAGGAGGATGCTCAGGAGGCTCCTGGTGCCTGCACAGACCCACTTTCTGCAAAAGGTCTTGAAATTTTACCCCCAAAGCCATTCTTCATATTGTTTTTTCTTAATTTTCAGAGGGTGGTATGATTTCCTTTCCTTCCTCCTCCTGCCATCAGCTCCAACTTTAAACTCATTTGGTGAACTTCATAATCCTGACACCCTGCAAAAGCCAAAGGATCTTTGAAGCTTCTTCTCACAGCTGTGGCTGTTACAGCTCTGCTGTTGAGCTCATTGAATTTACGCCTCCTTTGAAACATTTCCCTCCTTCCTTCCAATTTTCCAAGTTCCACTGGTGGTCGAGCACAATCCCTGCAAAGTTACTAGCCTACAGATTATTTTCACTTGTACTTAGCTGAGCCCTAATTGCTTTACCTTCAGAGCTCCCAGTACAACTGATATGATTAGCTACGCCATTAATTATCTTGTACTTTAGCCACCAATCTCCTGCTGAAATCCAAGGAAAGGTCAATGCATATCTCCAGAAAAATGGTGCCTAAGAAGACACATTTAACAGCAAATTAGGTAGAACGTGAGTTCAGCACATACATGCAGTCTGAAGGGGTTTACTAGTGTACCAGTGGTATCTGTTAGTTTGTTTTGTGCTTGTAGTCAACAGGATATTGTCTGGCTAAAACCTCCTGTAACAAGTAAATCGGACTGAAGAAGGCAAAAGATGTTTGGTAAGCGGTCCAGTCAGCATAGATACTGGTCAGACACCTGGCTATAGTAATTGTGTTACATGGTTTTACTTACAACTACTTAAAAAAATAACAAGTCCACTCAGAACGTTCAGAGTTCTCACCTCACTGTTACCACATGCTCTGTTTCTCCCCTGGATGTTGCTTAGCACAGACAGTAAAAAGGAAAGGCTCCTAGACCTGACTTTTTGTTCTGAAACGCTGAGACATTTGGATCCAACCACTGTAAGGGACAGTTTCCACTGCAACATTTCCCTGGAGTTATAGATACACACAGGCAATGTTTTTCTTCATAAGTGTTTTCTGAAGGGTTTGGTTCCTTTTTACCCTTGCAGCAGCTATGCCCTGTAATCCCTTTCCTTTCAGGATGTTTAACAGTACAAAGTTGCAGTCTGTAAGTAGTTTTGTTGAGTTTCATTCCACTCATTTCAGTTTTAATTATCACCATCAACACAGGAGCCACATGGGACATGTTCCTTCCAGAAGTGCTTTCCAGGAAATCTGATTAAAACTTACCTGGCATCATCTCACACTGAACTATATTTTGTGTAAGTTTTGACACATGCAAAATCTGAATTGTTCCTCAACTTCATCCATGTCCTAAAAACAACAACATGATGAGAAGCTACCCTGGAAAACTTTAACACACACATATTAAAAACTTAGGTCAGCTGCACTGATGCAGTTCATTCAATTTCACTGCAGACTTCAGGTTGATTTCTTTTCCTGAGTGGTTTACCTGTGCCCTTGTGTTTACAATCTAAGCATCAGAAAGCTCCACTGTGCCTCGGAACTAGATCTTTTGTGCATATAATCTTCCACACACTTAAGTACTTTCAAAGCAATTCAACCTTTTTCCTCACTTTGGTGTACTAAAATGACAACAAAGAAAAAAACCCACACTATGATTGCCTGATGTCTGCCAGAGCTAAAACACTAGAGGATGCCTCATTGCCTCATTCCCAATACCAAACATGTGGACCTGAGCTAATGAGTTTTTAGGGTTCAATTTGGAACTGTTTCTGTTTCCTAATATATACAGAATGCACATATCAGTTACATATGCACATACACACACTGCATTCAGTTACTAGTTTCTGTCAATAGCTCTTTTTATACTATTGTCAGGCATCATTGTTTTTCAAGTGAGTTATGTCCTGAGTGGATTTCACAAATCATTCAATATGAGATGTCAGTACATTTCAATCACAGTCCCTATTAGCTAAGGATCTCCCAGTGGCAAAAACCACACGTATTTGTGCAAAGGATGGTCTGAAAAACAAATCTAATCTCGCTTATTGACAGAGCTGAGTGCTGAAAAAATGGTCTCTTAACAAATCATTTAGCCAAGACATTTTGCAGAAACACTGGCACCTACATGAAGGGAGTTGCTGAGGTTATTTGTTTCCACTGTATGGCTGCAACTCCTATTTTTCACTCAGGAGCACTGTCACTATTACTGAGAGAGAAGCTAAGGGGAAGACAAACAGAGAGGAGGTATTTGTCATGACATAGCTGTCCTCCCTTTTCCCTGCAGCTGCCTACTTTATACTGGCAGAAAGCTGAGGTCTGTTCCTCTCTCAGTCCCCTTCAATAGCTCCCCCCTCCCACACCACCCAAGAGACCCTCCCTGGAGGCTGCCACAGCTCGGGCTTATTATTAGAAATTCAGAGCTGCATTTTCTTAATCCTTTGGGCAGATGGAAAAACTGGGGAAGCAACAATCACACTCAAACATCCTGCAATGCAGAGAGCATCATATAACTGTTTCATGCTCCCCATTCCAAGAATTGGCTTACAAAAAGTTGGTGCCTGCCTACACTCAAGCAAGTTCCTTCCAGTTTCTGGAAGGAAACTCTAGGGAAACTCCCTACTCATGCACTCAGAGCAGTCTTGAGCATAATTATTGTTTCAGTTGCATTCATGTGGTTTTAACAAGATTACACTAAATGTGAACATTTTTTTGGCAGAAAGAGAAACACAAGGTCAACTGTTTGCCTTCTTCCCCTCAGACCTTTGGTCTCTATTATAGTCTCTTAAATAGACACATTTCACTCTCGATTGCTGGCATCTGTATGGAGCTGAAGCTATTGTAAAAGGTGTTTCCTCTTTTATAGCCTCTAGAGGTAAAGGAAGCTTGGAGGGTCACAGGTTTTGAAACGCATGGAGTTAAAAGCTCATGCTATCCAGTCCTTATGCATATTGGAGAAGGGCAATTTCACTCCAAGGAGTTAAATTTACATTACATAGGGTTCTTGTACCCTCCAAACAGCTCAGCTGAACACGGCTGCTTGGAGCAGAACCTGTACTGATGCTCCTTTCCTTTAAGGTCATTGAACTACTGCAGAAATCAGAGAACTGATTAGGTCTTCAGGCTTTGCAACAAAGGAAACAGAAGTTTGTGCTTTTCTGTCCATAAGCAGCTTTTGCAGTTAAGAATAAACTCTAAGAGAAGTGCAGATGATAGAAGTACTGGTGGATGGCTGTGATGCCAGTCAGAGGGACCTCAACAGGCTGGAGAAACAAATGAGGAGACTCCTGAAGTCCAGTAAAGGTAACCCCAAAGCCCTGCACCTGGAGATGAACCACCTTGCATAGGTCTTGGGAAAGCCACCTTGCAGTACAGGTCCTGCAGTCCTGGTGACTGTGTGTAACACCTCCAACCCTGCCTTTCTTACTACTGTTTGCAGCACATGGCAGAACCCCAGATGCAGGGTGGAGGATGCTCTAAATGACTGCCAGTTTTGATGCACCAGATCCCAGCTAACTGTAGCAATGTTCCTCTATACCTCAGCCTCCTTCCCTTCACTCCCTGGGAGGCATCAAGGAGCTGTCTTCTGCTTTCCTTCACCTCTTTCCTATCACCATGGGAAAATAGTAATTCTGTAGAAGAAAAGGCTCGTAATCTGCTTCTAAAGCAAATGAAAAAAAACCTCTCCGAGTCCCAGGAGATCTGTCTGTAATCATGTTTATACTTGAGTGGTTCCATTAGCTTCTGGGAAGCTAATCCTGACTTACAGTTATGAAAATCTGATAGAAATCGAGGGCCAAGCTCATATCTTATTTTAAAAGTTGCTGTTGGAAAACCACCAGACTGCTCCTATGAAGTCAAAGCAGGCTGTCAATGACTTAGAGCATTTCAGCTAAATACACTGAGAGTACAGCAATGGAGCAAGCATTTGAAATAAGATTTCCCATTATTAAGCAAGAATTCATGGGATTTTTTTTCATCTCAAGACTGGGGAAACACATCATAGAATCATAGAATGGCAGGGTTGGAAGGGACCTTTAGAGATCATCAAGTCCAACCCCCTTGCAAAAGCAGGTTCACCTAGATCAGATCGCATAGGAACATGTCCAGGTGGGTCCTAAAGACTTCTCCAAGTGATGATTTAAAAAACAAAGGCCTAGGAGTATTTAGCTGTGTTCCACTTGAACATTTAGTCTCCACCAACTATCACCCTGGCACTAGCACCAAAAGGAAAACTTTATTGCTGTCCTCTATTTAAAGTGAGAGTCCAAGAGCAGAGACATTATTGTTGAAGATGCAGAGACAGGACAAGAGGCAACAGACACAAGCTCCATCTGGGAAATTCCAATTGTATATTAGAAAAAAAATTTACAATACAGTAGTCAAACATTATAACAGGGCCCAGAGAGGGGAAGGATCTCCATCCTCAAACAAGGCCCTAAGAAACTGCAGCCTTGATCTAGACAAAGTAACCTCTGCAGATGCCCCTTCCCACCTATTTTCTGTAATGAAATACAAACTCTGCTGTAAAGACCCACCAGAAGTAAAGTATTTTTAATCATAACCACCAAAATATATACACAGTTGTGTATTTTACACATACCATTGGAAAAAAACCAAACATATTGGATTTCAAGATTCATTTACTGCAATACCAGCCAAATAGTATTAAGGTTAAGTCATTAATATTAAGAAAAGCCACAATGTGCATGTAAGTTCAAGCCAGACAAGAGCTACAGAAGCTCAGTATTCAGCAACATGAATTCAAAGGATTTCATACTACCCAGCTCACCTCAACTTGGTTACATGGAGTCTGGATGATAGGTCTGGGTGACAGGTCTAGACTTATCTAGGACCCATAAGCTTCAGACTCCTATCTTTACGTTAACTGTTTTGAGATATTAAAACTGCAAGCTCAAGGTAAGCATTTTACTTCTCAAAACTGCAGCCTAATTTCACTAAAATCGCTTTAATTACCAGACCAACACATTACTTTAAACTGTGGGATAAACAGTGAACCAGCTGTAACAAACTTCTAATGTTTTCAAAGTCAGATGTTCATTTTTACTTTAAAAAAAAAACAACCCAGAAGAAAACTCTTAACAGAGGCTTAAAAAGGTCTTTATAAAATAATCTCCATCACACTTACAATAGTACGAAAATTATCTGGTTGCTAGTTTTTAGTAAATAGGAATTGGTTTCTGGAATCTGTATTAAAGGTGGTTCTAACTACAGTTCACATTTCATTCTTGGAAGGTGGACCAACAAGTGTGTCAAGAACAGCAGATCATTGCTGATTCTCAACAAGTCCTTTTTAAAAAGGTCATGCTTTGCCTATCAAGGCAAACTGAGACAGAAGAGCTGAAGGAGAGAAGTAATGATTTGCATGCCAAATATACCCTTCTGTGGCGATCCCTTTATACTTGACAACTGCACAATCAAACTGATTTAAGATCAAAACTGAGTTGTTCCATCCATTTCTTGCATGACAGCACTGATCACCTCAAAATTTAAGCTTACTTGAAGTGACACAAAAAGTAGAATCTGAGCAAGTTCTGGACTGGCAGAAAAAAGTCTGACGCTTATGCTGTCATCTGTAACTATGACAATATCAGGTGTTCTTCAACAGGTCTGCGGGAGCAACATGTAGGGCTGTGCAAAGAAAAACAGAACAAGTACAGATGAGAAATGTGATACAGAGCAAGTTTTCTACCCCTGCAGTAGGACTAATGAAGTTAAATATGACAACATTCATTTTTTCATTTAAAAAAAAATATATCTAAAAACCTCATACATCTTTTTAATCATTTTTTAATACAATAAGCTCCCAAAAATACGCTTTTAGGGGACAAAAATTGTCAGTTAGTTACAAACAGGAAGACCACAGCTGCTCATATCACTCACTACACATTTTAATTAGCTACTAGGTTCTTTTAACTTACAATAATAAACTATGTTATTCTAAGGAAAGGCAGAAATAAAGATGTGACAGTTTATATATCTGAGCTTTAATATGCTGGTCTATCCTTCTCCCTCCCCAGGGCCCTCTAACTAGAGCTGTAAAAATAATCATACATAGAGAGTGTATAGTGACTTCAACTTAAATCTTAGTGACTTAAATCTTCTAACCAACACAGTGACAGACACTCCTTTGAACCTAATAAACAGATGCTAGTGGTGACTATACTTTACTAAAAGAAGAACAAAGAGCAAGATTCTCATTTGCATGAGCCATTTAAAAACACTTTGGCTTTTTCAATTTGTTTTCGACCAAGTTGCCAAAATATATATATGCAATTAAATATATGTGTTGAAGTTGTCCTAAGCACTTCTTTACACTGTCTACATGAAAACTTGCATTATTGTTTCACAAAGAACAGTTTCAAGACGATCTAGAAGAGCAAAATCAAGTCACTCATACAAAATCAAAGTAGAACTTGAGAGGTTTCAATACCATGTGTGCTGTTTCATCAGTGAGTAGAAGCAAGCAGGTATTAGTTGCTGCTCACCAATTTTAGGTGCAACTGATTCTTCCTGCATGCAATTTTACCTAAAATATTTATTGCTATTAGCTCAGCTTAGTTAAAAATAAGTTACCAGCAGATGTTAAGAAACATCTCCCAAGATACAACACTACACAAACATGCTACACAGCAGATGCTGGGCACCAATGACCTTCTTTGCTTTCAAAATTCATTCACCATATGATGATGATGCACAGATGCCACCTTAGGCCCTCTACTGCTTTTAAGAACACTGTTTGGCCAACTCCCTCCATCTCTATGAAGGGAATCAGCTAATTCAGACCAGAAGTAAAACAGAACATCCAGCTCCTCCCCTCATTTGCCTCTGTTAGGTTTTTTTATCTGCTCCAAAATTACCCCAAGAAGATAAAGCAATTTACATTGGTCAACTGCACCATAAAGATCACAAGCAGGCTAGTACATCCCATCTCCTTCCCTCTGCTGACAGCAGACACCACAAAATTAAACTGGACAGCAAGAGGGAGCTCTGCACATCAAAGCAGAGAAGAGGTCAGGTCTCCCCATTCAAATCCATTAACATGCAAAGCATGAGGGAGCCCAGAGCTTCCTTTGGCCTTTACTCTTTCCCTTGAGCAGCACACAGAGAGTGGCTGTTTCTCCAGATAATCTACTTCTAGATATAAATGGATGTTGCTGTAACAGGCACTGCTGGATAACCCATCACCTTCACACTGCCACCCTTCACATTGGAAGGTCTTAAAAGAAAAGAAAAAGAAAAATCACATACAAACCCCAACTGACTGCTGACACTGGGGGAGATTTTTCTTTTCCCTGCTGCATGATTAAGGTGATAGTATTTTACACAGCACACCTAGAGACATTTCTTCTCAGGTAACAAAGACCCTGGTCTTGTAGCGTGCAGCCATCCCAAAACACCACTTGGCATTAAGCACACCCCAACAGGCCCTAACTGCCCTTCTATTTAAGCCTCTGAGATCTGAATGCTACTCTCAAATGCTGTTCAGTCAAGTAAGTGCTGAGAGAAGTTCTGAACAATTCCTCATAGTATTACAACCACATAGGCTTTCTGTGCTTTGTTGTCTGACATCCTACTAAACCATCCTCCAACTATGCAGTTCTCAAAACGACAACTATCCCACAGTGTCTGCTGAAGCTAAGCAACAAACTCCTTTTTATCTCTGTGGTGATAAATTATTATATCCTATTCTCCCCATCCCCAATGGGACTGGAAGTTATTTCTGCAACAATACGTTTCATGACTCAACCCTAAGTGAACACAGAGAAATAAAAGCAGAGAAAAACAAATCTGCAACTATGACTTGAGACTCTGCATAAGCCCTTGTGATAACTGATACACCACTCACAGAGCTCTGCAGCCAAACAGGGCCTTTTCTCTAGTATCTGGCCATGCTTTAAAACACACATTTGATCAGCTATGACATTTCATTTTAAAAAAGATGCTATCAGTTGACCATCAGAAATACTGTTAGTAAAGACTACTCAAACTGTACAGTAGAAGTTAAAAGATATCTAGAATATTCCTCTGAAATGCCATATTTATGTACCTTGACATTATCAGTTCTTCTGAAAAATAGATCAGAACCTAGCTTGTTGTATGACTCCTAAAAGGCAAGGTGCTTATTTCTTCCTCTCTATCTCCCAAAAGAGAATAGTCTTTTCTGCACCATTCAGTGAGGCAAACTGGTACAATACAGTTAGGAAACACACATCTCAATGTAAAAATACCTCCAAGTATACCTCAGATCTACAACACTCAATTCCATTGTTCAAAGTGAACCAGCTTCCATGCTACATCATTTCAGGTATCTACTGAAATTCTTGAGCTATACAAAGACTATAAAATACTGGCATACACAGAGGGTTCATTCAGCAATTTATCAATGTTTGACACCCTTCTCAGTAGACAAGTATCTTCTACCCTGGCACACATGTACTGGTCAACCAGTACAACAGGATGGAGGTTATACCAGTGGAACACTGCTGGTGTTCTTTAATCTACTGCACTGTAAAGTAAATGAGGTTTCATCATATCCAAGATCACGACGTTTTTCTTGAACACTCACTGAACAGCTGAACTGGGAGAGAAACACGACAAAGAGGAATCACGTTTTTTGACGTATCTGTACTGGCAATTATTCTTCCATATCAAAAACTCTAACATCAGTATCTTTTGGGAATGAGTAGGGGAACGACTTGAAGACTTCCCTTGTGTTTAAGTTTATAAATTGTTTTTGCAATCAAAGTGACAGTTTGCAGCTGCCTGTTTCATAACTTAAACTTCAGAGGAAAAAAAGAAAGGAAACACATCTAAATTGCAACTGAATGATACGAGTGCTTAAGTTATATTAGAACAAACTTACAAATTCATCTTTCTATACATCAATGCTGTGGCTGCTCAGGATTGATATTCATAGTTCTGTATATTTCTTTGAGAAACAGCAAAGCAGTATCTTCAGATCCCCTACAAAAAAAAAAAGTACAAAAGTGTTATTTTATTATGGCCCATGTTCTAATTCTTGTAAACCATACTTCATCTCAATCCAGATCTCTAAGAAGTTTGCACAACATATTGGCCCTAGTACTCTTTGGGGAATGTGGCCTTACCTCTACCAGCTTCTGTCAAGATACAATTCTTCATCAGATTTGCATTTCTATCGGCCTTAGCCTACACATTTACCTTTTTCCACTGCATTTCCCCTCTCTCTGTCCTCTCTAACTTAATATGCTGCCACTCAAAACCCCTTTCTCTATCTATTACTTTGACATTACTCACTTGGCTAAATCTCCTCAAACAATCTATCACTTTTTGTCTGTGATGAGGTTCTGAATACATCCCACCAAAAATACATTTGGCTTGTCAAGCCTTTCTTAACTTACTCCACTGCATCTGTTAACCCAATCTCAAAACCCACTCTTGCCAATACTATCTGTAATTTTTCAATTCTTGTCTCCTAACTGTCTGGCACTTTCTTGTAAATAGACTCTATTAAACACCCACAGTCTTCCTCCCTTACCACTAAAAACTAAGGAAGTTCAAGTGCCATATCTTCAAGACTCTGTTTTCCCTCCTCTTTTCAAAAATCAAACCTTCAGGCTATGTGAATATAAATTTAACATGGACAGACTTAATTTTCTTACTCGTCTATTAAGCATTATTTCAACACATATAAATAAATATGAGTAACAACCACTGTGAAAAATAGTAAAGTTAAACAATTCAATTTTAACAAAGTTCCAGAGCTGCAAGAGTTGTTAGATAAGGGCAGCTTCCAGGGATTTTAAAAAGAAATTATATAGGAAGACAGTTAAGATTGCTGGAACTGTGATCATCCAAATGTGAGGAACATCACTTACAGAACACCAGTAGAGTTAAATGTGCAAGCTAAGAGACAACAGATATTTTCCACAATTGCACACAGACACTAACCACATTTCTTGATTCTCTCCACTATTAAACGAGCAAGCAACCAAGCAAGCAGAAGGATCAAGACAGAAGCTCTGTTCTCCCTAACACACAGAGTGTTTCATTTAAGGCTTTTTTCACTACCCACCTCCAAGAAAATAAAAAACCCACAAACACACACTATCAAATTTTGGGCATTCATCCTGGTGCTTCCTTACTTGAATGACACAGAAAAAGCTCTGAGTAGCAAGTTTTCCGAAGCCTGCTGATGATCGGCTGCCACCTCGTGGAAAAGAACTCGTCGTTTCTCTAACTCTACTCGTGATGCCGCACTGCCACCCCCGGGTCATCAGCTGCTGGGGAGCCTGCTACAGCCCAGTGCTCAGCATTGCCGCCACACATCAGCGCTGCAGCCTTCCTAATCCCTTCTCCAGCAGCTACTGATCTTTAATAACGTGAGTGATACTGACTTTAATAAGATCTCTCAGTCTAATACAATTCCTTCATGAACAGTTTCATTCTAAAGCTACAGCTGAGAGCTCGATGAGCATTATGATATTTGGAAAATGACTGTAGCTGAAAGTGTTCTGAGAGTCAAATATTCAGTGTGAACAATAATGTAAACAAGGTGACAGATTTGCTTACCTTGTGTTAACAGAGAATTTCATTTTGAGATGACATTCACTAAGGGTAAAATCTAGGTGTAGCACTTTGAGACTGAGACTCCTGGACAGTCATATAGACTGTTTACCTCAACACTTAAACCATCTCAGCTATATATAGAACTTGAAGATCTAGAATGTAATACATTTACCTTTATGGTATGCCTGTGTGGGAAAGAAACGTCTTTCCAAAGACACCACTCAGAATTAAGTGATGAAGACTCAGCAGTTGCCTTTTCCAAGCATTTCAAAGATTACACAGACAATTCAGGTCTCTTAATTCACGTGCACACACATCAACTGCTGGAACAACTCCTGGGCTTTATAATTGGTTGATCCTCTTGCAACACTTGACTTCCCAAATCAGCAGTAGGATGAAAAATAGATCTGTGTATATAAACCTGTTTTTTTTGTCAAAATATACTTGAAGTGAAACACTAGGGCATCATTTTTGGCAGAGATGCCCTGAGTTTTCATTATAAAATGCTCAGGACAGGAAACACAATTCTAGCTCTTATCATATTGATCACAGGTAAATAATGGACAATCGGAGTAAGGTAAGTGGTGGGCATGTCATTACCAACACTTAAAGATACACAACTACATCAGAAATGCAGTATTTGTAGAATCACAAATATTTCCTCTTACCAGTAGCACAAATGACTTTGTAAAGCAAAAAGGTATTCATTGAAGCTTTCTATTGGTTTTTCTTGCAGAACATAGTCAATACGACGTCCTCCATTTAGCATTCCAACCTTCACTAAAAAGTCTTCATCTTTTGGAGGGTCTGGATTTTCAGTGATCTTTTCAGCTAAAATTCAAGAGTTTAAAATTTAAACTCTTTTCAAGCACAGCCTGCTTGATTGTACCCAAGAAATATCACCCATTTTCCCTGCTATAATTTCTAAGTGCTCGCAATAAGACAATAACAACGCCCTCAACTCTGCAATTCAGGAAGGTTACTGGAACTACAGGCTCATTTCTTTCACAAGAGTTTAAACAGAGTTTGAAGAATAGCTCACATAAAGTAGTAGCTGAGCAATTTTACACTGTTTATACACAGACAGATCCAGTCACGCCACAAGTGAGTAGCCTGAAATAGTACCATTTTACACTGACCTTGCACAGAATCAAATCACTATCCTCAATATCTCATCTAAGTTTGTTTTCCTCAACGGTATACTTTTCCAGTTAGAGCTCATATTAAATGCTTCTTAGGTCATCCCAAAAACGCAGCAGAACACTACTGAAGAGAATAAATCTTACAAATGTTTATTTATACTAATTTGCCCTGAAAGAAACACAACTGGTTTAGAAAACTGCCCTTCCAACAGAAAGGTTATATAAACTTCAGTCTAAAATATCCCCTAGTAAAAGCTGTTAACTTCTCCAGTCCTTGAAAATAACAAAACACAAATGCAGCAGTAGATCTTAAATTTAACATAAATACTCCAAAAGCACAGAGGCCTCCTTAATAGGGTCAGGAAAATCAATAGCAAGCAATCACTTGGATACTCAAGTTTCTATTAATTTGAGACTGATAAGTTCCAAGAAAAACAATTATCTGTTCACATACCTTCTACCACTTGCTTTTCTTCTTCTTCTTTAATTTGGTTAGCTACTTTCTCCAGTTCTGCTTGTAGCTGAGTCGAAGATGTGTGAGCACGTGCAAATTCATTAAGGGTCTGCCATGCACTCTTCAAAGAGCTAATAAAACCCTGCTTCAGGTCAGATCCCATCCGAGACAGAGAGTCTTTCAACTCTAAAAGACAAAGAAAGAAAGAGACAATAAACATAGTAGAAGGATTTAAAAATACAAGCTAGAGCCACAAACCCTGTTCAAGAAACATCCCTGTTATTAGGAGAAACTGGCCTGCCACCTCACAAAGGTGTGTTTCTTGCTTCTCTATTCCATTCAAAAAGATTAGGTGAAATGTAATTAATATTCAATTGATTTCTCACTGAACACTTCAATGACTTAAGACCTATGAGCACATGAAACAGTTCAAAAGACTTCAAATCCAGAAAGGTCTACAAAAATAGCTACAGCAGCCAACTCCTCAATACCACCCCCCCCTCCACGATCACTCCTAACATCCCATTGTGTCACCAGTAATCAAGCTGCATTCAGTACTGGTGGGAAACTCTGAATAAAGGAAAGCGCTTCACAAGAGCTAGTTAGAATCACACAGGTCTGTTACATCAGGGCTCACAACTAGTCCAAGGAACATTCACCTCCCAAAGAAAAACTAGTAAAGAGCTGTATTTTTCTCCTTTACTGTACACACCTTTTGAGAGTTGCAATCTAAAACATTCTTGAACAAATACCTTTTCTAGTCTAGGAAAGTAGACTCAAATGGACCACTCTAAAGTACAGATGCTGCACAACTGCTCCATGCGAACGCCTGAAGACAAGCTTTCAGGAGGGCTCTGTGAACTTGTACAACAGTGATATTTGTCACCTGTACAGCAAAACTGACTTTCCTTATTAGGTATACAAAATTTGACCTGATGTACTCATGAGCAACAAACTTCAGTCCACACCCTCCAATAGGTATGCAAACGCCTTTCACCCCAGTGTTTCCCATACTGAACACACACTGGTTAAATGCTTCATGGTGATCATTTAGGGACCAGGTAAAAAAACCAGTACATTTTAGTTTCTGCTTCACATTATCTCAGAAATTAAGTGATGTACAGCAATTTTTAAGTGGAACTTTGGTAATTAGAAGCTCAAACTTGGAGGAGACACAAATATCAGATCTGAATGCAATTGAGAATGCTCAGTTTATGGGCTGGGAAGAATCTCCTCACATGTTCAGTAAAAAAATGGAGTCAGATATCCAGGAACAATCATTAATCTTTTGAAACTTCACAATATTCTAGTGTATCACAAGAGTAACCAAGGAATGAGATCCATATATGAAGTAAGGTGTTTTTTTTTTTTACCCAGATGAAGTCTCTTTCTGCCTTTATGATGTGGAATAAGAACTGGTTTTAAATCCATGTCTTCAACAATCATTGGTTCTAACCTGTAAGCTACTGGATCAAGCTGTTAAGAAAGAACATATTGACATTTTGTTATCATTTTAATTATTACATTTTAGTGAAAAATATCCCTATTTATGATTAACAGGGAACCATTTTTTAATTCTCTTTCCATTTACAGAAACTTAGTTCATGACCATTTAGTTTAATTGTAGGATTAAGCTGGTTCATTAATTAACTAGGTCTTGTTCTCCTATAGACTGAGATTCTAAAGACGAAACATAACAGTAAAAATGTAGAATTTTCTGGCACTCTCATGATCTCTACACATGTCACTCTGATGATTAAACAAGATGGGATGGAAGAGGATAAAAGGTACCACATGCACTGTAAAATCTCTAAGGTTTTCTAAATTTCCCAGAAACTCAGAAAGTCCTGTAAATGAATTTACAGAAGTCTACAATATGGCTTGAAATTAATGAAAAAGTTCTTTAAGCTCTGCAAATGAGTGGGGCAAATACTATCAAGCCAACCCCTACCTAGAATGCTAGGTATGAAACCTATAGCCAGCTCTACTTCAGTTTTGCAATGAAGACAACAAATACTGGAATATATATTTCACTTGAGTCAAGAGAGTCTTTTGGGAAACATACACAGGGGAACAGTGTAAAGTGTAAAGCTCAGAGGTTAAAGCTTAATGTTCTGCATTGTTGTCATTTGAATCAACTAAAATCCAATCTCAAAGCAGTGTTTTTGTGTACTCACTGGATGATAGATATTGAAGAATCCCTTGCAGGTAGGAAGCCTGTACTTCTCATCAATTTTTTCCACTCCTCTCACAGTAAGAAACACACCGATAGGAGAACCAAGAGCAAAGAAAATATCTGGTTCAAAGTCCAATGCACTGTAAACCACAGAAACCTACCAGACAGAAATCAGGTGTATTACCTCTCAGAATTGCCAACTAGTTAACTGAACGCATAGCTAGGAAGGAAAAACAAGTTCTGCATTTCTATGATGACGATTAAATCAATCATGTGCTCACAGTACTTCCAGGAAGCTTCAACTACATTGGCCTCTTCCATACTAACAACGGAGTATAATATCTAAATGAGGTAAAGACAAATTAAACCAAGAGTATGAAAAAAAAAATCCCGAACAAAACTAACATTGAAAACAGCAAGTCTTCAAGGTTTGGTTAAGTTTATCTCAAATATAAACAGCATAAATAGATTAATTTAGGCTACAATGTTAACTGTAAAGACACCGAACCATTCAATATTATGTCATTTACACAGTTCTCTTTCTGCAACATAACTGCTGGAAGGAAAAAGATGAATTACAGTGGCAGCCTTGTTCTAATAAGTTTTGCTTTTTAGTAATCAAACCCACTCATCATGATTTTTAGTAATCAAACCATTTCTCCTCCCAAAGGGTAAAGTTCTGTGTAAACATAACTTTTGAACAATAATCAGGAGAAGCAGCACAGAGTCATCAACACTAGAAAAAAAACCAACCAACAAAAAAACCCCAAGTAAAAGGACATTATTGTTCCAAATGAATCATTTAACTCTGTGTACTCTCACCTGGCCAGTTCCAACTTCAAAATACTCATAGTCAATGTTCACAGAAGAAACAGATGCACCAACTGCAAGCTTCCTCTTTGAGTGCAGCTGACCAGACTCTGAAGGAGAGACTGAAGTAACTGCCTCTTTTGCTTTCTGGGTATCTTCTTGAGTTTGCAGGGTGGCAGCCAGCACTGCTTTCTTTTCTGCAACTGTCTTCTTTTGTTCCTTTTGAGAGAAGTTTCAAAATCGAGAAAAAAGAAGTTTATTTCACAGATGTTAAAACTCCTTCAAATGTATCCATGATGTTAACAAGTTAAAAACAGAAGTTACTCCACAGCAAGGAAGTCAATTACATCTGCTTAACAGCTGATTTCATTCCTGAAAAATGTACTTACCTGCTTGGCTGCTCTGTCTTTTAAAAAATTGGCTATTTTCTTTCTTGGTCCAAGAGGTATCCCCATTTCCTTCAGGTCATCAACGGTACACATGAGCTAAGAAAAGCCCAAACACACACACATAAAAGCATACTTTATAACTCTGCTAGTAACATATATAATTTCTTATTGGCAATGGCTCATGAATTAGATAAAACTACAGAGATCAAAAAAAAGAAATGATGCAAAGTGCATTAAACATATCTGGGGGAAACATACTACACCAAGAAAAAGTGTGGCTCACATAACACTAAAGTCTTTATGTCATGCATTTAGTATCTTACCTTTGCAACTGCTTTCACGTCTCACCAAACAAAGAAAAACAAAACCACCAACAAAAAAAACCCCAAACATAAACCTCTATATCCTGGGCAATCCCCACAAGCCAAGTGAACATTATCATACCAGAGACTCCATGTCAATTCGCTCCTTTTCAAATGTGCTTGCATACTCTGACAAACTAAGCATTTCCAGAGTCTTCTCCAAAGTAGGAAGATCATCATCTACTTCAGGCTCACAAAGGTCATCACCAGAAGTAGTAATTGAGGAGCCCAAGGAACTGGTATCTTCAGTCATCTTAGCAAAACAGCACAGAAACAGAATCACATCACCTCACAGTGAAAAAGCAATATGCAGAAATGCAAACAAATTAAATAACTAAGCTTTAAGTTTAAGCTTTGTAAATTTATGCTAGTTTTTAGCAATTCAGGATACAAATTTTCCACTAATAGACATAATACACATTTAAAAATGACTAAGGGAGGCAAAAAATGTTTCTTGAGCTTTCTAACACTCAAAAATATTTCCTTTTAATCATCAAACAATTGTTCACAAACAGTCTTTCACTCTTACACAGCTTACCCACCATTCAAACACTGTTAAGACCAAATTACACGTCCACAAGAACAAAAGCTGATGTTCGTGACCGAATCCCATTAACTGTCCTAATTGGAACTTGAGAGAGATGGAAATAGTTTGTCCTGAGAACTGACAGTATTTATACAATTGCACAGCTGTTAAACTGTACTATCAGAACCCACACTATTCAGCTAATATATACAGAAAACTAAAGAAAAAGTTGCTGAAAATAATCAGATCTACTTGCCTGTTTATCATGAGCAGCCACATCCTTTGCAGTCCCATTAACACTAGAGAATGGTCCAGTATTTACTGATGAAGCCAAGTCCTTCTGATTAGACAATATGTCAAAAAGAATTAAGGAACCTGGAAACAGGAATGAAAGTAGCCATGGGAAAAAAATGTCAGATTTTCCTTAAATTCCAAGCAAGATCTAAATGCAGAAATAATAGCAACACATAGATTGGTCAGAAAAGGTGGCTGAATTAAAACTAAAACACCCACATATTAACTTGAACATGATCATTCTCAGCAAGAAGAAAACCTTTTTGGTTTTTCTTCCCCATTCAAACCTTATTTACTTGCCAGGATTAAACTACCTTTGCTTAACCATCTTAGACTGCTTGCCAAACTGAAGGAAAAGTTCCAGCCCAAACCAGTATGTCATGTCTCATTATAGTAATAATAATACTTATTTTGTGTTCCAAAACTTTATCTTAACCTTACTAAGAGGCGATTCTGAGACACAGAAGTTACCCACCTAACAAGACATCAGATACCCTGTCGACTTTTAAACACAAATTAAACACTAAATCTTCACGAAGGAAACTAAAGGGGTGGGGAAAGGGAATCACCGAAGTACCAACTTCTCTCAAAGCTTTGTAAATTTAGCTAGTGAGAGGCGTTTGACTTTTAAGCAGCTATAAACTAAAAGAGCTGTGCCCTGTCAGCTGATTTCAGCCTTATGCTTAACAAAGGTTCCATTCCATTTCCTTGGAATGTCGGTTTGATCCCCAATCAGTTCCTTAGACAATTACCTAAGCTGTGCCCAGCCACAGACACTCCTCCTTTGAAGTCTGGGTTGCGGCTCATGAAAAGGGCGTACAAACGATTCATTTCCATCCCCACTTTGTCCACGATGGTCTGGCAGTAGGTGGGGCTGTTGTAAAACAGGACGTCCAGGAGCGTTTCATTGGTGAAGTGCCGCAGGCGCCCGATGCTCGGCAAGGTGATTTTTTTAATGTTCCTAGCAACACACATCATTAGAATCATGGAGTCATTACAGTTGGAAAAGACCTTTAAAAGATAGAGTCCAACCACTCTCCTTACACTGCCAATTCCATCACTAAACTAAACCAAATCCATCAGTATTTCATCTATGCGTCTTTTGAGTATCTCTTGGGATGGGGACTCTGCCACCTCCCTGGGCACCTCATTCCAATGCTTAATAACCCCCTCAGTGAAAAATTTCTTCCTAATGTCCAATGTAAGCTTCCCCTGGAGCAACTTAAACCCATTTCCTCACGTTCTATTATTCATTACTGAAGAGAAGAGATAGACCCTCACTTCAGTGACTTTAGAATTAGAAGCATGAATGCCCTTAAAGAAAGGCAGAGAACTTTGTTCACTTTTGAAATTGCAGCAGAACTGCAACATAAAGCCTACAGTTATGGTCCCTAAAAGACACTAAAAAAAACACATACAGCCTTCTGGCCTATGGGCTGACTGTATATATTTGAGAAAGACACAGCTTCCTTTTTTATCTCTCCAGGCTGAAGGGATGCCCAAAAATCATCTCTTTTTTATTCCGGCATTGCAGAGTAACAGAGAAGTTTTCTGAGCAGACTGGCAAAGTGGAAGAGAAAAGGAACTTGCATAAAAAAAATTGAAGGTGAAAGTGAAATAACAGGAAACATAATACTCTCTTTCTGAAGAAAAAGCTTTGCATCACCATCTGCCTGCCTGGAGTTAAGACAGCTGCAATAGATTGCTAGAGAACTAAGACTGCTTTAGTCACCATTGCCTGGTTTGATTAACAGAATAATGACAATGCACTGTTCAAACGTGAACAAAAGACTAAGACTCCAGGAAGGCAGTATGACTTCACTGAGCTAGAACAGTCTAGAACACACCAGTGTGTGCTCTAAGCAGTACAGGTTGCTACTCTCACAGTTTCCACTTCTCCATCTTTAGCCAAGAGAAAAACAGCTTGAAATGTCAAGTAACAGCAAAGGGACAGGCATTAAGAAGTGATTTTAAAATGCCGTTACATTCCTACCCAAATATAGATATTTTGTTTCAAAAATAAATTCATAGCTCAACTGTCTGATCATAACTCAGGTGTTACTCTAGGACTGGACAGAGGGCTCAATGCCTTCCTCAGAAAGAGGACACTGACATCTTCTAGGGTCACACTCAGTCAGGCTGCAGGAAGGTACAGGAGAGAAAACTTTTCACGCTAAGTCGTACCCTGTTGGTGGACAGTACCTCTCCAAGCTCACTACCTCAATCCTTGGGATCACTATCACTACACAGTCATTCACCATCATGTGTCAATGCATGAGCCACTTTGACGAAAACACAGTAGTGAAGAAGTGTGTGTACATACCCTGTCACTCAGTGTCAGGAAAATAAACAAGAGAAAATACTCACAAGCTTTTCCAGCTTTCCTCATCAAAACACAGACTAAAAAAGAAAATGTACTGATTCCCTTTTGTAACCCAGTCACACATTTATTCATCTAGCATAAAAAGCATATTAGCTTCTCTCTTCATCCACTTCATAAAAATCATTAAGATGGGGCTTGTATGCAGTTCTCAACATTAAACAATGCACTCACCTGTCCACACCGGTTGCATCTCCGTGCAGAGAGCTGTGCCAGTGAACGGGGAGGAACTCCACTCTGCTCACTTTACGTTCCTCTACAGATTTCTTAAAGTGAGTCTGCAACAACTTCAGAGAAACAGCCCTAAAATCATCAACTGTAGAGAAGAAGCGTAATTAAAATCTGATAATAGCAGTACTCAAGTAACACACAATTAGAAACCTTATTGTTCTCCCTCTTCCAATTTCAGACATAGTCAGAACACAAATTAAGGAAACTGTAAAGTTTAGAAATCTTTTCAAATATTGCTCCTAAGAAAATGTACTGCTTTTTTTTTTTGAGGTGGAATTTCTAACAAGCTTCTATTTATCTTACAATGAAGGCATTTATACTCCATGACCTCTTTAATTTACTCAGTTGTATGGAAGTGAATTTAAAAACACAGCAAGAACAAACAAAAAAAACCTCTGTACCAAACAAACCACACAAAGCAAACACACACATCCAGACCACAAAAAGAAACCCACACCCCAAAACCAAAACCACTCTGCAAGTCACACTAAGGACCAATAGCAGCAGTTAAAGCTGTAAGTCTGGCAAAGTCAGATGCTGCTTTCGAAAATAATCAGGAAAAAAAAAAAAATCTACCAGAAATTCAACTTCTTAACATTAGACACAATTTCTTTTTTGTTTAAATATGTGTTTCTCTGAATATGAGACACACAGACCTCCATTTAACACTGAAGAACACAATTGCTCGTTAAACAAGGAAAAACTTACCACATTCAACAATGCTTCTAAATCTCAAGTCACACACAGGACCTATGCCATGAACCATAAATACTAGATGGTCAATTTGAGACATTTCTCCTGTAGAATAAAGAAGAAAATCAGAGTACCAATATGTCTTGCAATGCTGAAGTTCAGAGTCAAGCAACTTCAGATATACTTGCTTTATAAAGCCATGGCTCAGGACATAACATAGCCCTCTTTTGCTTAAAAAAAAGCCAAACCCAAACTTCTTTCAAGCACATTAGATTAAGGACAACTTCAGTCTTTACATTCCAGGCACAAACAGTGCATTGCTGCTTCATCCACTATGGTCCCAACTTTTGCCCAGAACCAAACCAACCGCTTAAGTTGCAGATGCATGTACAGTAATCACATACCATCAGGAATTTCATCATGGTCATCATCAATTCCACGTTTTACTACCCTTGGTCTTGCCTGACCATCTTGAGTGGTGCCCCATTCATCTGGTGCGGTAGAAGGTTGGAACTGAACTATGACCTAACAAAAAAAACCCACATCGTTGATAAGGCTGAAGCCCATGTTTTAATCACATGAGAGTGTTAGCAGCAATCTTAGAATAACTTAGAATTTTAGAATCATAGAATGATAGGGGTTGGAAGGGACCTTTAGAGATCATCTAGTCCAACCCCCCTGCAGAAGCAAGTTCACCTAGATCAGGTGGTATAGGAACATGTCCAGGCGGGTCTTGAAGACCTCCAAGGAAGAAGACTCCACAACCCCTAAAACTTCTTGAAGTTTTTTTTCTGCTATACTTTCTCATGGCCTAAAAACAGTTCAGTGAAAGACTTCTTACAGCTTAGATACACAAACTAATTAACTGACAGTTAGATTAATGTTCTCCACATGAAAGCTCTTAGTTTAATTTCTCCTCCATTTGGTGCAGACTGTCTGAGGTTAAACTCATTCAAATTGCCTCTGCTTGCCGCCAGCTACACTCAGTCAAAATATTTACCACGTAAATTGTTATTACTCTTAGATTTCACAAAGCATTGCCTTTAAAGCACATGATAGCACAATGAAGCAAGCAAGGCTTCAGTGCTCTGTGAAATTTATCATCTTTAATGCACAGGTATCCAAAACAATCAACAAGTTCATTTCAAACAAGACTAAGACTGCATTCAATTTATGCTTCCTTACTGCTTATTCACTTCTAATGAATCCTGGGAGAGTCAACTGCCAAAAGCTATTACCTTGGGATTATGCATAACAATTGTCTCTCCATTTGGGAATTCAAGTCGGCGATGCCATTGATTTGTAGTTACAGCCCTTTTATATTCTGCCTGAAACAATAAAGAAGTAAAACAGAATCAGGATGCCTCCTCAGACAAGCTATTTTTTGTAACGTTAAGGCTATAAGTTACATAACTTTATTCATAACTCTAAGTGCCATGTGAAGCACTACACAAGTAGGTTTTAGGTCACAGCAGTGCAGGACCTATGCCTGAGCACTGTGGCTTTCTTGCCACTCCCCTTCACAGAATTTGCTTTACTTATACTCCAGAAAGTGCATTCTGCAAATCGTTTTGATGAAACACAAAGAAGTATTTCTAAGGTCATAAATACAAAGAACTATCAAGTTGTTCTTGAAGTTTACATAAGATAATACCAACCTCTAGTTTATCACTAAAATCCTCAGTGTATGGAACAAACCGGCTATCCTTGTCTCCCTTATAGAACCACATGCACCGTCTCACTTCAGAAGGCTCCTCTTCCCAGTAAACAGCTTTCCTCATTCTGTCGTACAGGTACACGTCGTAGCGTCCCCCGTCAGTGCTCAGGACCACGCTCTCAGGATCAGGCTGGACTATGACAAAATAAGTCCTGCTCTGTTATAACACTAACACGTACACACCCCTTCACTCCAGCCCAAATCACTTCTGTGATGAATATTAGTTATACCACTGAAGAAAAGATCCATTACTATCAGGCAACAATTGTGTTGCTCCTAAAAGGCATCATACGCTCTGCATGCAACAGAATAAAAGCTTTGAACAACTCCAAGATATGAACCCTTATTCCAGAGCTGACAGTTTAACAACAGACACAGATATTTAGGAGGTCTATGTGAAAATGTGATATCCACAGGGATGTATATCTTAACACTGACAGCATCAAGCAACAGATAATGCAAGTGAGAGAAATTCAGTGGCACAAAATACACCCTCAAAATACATATTAACATTAGTTGTCATTGCCATATCACTCTCATTAGCAGCATTACTGTGATATCTTCCTTCTACTCCTTGTTCATCTCTGAGAAAGACAAGACTTACCAGAATTATACACTTCTTCTAGTTTTGCAGAATCCAGTATGCTGAATGGCATCCATATCTGCTTGTCCTCCACCTCCCTACAGTAGAACCAGTGGGGCTGAACTGGCTCATATTGGTTCTGCAGCAAAACAGGAGGTGCCTGGACCAGCGGACCTGCAGGCCTGGGAGCTCGAAGCTGGGACTGAGACTGTGGAAACTGAAAATAACAGACAGGCTCATCACCTCTACCTCACAGTTTTTACAGAACTGATCTATACTTTGTTATACAGATCACTCTGAGCCTTTATTTCTAACTTTTTTTTTCCCCTCGAGAACATTATCTTTATTCTAGAAGAGTTATAGACAAGTTGTCCACTTTATCATGTTTCTGAAAACAGAGAAAGGATGTGAATTTCGTTCCCACAGATACTGTTAAAAACTGTTACAGTCTAGCACTTTGGTTATTTAAAAGCAGTATGATTTAAAATACTCTCTTCAATTATCAAAACTCAAGCTAAGCTTATTTCTTATGGCCACACAACTTGACATGAAAATCAAAATGCATTCTTCTCATTACTCATTTACACATCATTACATTTTTGCATGAAGACTGTCAGTTTGAACAAGCTGCCACTTCAGTATTAACTCTCTTCCCGCAAAGTGATCTGGACAGGCAGATTTCAAACTCAAACGTAGCCTCAGTGATACAAGAAAAAGAACTGATTCTGAAAGCTACTCTCACCTACAAAGGGTTGATTTCATAAAAATTGTACAAAGATCCCAGTTAGTGCAACTAACAGCAAGTGATGTCAGCAGAAACTGCTTTGGTTGATATATTTAAAGAATTTAATATAACATTAATGTAATAACTTAAATATATTGTACAAAACATAAAATCAAGCAACCAGAAATCCTGAAATTCTTTCACTTACAACTCCAGACTTTAAATTCTACTGCCTTTGCTATAGTTTGTCATTACATCATCTTCCTAACTTTTGTTCACAGTAGCAGCAATACAGCAACAGCTCAGGCAAAATAGAAACTGTTTTTGTTGTTTTCAAGGAAAACTTGTCAAGTCATGGCTAACCCATTCATGTTATTGCAATAATGCTTTTGTGAAAGTAGAAAACAACGGAGATTAATAATGCTGTATGTCACACAAAATCCTCAACTGATACATCTCAAAGGCATTGCTGATAATTTATGTGACTTGGGTCATAATGTCAAAAAGTGCTGGCTTTGCCAGCAAAACCAGCTTGAAAAGACATTTTTAGCCCTGATCTTGCCAAAGGCTGAATGACCTCATTTACAGCAGAGGCACAAACAACGCCACAGCACAGCTGAAATAGCAGCAAATGCAACAACACACAGAAAAGAGCAATACAACTTCAAAACCTGGCTTTGCTTCTGATGCCAGAGGCTCACTGTGCTACAGCCTCAGGGAACACTCGCGCCGAACATCAGGAAGTTTTCCTAAAGAACCAGTTCTGGGCTACTTGTAGTGAAAAGCTTTTGCTATCAGAAATCAGATTTTTTTTTTCTGGGTCTGTTTTGTGAGTAAAGAAAAATCTTCAGAAGATAAAATATGCAATTCAAAGAGGAAAGTGACTTAAATTCTTTTGTTCTGGTGTCAAGAGTCAGGTCTCAGGACTGATTTATATACCTGTGTCAAGGGCCCTGGAGGCGTCTGATACATCTGGACAGGCGGCACAGAGGACGGTGGCTGGGCAGGTGCATGACTCTGCTGCAGCTGTGGCGGAGTAAGGTAGGGGTTCGCTCTGCTGCTCAGGGTGGTGTGTCTGTAAGGGTTATACCCCTGCTGAGGTGCTCCTTGAGGGAGAGCAGATGTATTTGCGGGCGGGGGACAGCTCTGCTGAGGAGTCTGATAAGCCATGGCTCCCACTTGTGAGGTAGGCGGCGCACCGAGAGAGGATTGCGGCTTGGGAATGGGAGGGGAAAAGGCATTTTGCCCATCCTCTGACCCAGGCACAAGTGGAAGGGAAGTTGGAGGCCTGGAGAAGGCTGGTGTTCCAACAGGTGGTGAAACAGTCGTTAAGGTTGACTGCCCAATACTTCCAAATGGATCACTGCTACTAGGTACTTGAGAGAAGTAGTTGAAAGTCTGCGGTGGATTGGAGCTGGTAGAAGTCTGACCCAAGAAGCTGTCCTCTTCACCAACATCTGCAGAATCATCTGCAACAACAAAAAGATCACTAGACATACTGGGAGAAGTTCAAACCAGACGGTGTACGTACTCAAAACGCTCTGTAGTGTTATCAGCTATTGTCAAAGCTCTCTTGGCTCTCGTAAAGTCAAAAGGATTACAAAGCTTACGCATCCTTGATGATTAAACACGTCATTAAATGAAATAAAAGATACTAAGTCTACAAGAACATTTGAAATGGACCATAAAATTAGTCAGTGTACGTAGATAAAGCAATAAAAATTAAAAATCTGAAATAAGATAAGTAGCATGACTGAAGCCATGACCTTCCTTGGCAAAAATCCCTGTTTCCAGGGCACTGAAATCCCTTCCAATCCCCTTTACGCCTACCAAACGCAAGAGCAGCCTTGGCTTGTTTCCTTTCACCATGAAAACTGTTACCAAGCATAGGACTTTATGCTCTAATTTTTAGACTTTCAAGATCAAATTTTAAAGTAAAGCTTAAGGACATTCCAAACACATCAAACCTACTGGCTAACCAGTCCGTTCTCACCTGTTCCTTCAGCAGAGCCCCTGCAAGGATTCTCATTTAACATGTATAAGATGCCCATCACTCAACACTCCAACTCAATTTGAAGAACAGGACTTAATCCAGTTCTGTCTAAAAATCCTATTCTAGACTGGCACAAGAGCCTCTGGTACAGCAAAGTAAGTCCTTCCAGTACTTTCCAGGACAAGAAAGCTGGAGAGGGATTTTTTTACAAGGACATGTAGTGACAGGACAAGGGGTGATCGCTTCAGACTGAAAGAAGCTGGATTTAGGTGAGACATTAGGAAGAAGTTCTACCCTGTGAGGGTGGTGAGGCACTGGAACAGGCTGCCCAGAGAGGTTGCAGATGCCCCAAGGCCAGGTTGGATGGGGCTTTCAGCAACCTGATCTAGTGGAAAGTGGCCCTGTCCATGGCAGGGCGGCTGGAATTAGATGAGCTTTAAGATCCCTTCCAACCCAAACCATTTTATGAACTCTACATTGTGACCAGTTGCAGGAGAGGGCTTAAAGTGCAAAGCCATGACTGCCCTTCTGCATGTAGAAAAAACCATAAACCAGGTCCTGGTCAAACCCAATTTTCTGCTTTGCAATGACCCAGTAATATATGTAAAAAAAAGTGGTTTGAGGTTATCATAGGTTTATCTGAGCTGACTGTGTGACCTGTGATAGTCTGAGGATCACTGCCTGACTGCTGAGGGAACTGCACCTTTCAGCCAGCCAATGCGATTTGCAGAAGTCATAAGGGTGTTTTCATCTGCTCTGGCAATCAAATAATCCCCAGGCCATTGAGAATTAACTGCTTCTAAGCCACCAGCCAAAGACAGAAACCAAAAATCCCTGCAGCTATAAGCAGCCAATAAGAAATGTCTTTATCTGCAGCCAAGATAACTGTAACACGGAGTATCAAGGGAGAACAGGGGAATCCACAGAGAAGTCTCCCTGGGAAGCTGCTGTTCCAATTAATTACTCATTAAAAAAAGCAGCTACCATAACTAAAAGCACTGTCTTTCACGTAGCAGACTTTTCAGATGGTGTCCATTTGAGGCATCACCTGCAATTTATCAATTTCTCTTACTTTCACCTGTAGCATTTTGCCACACTTCAAGGAACAAACCCCAAAATCTAGTGTGTGAACCATCACGTGGAGAATACTAAAACCATTTACAAGCAACAGCCACTACAAAGTCAGGCCCAAGGATTACCCTTCAATTATAAACAGAATAGCCATTTATACTAAATAAAAGGTCTCGACTCCTAACAGTAAAACCCTTTCTTCTTTCCACGTTTCACAAACATAGTAAAATAGAGAGAAGCATACTGCCTACTGCACTGTCAGCTCTCAGCTCTCCAAAATGACTGTGGCAGGGGAGGCAACTCACCATGTCAGAGCACAACAAACATGTAGCAATGTGCTGAGGTGTTTAAGGTCTCTACCAAATGCCTGCTCACGAGACATCTAGCAGCCTTCTCCTACTTTCAACCAGGTTTCAGATTTATTCTAACGGTATTTTTCCTTGCAAAATGAGGTTGACAAAAGTTCTGCCAAAGTAAAATCATGTGTATATATGTACACACACACAGTTGTCCAACATAACACACTACTTGCTACTTCACTTTTTTTCCAATTTTGCCAAAGCCACGCTGAGACATAAGCCCAGACTTGGCAGAAAAAGAAGCACTTTGTACAAATGAGCGTACAGCTTGGACATACAAGGGCAGGGTTCTTCCCACATACAAAACAGCCTTTCTTCAACCGTGACTGCACGTACATCTCTCCCTATATGAGGTGGAACCTTGTCATTCACCGACTGTCACCTGACAACCACACATGACTGTAGTCCTCTTTCTCACTGGGAGCACTCCCCTGTCTATAGTAGGTATGTTGCTTATTTCACCCACATCCCAGCCAGAAAGTGAAGATTCTATCATCAAACTGCAAAGTATAAAATACTTATTACTCTCACGTGGAGATACAAACAACTTGTGACTGCACGCTAATCTTAGATATCTGTCAGATGCCAAACAGTTCCTGAGACCAATTCTTTATACCTTTTACACAGTTTAAAATCCAGACTTAAGAGCTTGTTCTTTCCTGCTTCGAATTATTGATTCAAGATCCAAACTGCTCTATACACAGCCGGATCCCTACGACACCTGGCTGGCCAAACAGCAAGTGCAACGGACCAGGGAAGCAGAGCACTCAACAGGACATGGGGCCTTATTTGGATAGACATGGAACATGCCACAACCTCTGGCACCAAAATCCATTCCAGTCACAAAACTATCAATCTTCCTCTCATAAAATTTTAAGTGTGATGGAGAGTATATGATTCACCACGTCAGTGAAATCTGAAATCAGGTTTCCGAGCCTTCAGGAAACTGCCACATGAGAGTCATCTGTCCAAAGCCACTGGCCAGACCAGCACTTAAAAATTAATAATCAAAAACTATGTATATTTGCAAGAAAAAGAAAACTACAAGGACTACACCATGGAAATCGTAAATACATCGCTACCTTGATACCTCAAGTAAGCAGGAATAACATTCTAATGCTTTTATTCCTCCCATCCAAAAAAAACCCAGTGTAGTCAATATAAAAATAAGTGTTTCAAAGCCTGACTTGGCAAACATTTTATTGACTCTACACAGACTCCACCGATTTTCAGCTACATTAACACTTATTTTAGCTAACAGAGAACGGCACTGAGATCAAGTCCTGGATGTTGGACCCAACATGCACAAGGGCAGTACAATTTAAAACAATTAGTTTCTAAGTGTGTTTGCGTTTTTAACGTTTCAGGCTTTACTTTCTAACTACATGCATTTCCAGAAAAAAATCTGAGCATCAGATGGCACACACACACACACACACACACACACGTGTGTGGAATGTCGTTAGGGCTTTAGAAGGAAACAATATTAAACAACCGTGAAATTAACAAGGGAGTGTAAGGTCCCTGTTAGTGTCACACAGGGAAAGTAGCAGAAAGCATGGAAGAGGAACTTAGAAAAGCGAAAAACCTAAGTACACCTCCCCAAACAGAAGCGCTACCAACTCTGGGCTGCTGAAGCAAATACACCGCAAGCGTGACAACCCTTCCTTGTATTTAGACACTACACTCAAATCCCAACCCACGAGCGTCACAAAGCGCACCCGAGGCAGCGGAACGTTCCCGTCTCAAGCCGCGGGTCCTTCCCCCAAGAGCTAACGCCCGGCAGCCCAGCTCAGCGAGCCCGACGGACGGGAGACCGCGGCGTGACCCACGCGCAGCAGCAGCAGCAGCAGCAGCGCCGGGCAGCTCAGCGCTCGGCTCCTCGGGGAACACACCGACCCCACGGCGGGGGCTCGCGGCGACCCCACGGCGGGGGCTCGCGGCGACCCCACGGCGGGGGCTCGCGGCGACCCCACGGCGGGGGCTCGCGGCGACCCCACGGCGGGGGCTCGCGGCGACCCCACGGCGGGGGCTCGCGGCGACCCCACGGCGGGGGCTCGCGGCGACCCCACGNCCCTCCGTGGCACACCCCACCCCCCCGGCAGGGGGGCCACACTCCCCCCCCCCCGCCCGCCCCTACCTACCGGCTGCGAGCAGAGCGGAGCCCGGCGGGACAGCCGGAGCCTGGCTGACCGGGATGAAGGGCACGGTGAAGTTGAACTCGGTAGCGGAGGAAGAGAAGAGCAAGTTGGTGCCTCCACCGGCAGCCCCGGGCTTCGGCGCCGCCATGGCTGACACCGCGGCCACGTCCCTTCCTCCTCCCCCTCCGCCGCCGCCGCCTTTTCCGCCCGCACCCCTTCGCCCGCTTCAAAGATGGCGGTGGCGCCATGCGCTGACGCCCTGCCGGCGCCGGGCTGGGAAGGAGGCGGGGCCGGGGCCGCCATTGCCGCAGGAAGAGGAGGAGGAGGAGGAGGAGGAGGAGGAAGGCGGAAGCGCGGAGCCCCCGCGCCAGGCTCGCGAGCGGGATCAGGCGGCTGCAGGGAGCCGGCGGCCCCTCCGCCTGAGCCTCGTTCCCCGCGGCGAGGCTCGGCCCCCGCCATGCCGTGCGTGGCCGACTGGCTCAACAACCCCTTCAGCATCGTGCAGGGCATCTTCGGTGAGCGCGGGGCCGGGCGGGGCCGCCATCGAGCCGCCCGCCGGGGCAAGGCGNGCGGCAGCGGCAGCGGCAGCAGCGAGGGCCGGCGGCCGCTTCCTCCTTTCCCGGCGGGAGCGCGCGGGAGGCGCGTTCCCGAGGCCTCTGTCGCCGGCGGCTGCGGGTCCGGTGCGGGAGCTCGGCGCGAGCGGCTCAGGGCCGGGCAGCGAGGCCGGCTAGCGGCATGGCATCGAAAGAAAACAATGTGTGCCGGCTACGTGGGTTACCCATCGGGAGCTGTGTCGCTGGTGCCATCAGCTGAAGCTATTTCTAGGCTTGATCTTAACTAAAAAGCACGTTGGAGTAAGGTTTGTCTCCGGTGGGCATAAAGCAGAACGTGGTTCCTCGCTTCCTCTGCTTTTCCAGCTGAGCGTGTTGCAGTTTCAGAGCTTTTTCTTCCCTGTGTCGGTGCTGGCATCAAAGTTTGCCTGAAAGGATATAAAAGGGGAAGTCGGTGCAATTACGAGAGTCAGAAGCTGTCTAAAACGCAGCCATTTGTCCGGAATAGAAGTAGATGTGTAACTCGTTTACCATGTCAGGAGAACGATGAAGTCTGGTATGTGATGCTAATATGCGTGTAAATGTGTTTTGTTCGTAGCCCAAAATGTTCCAAACTCTGATTGGGAAAAGAAAGTAACTGAATACTTCAAGGAGAAGTTAAAAGAAAACAATGCTACTAACTGGGTAAGATTGCTTTATTCTTTTAGACTTACACCTTTCCCCACTTGGATTCTTTTTCTCTCTTAATTACCACAGTGACAGGTGTCTGACAAGCTCTTCCTTTTTGTGAGAAGTAAGTACCCTTAGGTGGTTTAGGCCTGGGCTTCGAGATAAGTTATTTGCTACTCAGTTGCTTTCATCCACGTGTGAAGCAAAGCGGTAAAAGCCTGAGACTGAAACGGGAGAGGCCCATCCACTTGACCTCAGTCTCCTGTCTTGCCCTGGGCCATAACTGCTGGGTGCTGCCTATTTATGATAAACGCCAGTAGATGGCAGGAGCTGACAAATACTGTCGTTTTTAGGAAGTGTTAATGCCTGCCAGCTCTGCTGTGAGTCTGCAGTTAAGTGTTTGTACACAGCAGATTTCTGAGCTGCTGTTTCTAAACCCCTTCTCTCACAACCTTTTGCTGCCACGCTGCAAACTTCATGTGAGTTGAATAAACAGCCACTTGGGCTTTCAGAAATACCTTATGCTCAAACTGTGCCTTGCTTGGGCTGGATCAGGCCTGGTTTTCACAGTTTAGCAAGGAAGCTATATTCCCTAGGTTTAAGAATAAAGCCAGCACACTTGAGTTCAAAAGCTGGTGTTTTTCTAAAAGATGTTGCTAAGTGGATTAGAAACTTCATATCAAATCTGTTCTACTTGTGGCTACAAAAACCCAACTCAAAATGATTTGGTTTCTTTTTTTGCTTCCTCTGTCGTTAAGAGTATTCTGTAGATAACATTTCGATGACAGTTAAAGTGTAGATGGCAAAACTGTGTTACATCAGAAGGAATTGAAAGCACATGAAGGAATATGGAGTTTTTGCTGCTTCCCGTAGGGATACTTCTTTGTGATGTTGCTTTTTAATGGTGGATGTGTTTGTTTTCAGCAAAGAGTTTACCTTCAAAAATCAGATAAGCCTCATTGTTTCAAGTCATACCACATACCTAGGCATTGATTTTTTTTTTTTTCCCCTTCTGTTTTTCCTTTGTCATGTAAACATACACTAAAAAGACTCTTCCAGTGTGGCTTTGACAGTTAACATAGAGGTTTGCCATGTCTTTTGTTGTAAGAAGTTGGGTTTGCAATTGCTATGGTACCAGTGGTACGTGGTCTTAAATGGGAATAAGCAATAAATTCTATATTGCAGTTGCACTACTTCTGGTTTAAGAGTCAGTTTCAAATGTTGTACAGTTTCCATGACTGAAATACATTTTCTTTGTAATCCAGTGTTGGGACTGAGAAATTAATGGGACTGGTGGCTTTGGAACCAAAAGAATTTGGGAACTGTTAAGTGTCTGATAATAGTAACTATTATCCTGAACAGCTATTGCAGAAACTCCTGGTGTTGAGATACACACACTTTGTCACTGCTTGGATTAGGGCAGGAGATCTACTCAGGAGATACTAAGTGTGTTACCTGATGAATTGTTACAAGCAATGAATCCTATCAAGATGAGTAACTGACCAGCAGGATGTACCAGAGGATTAGAGAAGAAGTTAGTGACAGTGTTTGTGCTGGTTTTTTGCTTACTTCAGAACATTTCTTAATATATACCAGCTGTTTAGAACACATTCTTGTCTTACAGGTCCCATCGCTGAATGATGTTCCCGTGCATTACCTAAAACCCAACAGCTTGGTGAAATTCCGCTGCATGGTTCAAGATATGTTTGATCCTGAATTTTACATGGGCGTCTATGAAACAGTTGACCCAAACACAAATGCACGTGTAAGTGAAATGCTGACTTATTATTTCAGTAAATGTTTATCATTTCATTCATTCTAGTCCTCATCTTTCTTTAGTTTCTGAGTTAAACCTACGGAGTCTGGTCGCTATTTAGTAGTAACTCTGTGTAACTCAAATAGCATCAGTAATCCATCAGTTCTTAGGTTTATGATGAGGTATAAAAGTTCCTAAAATGTGGAAAGCTTCTGCAGTATGTCTTTGAGGGACTTGGGAAGGAACTGTTAGAGGATAGTGTAAGGGACCTGGGGGTGCTGATGGACAGCAGGAGGAGCATGAGCCAGCAATGTGCCCTTGTGGCCAAGAAGGCCAATGGCATCCTGGGGTGTATCAGAAGGGCTGTGGACAGTAGGTCGAGAAAGGCTCTCCTCCCCCTCTACTCTGCCCTCATGAGGCCACATCTGGAATATTGTGTCCAGTTCTGGACCTCTCAGTTCAAGAAGGACAGGGAGCTGCTGGAGAGAGTTCAGTGCAAGGCCACAAAGATGGTGAAGGGAGTGGGGAATCTCCCTTATGATGAGAGGCTGAGTGGCCTGGGGCTCTTTAACTTGGAGAAGAGGAGACTGAGGGGTGACCTCATTGATGTTTACAAATACATAAAGGGTGAGTGTGAGGAGGATGGAGCCAGGCTGTTCTTAGTGATGGCCAATGATAGGACAAGGGCAACATAATAGTATATTATAGATAGTATAAGGTGCAACATAAGAGGTTCCAAAGAAACACAAGGAAGAATTTCTTCCCTGTTCAGGTGAAGGAGCACTGGCAGGGGCTGCCCAGGGGGGCTGTGGAGTCTCCTTCTCTGGAGACATTCCAAACCCACCTGGATGAGTTCCTGTGTGACCTACTCTCGGTGGTCTTGCTCTGACAGGGGGATTGGACTGAATGGTCTTTTGAGGTCGCTTCTGACCATGAAGGTTCTGTTGTTCTGTGACTTTGCAGTGTTTTTGCTGTAAGTAATTAATACTCAAGATGCTGTTTCAGAAACGGAGTGATTGCGTTTTCCTTCTTGACAGGTTTTGCATTTTGGTAAATACAGAGACGTGGCAGAATGTGGGGTAAGTTACACAAGTTGGATGAATTTGGAGAAGAAATGTTAGACAGAAAGATGCAGTTATATGTGCAGTATAGCTTATTTGGTACTGAGCAGTCGATTCCTGGAGATAACTGCTTTTAAAATGCAAAACTAATCTCAGGTTTAGAAAGCAGAGTATCCTTAACAGCTCACAGGCCATCTAAGTTCAGGAGGCTTCATGCTGTTTCTGTTGGACTTTAAATGTGTTTTGCTTGAAGGGAGGGGAGGGAAGTGCTCTTGATCTTGAAAATTTCTGCTATGGAAAACAATTTCCTTTTGGTAGTGCAGTGCAATCGGAATCAAAGCATTTCAGCTACAGACTGCTTGGACTTGCTGTTTTATGAGTGCTTAGTGTTGCATTTTGTTGTAACTTCTGTCTGAGGAAGGGAATCTGTGGGATTAGTTTTTTGTTTTTGTTTTTTTTTTAAAAAAAAGAAACTCTAATCAGATTGTTAACAAAATTTCTGTTGGTGTTGTAGCCTCAGCAGGAAATTGATTTGAACTCCTCCCGAACAGTCACGGCAGAGAGACAGACTTTCTACTGCGTTCCAGTGCCGGGCGAGTCAGCGTGGGTGAAAGAAATATCTTTTTTTTGGATGGAGCTAGTGCTCTGTTTTACAAGCAGTGCTCACCAGCTGATTGCTTAGATGCAAGGAGATGGGCTTATTTAAGGTTTCTTTAGAGGGAGTCAGGAGTGATGGTAGGTGTAGGAGAAGGGGAAAACTGGTGGCGGGCTATATACATAGAGGGGATGCAAATGGATTTAGGAGCATTGCTGCTTGATTTAGTAGAGATTTTGACTTAAATTTTCATGTTTTCTTGGGAGAGTCTTGAAAACATTCATTCTTTGCAAATGCTTAGAAAAAGAGACTTCAGCTGAGCCATGCATGTTCCACTGGCATTTTCTGCTTAAATCACAGTGAGAGTTACAATTACACAGCAGGAGTGAAAACCCCTCTGAGCATGCTAAGACAATCATTACTGAAAAACTGAAGTGTTGTGGTTTTAATAATTTGAGCTCATTATGTCATTTTATCAATGAATATAGGAAATATTTGGGGGAAGAACAAGTCATCTTTCGTTTGTTCTAGTAAATGGAAGTTGAATGATTTGAGTGGAATGGATACAGGATACTTGTCTTAACAACACCTTTGAGGCATTTTATATTCTCTGCTCCTCCAAGGGAGTGGGAGAGAGGTCTTTCTTAAAAGACCTGTTGCATTTTGTAAAATGATAAGAAGTTGATGGCAAATCTATAATGGTTTGATATTTCCTAGTTTGAGTTCAGAATTTAAGACAACTGCTACTTGTCACCAGCACAGAAAACCAAAGAGATGTTAAAATGAAGGTAACACGAGTATTGTTACAAAATGATTGCTAAGAGTTAGTCTTTGAATAAAGCTCACAGCAAAGTACTGCAGCAGTGGAAATTTCAAGTGGCCCAGGCTATAATGAAAACTGTGTTTGCCCGTCATGCCAAGAAAAGGAAAAGTGAAGCAGCTTTTTCAAAATGTATTTTAGAATGTAGTATTGCTGGTATCTTGCAAGTATGGGAACGCTTTCTGTGCTGCTTTTTAATGGAATCGAGATAATTGTATCAGCAAGTCTTTACATGTTACTATAATGGTTTTTCTTCAGGGCTGAGATGAGCAAGAGAAAGTATTCTTGAGATTGTGAGTTGTACCTGGACCGTAGGCATGTTCTCTGGGGGTAAAAAATCACCACTTTTTATTAGACATTGCTAGTGGAATAACACTCCATGGCTTTTAGGTTCTGTTTTCAACAAAGCCAATCACTGCTGTACATTCAGCAGGTTATTAATGTAGCTAAAGACATAAATTCTGGATAACAATTGGAATCATTATTTTAGTGTCTTGCTCAAAGTAGAATTGTTTGAAAAACACACACACACACACACACACAAAATCCCCAAACCAACTTACTTGGCTTGAATATTCTCAACTGGGTCTGTGGCTGTCCTTAATGTGCAATTTTACGCGTACATCAGTGCAAGCCAAGCTCGGGTCAGCCCTTCAACATCCTACACACCCAGTCGCCACAAGAGGAGCCTCGAGGAAGATGAGGACATGGATCTACATCCATCTAAACAGAAAGACCAACATACAGGTAATAGTCATTATTGATGAACAGTTATATTTGTCCAGCAGTTGCAAAAATGTCCTTTTCAGAAATTGAGATATTGGCAGTTGTTTGAATCAGCAGTGTCAGTGACTTGGCAGCTGGCTTTGTCTAAGTCATCAGTTGTTTCGACTGAAGTAGTGTAAGAGAGTCTATGGTGTTGCAGGTACCCTGTCTTGACTTGTTGGTATTACTTTCTGGAGTTAATTCCTAAAATGAGTGTTTTGTCCAGCAGCAGCTTTGTATGGAACAGCACACACACAATTTATAGGAACAGGCCACAATTCAGAGATTCTCATTTCATTTCCCACTCTATTGCAGATTTCATGGCAATCTGGGGAAAGTCATGTAATCTTGTCTCTCTCACACTGTGTGTGTGGATTTTACTCTGTAAATTGAAGCCAAACTACATGTCAGTAAGGTGCTGTTAGTAGTGTTTGTGTACAAATATATATATATATATATAAAAATAAAATCACCTTTTTTTTTACTAATCCAGTTTCATAAAGGAACCAGATTAATCACAGACCCTTGTAGCAACCTGAAGGAACTGAACTTGGAAAGCATGGTGTTTCAAACACTAGCAGTGCTCAGAGGCCTTGCAGTTCTTACTTGAGTTGCAACCAGTCGGTGAACTTCTTGGTTGGATACTCATCTGTGGAGATGCCACTTAACACTTGCATGGGGAGGTTTCTTGGAGATTTTGGCCAGTTGTTTTTGGAACAAGCTAAAGTGGTTGATGTAAAATTGTCAGTCCTGTTAAAGGGAAACAAAAACCCAACATAGAAACTATTGCTTTCTTTTTTCAGTGTTCTGTGTCTAACAGGTTCTTTAGTTGAATCCAGGTTTTGCCTTTTGTATTCTTAACAGTTTGCAAGATAGTTTAGGTTGTTTGCCTTCATTCTTAGACTGATCAGTCGTAGAATGGTTTGTTATGGCTTTCTTAGTGCTGAAAATCTACAGAGATTTCTAATGTAAACTGTTTTATGATGCACACTCCCACCTTTAAGAACAATCTCTTTTTTTTTCAACATGAGAGGCAGAAAAATGTTACAGTCCTATGGAATCTAGAACAAAAATCATTTGCACAGTTGAAGCATTGTATGTTGAAAATGAGATTCCCGGCCATGTTTGGGTTCTTGAGGCATGTAGATATTTACCAGTACTCTCACTCACACTTCACTTGATCATATAAAATACCCATTTGTGAGACTTTTCTGATTAAGAGAATCTTCTGTCAAATCTATTGCATTGTTAAATATTTTCGTCTCGGATATCTTGTTAAATGAGTTGAATTCTGTGTTGCTCACCTAAGAAAGTTCTGTTTACAGGCAGCGGAGGTGATATCCACGGATATGTGGAACCAAAGAGATTAGAAACAGAAGCTTCTGCCGGTCACCATCTCATCTCTGCCAACTGCTCCCCTCCACTTGACTTAAATTTTCCACTGCCAGGAGAGAAGGGACCAGCATGTCTTGTAAAGGTAACAGAAGTGAGAGATTATGTGCAAGGCTGTGGGCTCGGTGAGGCAGGCAGAGTCTGAAGTTCGAATGTGAATAGTTAGTTTGTTTCTACAGATAATTATCTTTTTTCACTTGACGAATGTTGTATTTGAATTGCTGAAACCCTTCAACAACAGCTATTGGAGCTTGGACCTTCTCACTGCACTTCATTTTAAAAAGGTCCATTATAGATGCTTGAAGGTGTAGCTGATATTGATTCCTGGTGTTTTGCTTTTAGGATTTGTCCTTTAAAGGGGGAAAAAGGTGTAATGGGACAAGCCAAAAAAACAAAAAACTACACATTTTGGTATTGCACTTGAAGTAGTGTCTGACTCACTACTATGCTCTATTGACTATGACACTTAAAAGATTTCTGTGCTGTTCCAGTGTTGAATGCTCTCTTCCTCAGCAAATCTAGATACATCAGATAAGAATACAGCTGTTAACTTTTGGTAGTAAAAGTGTGCCAGTGAGAAAAAGCAATCACAACAACTCATTTTTCCAGGGTGAGCTTACTGACACTGCAGACTAGGGGAGACTTCTCACAGACTGTTCTGAGGCTTTTCCTTTTGTCTCTGTGTGTTGCTCCTGGCCCATCTGCCCCTGTGTTTTACTCTTTTTCTCCTTGTGGCAGGTCTACGAGAGCTGGGAGAGCTTCAAAGTCAACGACGTTCTGGAGGTATACGGGATTTTGTCTGTGGATCCAGTGCTGAGCATAGTAAACAATGAAGAGAGGTAAGGCTCCTCTGATGCACAGTCCTGAAACAAAGGCAGTTTTCATTTCAATGAGCAAATTCTTTTGGCTGTCCCCAAATAAGGACAGGAAAATGTCTGTAATTATGCTTAAGAGGTGAATTTTGTAGCTTAAGAAATGCTTGATGTGGGAAGTATTAGATCCAATGTCTGTTATACTCTGGTCCATCCATCCCAGTGGATACTCAGTGGGTCTTTTTTTAGGCTGCTGTACAACCTATAAAGCAGAAAATGCTGCTCTAGTTAAATGTTTTGTACTCTCCCCTGCCTGGTAAACTTTCAGGGAAGGAGTGAATAGTGAAGAAAGCTTGAAGAGGAGTTTTAAAATGATAAATATCCTTTTGATGTAGTTTGTAAGTGCATGATAGTTGGTACTGTAAACAGCTCTGAAGAACAGTTAAAAAAATAACATTTGCATGTCTGCATGGAGAGTGAAAGTCACCAAAATGAGTAACAATTGGGTTGACTTTTCATGAATGAGAGTGTATCATCACTTTATACAGCTGACAGGAACTTCCCATTTCACCTGCTATCCCACAGTGACTTGCCTGACAAAACAGACACTAATCCAGGATGCAAGAAGTCAGTTTTGAAAATACAACTGTTGTCCCATGTACCATGTGGACTACTGATGTCTTGAACCATTGAACTTTAAATTATTGCTGTTAGCAATTTAGTTTGTCTTTCTGATGAGTACAAAACTGTGAGGGCAGCCTGAATCCTTTACAGTGCCATCTTCTTTCAAGGTAAGTCAGCCCCGTCAGCTGCTTTTGGTTGTCATCTGTCTGACAGCTGATCCCAGGCTGACAGCTCACTTGGGCTGTCATAGGTGGTTGGGGGTTTTCCTGCATGTCGCTCTGTCACAAGTAGACAAAAGGGTGGCATTTAGCAACGTTTTGAATGCAAACAGGAGAAGTGTCTTTTAATGGAAAGTGTAGATAGTCTGGTGGACTGCTGAAGAGGTTTTGAAGTTACAAACCTTTCAGCTTTCAGAACAGCTACAAGTTGCTTAAAGTTGTACTAAACTTTACCATCATCTTGTATAGTCACTTCAGGGATTTTAGTTCTTATGTAACAAATACAAACCACCTGGAAGGGATTTTGTATGAGATCATCAGGGAGAACAAAGCTGATATATCTGACCTCTGAAGAGGTAATACCTTCAAGTCTGAGCTGAAGAACACTGTGTTTGTGGTGTTTTCACTCAGCTAGTAATATAGCTGTTATGCAGCTATCTAGAAGACATTGTCAGGCTCTGGAGCCCAGTGGAAGAGGAAAATTCCACATGTGCCTGTACAGATGTAATAAATGAATACCTTATTTTCTGAAGTTGCTGGTTAGATTTCATTCAGTACCTGTTGGGCAGAAGAGTGTGTAACGTTTTATTTGAAGCTGCATCTTATTAAGGGGTGCAACAAATAATAGATAGACTTTTGTTTGAGGTGTTTGGGTTGGAGTTCTTGGTTGGGGCTGGAAGTTTGGGGTTGGTTGTGTTGTTTTGTAAGATCTGATTATTTCCTGAAGAGAACAGAATCCAATTTTGGGGAGTCAAGCATGCTTTGGCATTTCTGTATGATTATAGAATTGTTATTCAGTATTTATGGTGTTTGTAGAAGTCATAAAGAAGGTCAGTTGACTATGGGAGGAGTTAGTGGGAGCTGATGCTGTTGGTTCTTGGTCTGGTTGCAGCTGCTCTTGGGCAGGTGGAGTGTGTGGAACGTTTCTAAGTCCAGCTGTGCTGTGGCCTTTCCTAGGGACAGCTCAACCCTCGATCCCATGGAGTGTATGGACACAGCAGAAGAGCAGAGAGTACACAGTCCTCCTGCCTCATTAGTCCCCAGAATCCACGTGATTTTGGCACAGAAATTACAGCACATTAACCCATTACTGCCTGCCTGCCTTAACGAAGAGGAGAGTAAAACCTGTGAGTATCCAAACTTGACCTCTCTCTGTGTATGTGTAAATGGGCAGATTCCTAGTCTGTGTGAACAAATCCTTCTTTACTCGGAGAGAAATGCATCAGTGGAAGGGTTTGAATTTAAATCTTGTGAAACAGAGGAACTATTCAACACTGCAGAAAGGGACAAGATGTGTTTGTGCTGATGTGATGCTTACATGTGGGTGTTTTCCTGAAATAAATGTAACACTTGGGTTTGCATTCTACGTGCCCAAGGATTTTGCCAAGTTGTTCAGCTGTAGCATTTCATTTGTTTTCATGTGGAGTAGGGAATTGCTGGAAAATTAGATTTCCAATTTAGTATAACAGTGAAAATAAGCAACATACTGAAAACATCAAGAATCACAATACTGTGAAGAAAATGAGGCAGTTGTGTTTTGAAGCAAGTGTGCTATTCCCTGTGGCCTATTTGACCGTTATTTACTTGTCATTGATTTATTCTATACAAACCTCTAACTGATTATTTATCATTTTCTTCCTTGTGTGCCTCGTGTTGGTTGTCCTGAGCTGTGCTGTGTGTAAAGGGGTATTTTTTTCTGCCTTTAATATAGTACGGATAGGCTATCAATTTTAGAAGTCTGGCTCCAAACTTTAGAGCCCTCTGCAAATGCCTTATGAATATCTAATTAAGAAACAGAAAGCATTTCCAAGGAAATGTTGAGTGACTGAAGTTATCCAAAGCCAGTCGTTGAAAAACCAAGGAATGCTTGTGTATTTTTTTCCTTAGGCTGCTTTTGGAGTAACCATTTTTCTTCCTGTAATGAAAAGAGATTTTTATGGAGGGAAGAGGGCAAGGAATAGCACACATTCTGACATTTGTTGTCTCTTGCTCTTTCATCAGTTGTTTCTAACTTCATGTCTGAGCTGTCACCAGTGAGAGCAGAGTTGCTTGGGTTCCTCACCCACGCCCTCTTGGGAGACAGTCTGGCTGCAGAATACCTTATACTGCATCTCATCTCCACAGTGTAAGTACTGAGACTTTTGCTGAGATTTTATATATTCATTTTTTAAAAGAAATCCCACTTTATGGGGTTCACTACTCTAAAAATAAATGGTAGAACTGACTTAGGTAGTACTTGCTGCAATAGTACTTTGTCCAGCTGGACTTGTCCTGTGGTAAGACACAGTAAACAGATTTGATTGTCTGAAAGAACAGTAAAGTTTGTTAAAAGGTCAGGTTTGTGGCAGTACATCCTTTCAGTATTCTTTTGAGAGTTCTAAAGATACACTTTCAAATATGAAAGCATCTTTTCATCTCTAGCTCCTTTTATTGAATAGGACATGCAACCAGCTCCTCAGAGATGGCTTTTACTGGCTGCAGTAACTATTGTCTAGGTATTAAAAGATACTGAAAGGTACATTTTTGGGAATTACTTTAATTACCTGTAGACATGTTTCAAGTTGAGTTCAGGTGACACCCATGAGAGAAACTGACCACCTGGGTGGATTTGGTCAATGTTCTTTGAAGTTGGTTTAAACTGTCACTGGATAAAAGAGCAGCATCCTTTGACTCATTCAGATTTCCAGTGTGAAAGTTGAGAACAGTGCATTTTGATTAGATTCAGTATAGTTGTCAGGCTCCAGTTTAATTTTAGTCTTTCTGCAAAATGAAAATGGATTCCATTTTCAAACAAAAAAAAAACAAAGGTAATTTCTTGGTGAATCACTTTGGTTTATGGTTTTCCAACGTTCCATTCTGCTATGAAGTGAATAGCACAGTACGTGTTTAACAGAAGCGTTTACAGAGCTGTAATTGGACTCGGAACTTCACCTTGCTTATACCTGCAACTGATGTGTGAAAAGCCACAAGATATTTCTCAGCCTCAGCAAGTCAAATGGATCAAGACACATCCAACCCTAATGGCAATAATCATGAGCTGATTTATGGAGGGTCTCTGAGTAAATAAAAGTAGATTAATATCANGGGGTTCTGTTATTCTGTGCACACTTCATTCTTGCTAGTGGTACTGTGAATGCTCCAACACTTAGACTAGAATGTGTTTTCTCTCTTAGCTGGTATCACAAAAAAGTTGAAATTTGTCAAGAATGGGGAGAAGATATACAGTGAGAAGAGGGAGAGGAAAGCTGAGGGCAAGTAAAGGAAATGACCGAGCGTGATAAGCAGGGAAACTGAGAATGGGCAACCAGAAAGGAAAAGGATGAAGTGTGTTTTCTGATAACAATAGAGCACAAGGACAGAGGGTCTGGAAGGCACATGGCAAGGTCTCATGCACTACAAAAGCACAAAGCCTTCTGCAGAAGCCTTCAGCCAAGCTCTGCAGCTGACAGCTGTGTTGCTCACCGGGTTGCTTACCTGCCTAACCCCTGTCGTGTTTGCTTTAGTTATGCAAGACGAGATGTGCTTCCTCTGGGGAAATTCACAGTCAACCTGAGCGGGTGTCCAAGGAACAGCATCTTCACCGAGCACATCTACCGCATCATCCAGCAGCTCGTCCCAGCAGTAAGGATAATGCCAGCACTGGTTCATAGTTCTGATGGTAGATGCTGGACTCGTTGTTCCAGCCAAATGAGCAATTTTTTGGTTAAATGCAGGCTTCTTAAACTAAGGCTCCTGCTGTCTTGTGTAGAGGGTAGATAAAAGTGGGGACTGCCTGTCAGCTGGAACCCCTCTTTACTTAGTAATTTAGGATGAATATGGAATACAACCACATCCTTATAGGTACTAAACTGACAGACACTGCATACTTCATTTTGTCTTTCTGGACTGATATGTTAAGACATTTTGGTCATATAATTATCATGTTGTTACTGTTTATTCCCAAGTTTAACACTGGTGTGCAGAAAATGCAGAGTAATTCAGTTTGGGGTTGTAATAGTTGTATTGCTGCAATAAATTGTTGTTTTGCTCCTCTTAGTTGTGTAATACAGGTGATACAACTTCCTAACAGCATCATTTTCCTTTGGGACATTTGGGGTTTTTCATAATTATCATTTGGCATGAAGTGCACCCTATATTGTGGGAACAAGTTTTAATTTACTTACCATGGAGGCTCACAGTTAATAGCACTTGCTAAAGGACGCAGCCTTTACTGGGGAAGCTGGAGGAGAGGAAACATGCTGATTAGTTTCTTTTCCCTTTGCAGTCCTATCGCCTACAAATGACCATTGAGAACATGAACCACTCACGGTTTATCCCACACAAAGACTACGCTGCCAATCGCTTAGTCAGTGGGGTACTGCAGCTCGCCAGCAACACCTCCCTTGTAGTAGATGAGACTCAGCTTGAGCAAGGACAGCTTGACACAACAGGTAGGTACCTGGAAGGTTAAATGTTGATGTGTTTTAAGACAGTGATGCTAATTCATCCCAGTGATCATTTTCCATTACAAAACTGTGGTTTCCGTATCCTATTTGATCACTCGAACCGGCGTCCTGCAAGTCTGCAGCCTCCTCAGACAACTTAAAGCTTGACTTCTTGGGGTTATTGTCACTATTTTGCTTTCTGGAAGTTTCTGGCATTTTGCTCAGAAATGCTTGTGTTGAGTCAAAATCTCTATCCCAGATCAGATATGATGGATAATGAAAGAAGACTGTTCCTCACGGAGTGTGCTTTACGCAGTAGAGAGCTCGGGAGAGGACTCTGGCACTCAGTGGAAAAGGCCATTAATTAATTAGAACAATATTTTAGGCCCAAATGCTTCTGATTCATTAGAATGGCCTTTCAGTTTTCTGTGATAACGAGCAAAGAAGCGGGAAAAGCACATGCTGCTGCCTTGCCCTTTATCCTTGTCGTGTATGTATGGAAACCATCCCTGAGAACCCAACTGAACACTGGAGATAAAAAATAGCTGATGCTGCGTGGGACAGCCTGGTGATTCTATCTGGCAAGCTGATGTGGTGCTGTGCTCTCTATACAGCATTCCATTATAACCTATGTGAAAGAGCTGAGTTGCAGTAATTGGAGAATGCAGGGTATGGCTATCTGTGGTGATCTCAAGGAAAGAAGAATAGGGAAGCACTGGGAATGAACTTCATTTTAAAATAAAGAGAATCTTAGCAGACAGTGTGATGCTAAGTCTGAGTCTGGTGAGTCCCCTGAATGAGCATCAGGGCTCTGTGCCGTTACAGCACTTGGTCTGGCAGAACTAGGGAGCTCCAGATTTCAGGCTGATTCTATTTGGCAACATCATCTTTTAATAGCAGTAATGAAAAACTGCAAAAGTGGTTCACTGAAATTATTCACTTGGGTTCGAGTCTGCAGTATTTTTTTTCTTGTTTCTCTCCGTTAGTAAAGTTTCAACATTTCACTTAAGAAAACAGTAGAACTAGTACAAACCTTTGCATTGTGTTTCAAAAGTCCAACCATGAAAAATTCCCACTTACACAAAAATCCTGCTGTACTGGTTTAGAAGTTTCCTAAAATATATATCCTTGATGTCTAAAAAACCCTCAGCATTTAAAGAAGAGTAACAGTTTAAGAATGAAAAGCAGCAGATACACAACACTTGACAATTTTCTTTTGTGTTGTTCTCTACTGAATTTAGAGTAACAATAATCAGAATTTTAAATGTCTTGTAACAATGTTGGGAACAAATTTAATCCTAGAAAAGAATGAGGATCCTCAGGTCTAGTACTTGGTTTGGAACTCCTGGAACTTAGTGCTTAGAGATTGCAAATGGGGAAAGATGTCCCAGAAGTAAACCACAATATTAAATTTGCCTTAATTTAAAGTAAATTAATACCAATTCATAAAGGGCAAAACCACAACAGTAGATGTGTCACATGATACAGTAACGCTGCTGAAGAACTCGAGTTGTTGGGTAGGTGTTGGTATCTCAAAGGGAGTGTTCCAAGAGTTAACCATTAATTTGTTGAACTTAACTGTCTAGATTTTAAGTAACTTACTACCAGGAAAGGCCAGTGACTCCCATAAGAACCTGGCAAAATGACAAAGCGTGTGGTTTTCAGCTCTTCTGGCCTTGCTGGTGTGTCCTTTTGCAAGACTTACGTTTTGCTTTCCCCTTAAGCTGATAAATGATACTTTCTCTCAGATAGTGACAGTGTTTTTTTTTTCTCTAAGTAGTTTTCTGGCTTTGTTGGCCCAAGGAAAACATTAACTATTGACACACATACTAGGCCAGATTAAATCTAGGCTTGGAAATCCTTCAAAAATTCTTAATTTTGGTCTAAAGAAATGGTTGTCTGTCTATGGAAGTCACTGCAGACACAAAGGAGAAACGGGATGCTTGCAAGAAGTTTTCTATCAGCTGCTTATTAAAAGCAGGTTGAGGGGGCGGGGGGGGGAAAGGTCATATCAGGTTTATGGTGTTTATGTGGAGTTTCCAGAGAATTTGTTGTTGCTTTTGTAGGTGTACACAACGTCAAAGCACTGGGAAACCTGATCACTTGGCAGAAGGTGGATTATGACTTCAGTTACCACCAGATGGAATTCCCATGCAACATTAACGTCCTGATCACTTCCGAGGGCCGCTCACTCCTGCCGGTACAGAGTCACTGCAGGCTGCAGCTGCCCCGGCCAGGGGGGAGGGCAGGGAAACTGGCCCAGCTGGGGGTGAGGCAGGCCAAAAGCCTGTCCAGAGGAGGAGGAAGTCAGTGACCATTCCTCCCCTTCAGCTACACTGCTACCCTCAGAGCTGTGTCTGGCACAGGAGTTTGAGGTGATGGGCACAGAGATAGAAAGCGTCAGACCTGGCACTGACCCTAGAAAAACCCAGTAGCCTAAGCTTCCAGATACCTGATCCCTGAGCTCGCAGTCCAGCTTTATCCAGAGTGTTTGCTCTCTTGCCTCCAAGTGAAGCTGGCTCCTGTTTGGATCAGAGCTTCACACCAATTTTGAAACAGGGAACTGTTAAATATTTAAAGAATGAATTACCTTAACCTTAATTCTGGGAAAGAGCGACTTTCTGTTGCTTTAGAGATGAAATTACTCTTGCAGTAGGGAAAAAAAGGACGTGGAAAGAAATGATATGTAATTTTATTTTTCAGTCAGATTGCCAAGTCCACTTACAACCACAGATCATCCCACCTAACATGGAGGAGTACATGAACAGCCTCCTCACAGCAGTGCTCCCATCTGTGCTGAACAAGTTTCGGATTTACCTGAGCTTACTGAGGCTGCTGGACTACAGTATATCTGACGAAGTCACCAAGGTACGGGTGGCTTCAGTAATGTGTTCTCAACTGCAGAGTCACATTAAAAGTGTCTGAATAGAAAGTTGCTGCACTTCCCTGCTGCTTCTCAGTCCTTCTCCCTGGAAGCTTTCTAAAAAACAAACAAGGATTTTTTTTTTTGTGCTGAATGTGCCTTCAAGGATTTAGATATTTCAGCATGTATTTGATGTTTGTTAAACCTTGTTTTGAAGACAAATTCTTTCCAAAACTGGAGGGTAATGGACAAAAGCTGGAACACAGTACGTTCCACTTCAGGAGACTCTTCTTTACTGTTTGGGTGAGGGAGCCCTGGCCAGGCTGCCCAGAGAGGGTGTGGAGGCTTCTGTTCTGGAAGTTTTCAAACCCACCTGGACACATTCCTGCGTGACCTGATGTAGGTGAACCTGCTTTGGCAGGGTTGTTGGACTGGATGAACTCTGAAGGTCCCCTCCCTCCCCCACCATTCTGCGATTCTGTGAGTAGCAGCCTGTTCTCACTTGGCTTCCTTCCTGACAGTTGAAAAGTGTCTCCCATCCCCTAAGGGTCATTATGGTGTTTAGCTCGTAAAAGCTTACCTGGCAGTGAAGGTGCTGTGGCACTGAAGGCCATGTTGTGTCGTTTATAGGCAGTGGAAGAAGACTTTGTAGAAATGCGCAAGAACGACCCCGAGAGCGTCACGGCCGACGACCTGCACAGGACACTGCTGGTGGCACGGTAGGTGATGCTCATGGCACATCCACAGCCTTCCTGGCAGCTGGGAGCAGATTACCCCAGTGCCCACTGCTTGTGTGGTTCACACATGCATTTGTGAACCAGGCAAGCAAGCCCGAGCTGGAGCCTCCTCTTTCTTCGTTCCTCTTGTTGCAGAAAGGCAAACTCTTTCCACCTCCTTTGTTCCCCTGCTTCCCCCTTCATAGGATACAGATAGAGAAGGGGCTTTGTGCTGCATGAGCTTATCAGACCCAAGAGGGGAAGGAGCTGTTCCTGAACTGCTGTTTCTGCTCGTGCAGGTTCCTGTCTCTCAGCGCGGGTCAGACCACACTGTCCCGGGAGAGGTGGCTGAGAGCAAAGCAGCTGGAGGCATTGCGGAAAGCCAGGCTGCAGCAGCAGAAGTGTGTCAACGGGAATGAACTCTAACAGCGTGCAGAGGCTGCCATCAACACCTGTCTAATCCTAGATGGAACCCATACTAAGATTGGAATATTGTTTATACCAGTTTTTGTAGATAATTTATACCAAAAAGTTATGGCTATTTACCCTTGCAGGCTGAACACACTTAACTCTGCTCAGCCACGTCAAACATTTTATGACATTTTTTTGGAGCCTGTTTTGTAACTGAAAATTGGTAACACTGAGCAAATTGTTTGATATTAAACTTTAATACTGAGGATGTGTACATTTCATTTCCTATAAGAAAAATGTAACTCAGAGCCTTGCTGAGGCAGCTATGGTGGGAGCTGGCTTGGGCTAAGTTTGTGCTGCAACCCTTGCCTGGTTGAACTGTGAGGATGGGAGTGGAAAGAAACATTGACTTTAGCAGCTGGAGCTGTGTCTTGGTGTTCCCATGGCCTGACTCTCTCTCTGCTCAGCAGCAGCGTCAGAGTGGTGATGGGGGAGGGATAAAGAAGCAATTTCATCTTATCCCTGCTGCCCTTCCTGCATGAATACAGCTCTAGTGGCCTGGGAGAAGACCATGGCTTAACTTCTCCCATCTAAGCTTTATTCTGACACAACTTTGGGGTTTTTTTTAGAAAAACAACAAGCATTGACTCAAAAAGGGGGGATGGTAATATACCCCTACCAGCTGCATCTTACTCTCCACATTACCAGTAAGGAGGTGGGGCAATAGTACCAAGTGAGCCTCAAGAGCAGCCTCTCCCTTCATCTGGTACAGTCTGAGCTGCTTGGCAGAGGACACACTGCCCTGGAGGTCAGTGGTAGAACAAGCTGAACAAGGGTGGGTTAAGTAGGAGAATATTTAAACTCCCAGGGACGTGGAGTAATGAAGCAGACCTAGAGGAGTAGAAAGGGCTGTCCCAGGCTAGAAGGCCTGCAGGAGTCAGGGGGAGACAGTGCTAGATCCTGCTCCAATTCATTCTCTTCTGCAGAAGGAAGAAGGCTCCTGCCAAATTCACACAAAGCTGAGGCTGCCTTTGTACTTTCTCGTGCCTCAGGGTGTGAACAGGAACTCCCTTTTTTATGGCATTTTCTGTGTTCTAAACAGAACATTGGTTTAGGCTGCACAGTCACTCAAACTGGTCTTTTCATCTATGCACACCAATAATAAATATCCAAATTATTATCTTACATAAACAATGTTTCTTAAACTTGAGCCCACTTTGATGCCACTCCAAACCACTTTTTTTGAACACAAATGTTCATGGTTTCATACAAACATAAGTCAGATGAAGTCAAACAACTGAATCAATCCAGGAAGATTGTCTCTCTTCACAAGGCAGCCTGACTGGAGAGTCAGTATAAGGTTCTTTCCATGCTAAACACAGGATTTATGCCTAGAGTTGTGGATTATTTGAGACTATCTCCAATATTTCACAAGCAGGGGACAATTCATAAGCTGGAAGGACATGGTACTTTGAGCTCTCCAGGCAGAAAGCCAGGAGAGCCAGCAGAGCAGATCAGGAAGACAGGCCTGGGACTGGTGACTAAGCCACATGTTTTTTAAACAAGGGAGTGCCTTTATAGCTGTTGGTGCCCTCACCCTCAGGACTCTCTCAGACTGTAGAATACACTGAGTATTTGTACAGATCAGTTCCTCTTTCAGCTACCAAAATAACAGCAAAGTACTTGGAATTTCCTCTCCCTCCTCCAGAAGCACCGAGGCTGAGGCTGCTTTTAAGGAGTGTCCTTATAACTGTGACTTTTCATTTCCCTGCTCTGAAGGCAAAGTTGTAGCAGCACTGTTCTGGAAGAAAAGGATAAAAGGACTGAAGTCATCCACACCTGCAACTGCCTGAAGGGAGGCTGCAAAGATGAAGGCACCAGTGGTGGGAGCAGAGGCCTTGGACACAAACCACAAGGCAGGAAGATCCCTCTGAACATCAGGAAACCTGTTAGTTAAAAGGTGGCTGAGTACTAGGAGGGGTTGCCCAGAAGGGTGGTGTCATCTCCAGTCATGGAGATAGCAATGACCCATCTGGACAAAGTCACTGGCAACCAGATCCAGGCAGCCCTGCTTGTGTCCACAGTCCCTTCCAACCCCAACCAATCTAGGACTGTGACTCCAGACACAAAGCTGCGACAACCCCCCATCTTAGGGACGTCAGTTAGCGATGGCCATGGCAGTGCCAGGTTAACAGTTGGACTCAATGATGTTAAAGGTCTTTTCCAACCAACCTAAATGGTTCTGAGATTCTGGGGTCTCCCAACAGGTGAAGCTCCCCAGCCCTGGCAGCTCCTTTAACAGCACGTGCCAATATACACCTTTGGATTCTATTTTTTTTATTAAAATATCTCATGTATATTGTTCACATTAAAATACAGTAATAGTTGAATTTTAAATATAGCCACAAGTATAGACACTCAAAATCCCAAACCCACATCACTTTAATAAAACATAAATAAACCAAAATTTGTTTATCAAAGTTTCAGATCATTGGGGTTATAGACAACAGTCACCTCAGACACGAGGAGTCCTAAGACACTGCACTACCCTACCCCTAGGACACTATTTTCTCAGACACCACGTGCAGCCTATCTACAGACTAGGGATGGGAACACAGAGGCACTGGGTCTGGAAGGGTGGTTCGAGTTACAAACCACAGCATAGTGCCATCCTGCTTTACAGGAGCTGGTGGGTAACATCCTACACTAGAATGGCATGGCAAGGCATTTCTGGGAAAGAGGAACTTAGAGAGACTTATCCTTGTGACGCACATATAGATACAGCTGGGGTTTTATCCACTTCCCAGCATGGAGTAGATGCTCAGGCTTATCCTGCAAGTATGCAAAGCTGAGCTGGTAATGAATTTGGTTTTGATTAGATGCTGACAGCTATACCCTAATATGCAACATTGATTTTATGAAACAGTACACTTGCCTTCTGTTTGACAAGTTATTGGATTTTCACATCTGGATAGTTAGAATATAGCTTAAAAAAAATCCTAGTGCAGAGGGAGACAATGCTTGACAGTCGGGTATCTGGCTTGTCTTGCTTCACACAGACACAAAAGACAGAGCAAATTGCCAGCATTTGGAATTCGAAAGGCAGGAAATACTAGAAGCTTCATCAAGGGCAAGACAATGAAGAGGACACTTGCTTCATTTCCCCTCACCTCAAAACAAGTGAGAAAAAAAAAATCTACAAACTAAATTTGCACTGCAGGATCATGGACAGTTCAGACTGGATCTATATGCTTCAGCTTTACTGGAAGTGTCCCAGGATGTGTGGAGAGAAAAAGGACAAGAAAACCTCTTTCATATCTGGTTAATGTAACTAAGTTCAACAAAACCACATCCATTCCTGTTGTAGAGGCACAATTCATTGCAAGATGCATCTAGAACTTCCTCCAATGGAAACAAGTAAAAAAAACCTAACTACTCCAAAAATAAATACAATGTAATTTACCAGTAGGTTGGTTATTTTGCTGGTGCAGTGCAAGGTAAGGTCACAGAAGTGCAGTATCACCTTTTCCGTATAAATAGTTTCTTCAGAAGAGCTAAAAAAAAAAAAAATAAGTCTCCAAAAATAACTGTGCAACACATTGAAGACAGACAGCATGCTTATTACACCCCAGTGTCTACGCTACCTGTTGAAACATGAGTTACCCTTCTTCTGTCTCAGCTGCCTGTGGGAATTCTGAAGCTTGGTCGGAACCAAATTCATCTGCATCTCTCTCCTCCTGTAAACAAGGTATCCACATCACTGCTCCCAGAATTCAGTAGCCATTCCTGCCACAGTGAGTCCTGATGTAACCTCTTTTTGTTTTAGCATTGAACTAAAAGCCACAGCTAGAACACTTCCTAAATGAGCAACTAGATTTGAATTATCCGTGTCTGGCACTGCGTAAACATTTCTTTCAGTTCTTTTTGTTTGATTTCATTTATAGCTTCTGCTTCCGCAGGGCTCTTCTGGACCTTTGCCACAGCAAAATTAATCCCTTGAGTCAATCCTGCCTGTGTGATGTTAGCAACCTGGACCATGGAACTGCGAATTTTAGCAAAAGGAGATACAGCTCTGCTGCTGCTACCGTCAGCTGGAGAAGGAGTTGTGTGGAGTCCCGTCTCGAGGTTACCAGATACAGATCCTGGGCTTTTATGAGACTTCGCGACATCAGTCCCACCAACAGCCAAGAGCTGGGAACTTGGCTCAGAAGACTGTACATCCAACTGAGATGGCCTAGAGGGAACGTCTCTGATAGCTTCAGCCTTGGCTTCTGCCTTCTTAGTTGTATCACTGCCGCTTAGATTTGTTACGTGATGGGGCTCTCGAGGACCAGCCTCGGCCTCCAAAACATCCAACATCTTACTCTGAGCATCGTGCACAAACCTCTGGCAGTACACATCAATGGGTTTAGCAAACCCCATCTGCCCGTTGTCAGCAGAAGGCGTAGGGATGGCTTCAGAGCCCAGCGGGCTGGGCTGCGAGCCGGGCAGCTCGGAGGGAACGGGAATGCTGACACTCACATCAGCGCTGCTTACAGACTGCGAGCGGCTGCCCAGGCGTGGGGCCGAGGCCAGGATGCCACAGCTGGGCAGCACATAGTCCACCTGCCCCATGCTCTCCAGAGAGTCACCCAGCTGGGCGTCCTCATCCGACTTGGAATTGCTCAGGAAGTCATCGGAGTGGAAGGAATCGTTGTCCGACGCTTCGGTGTCAGATTCCGTATGGACTTTGGGATCGACTGCTGGATTCTCTAGAGTTTCCAGGCTGCTATCTGACTTCCAAAGATTCACTTTCAAATTTGGTTTTAAGAAATTGACTTTCACCTCTGGTTTGGTGAAGCTGCCCAGCTTCCTGAGATTGCTGATGTTGACGTTGGATTTGGTTTGTTTCACTTTCTGATTGAGAGACGAAAACTTGCTCAGTAAATAATTCTTGCCTTGGGCCAGGGAGCCTCTGTTCTGAGATCGAATGCCAATGATGTCTTCATGAGGTTTACTGCTCTTCCTGGAAGAAAAAGAAAGGTACAATGAAGGCAGTCTCATTTATAAACATCAACTATTTACCATCTTCCCATTTATTCCCAGAACAGAGGTGGCCATTTTAGCGTCCAAGTTACCTTTTCCTTACATAACTGTGCCCATAAAAGCTAACTGAACTCAAAACAACACAATCAAAGGAGAGGTGACACAGAATGGAAGCCAAACAAGGGAAAAGCAAGCTTCTGTGGGCGTTTTTTGTTCTAGATGAACCTGGATTTGAGTTCCCTGTACTTGTAACCCTGACTTTGTGTATGCTGTGCTCCACAGCCAAATTTAACAGATGCTCAGTGTCTTTAGTACATGTAAGATAGAGCAATATTTTCTAGCTCCACTTTATACTCAGCTGGAAAACGCATCTGACATAGCAGTCCAATAACCAAATGCAGAAAGTTACTGAAATAAATGCCCCATTAGTTTTCACTTGTCAATTCCCAATTGTGCCACACAACACATTTTCTAGTCCATGACATAGTCTGAATTGGAAGGATTCAAAACAATGCAGATTGCACTGGAACTGGTACAATGTGACAGACTTGAGCTAGCCAGTCTCTCTCATTTCTTCTCCTTTGTCTTTTATAAATCATTTCCTCATTAACACCTTGCCAATAATTGTAGATAAATGTTACCTGTGTTTAATCCTAGACAACTGACTTAGAGAAAAGAGTGAGCACTTTTAATTACCAACTGTGCTTTCATGTGCCCTGTTCTCTTAATGGGCTTGCAAAAAAGCTTTCTTTCCATTCTCACTAACACTCAGGAGTTCAGAAGTTTAACTTCAGCCATTTTTTTTCACACAAGCCCTGTAACATCATCTGCATTTGTTAAACACTCAGTTGCAGTGGAACCCAAACCAGATTTACACTTCACAGGTTGGCTTCTTGCTACAGAAGCACACATGAATTTCAGGTAGGAAAAATTAAAGTTGACAAACTTATCATGAACCATCTGATTTGTGGGATGTTATTTACAGCTGGTAGTGATATTGTCTGGAAGCACACAAGCATAGAACAGTATTCTTGCTGGAGAAGTGCCTGCAGACATTACTGCAAGCAGCACGCTGACAAGTTATCTCCTAGCACAGGAAGGAGGCAGAGGTTTCTTTTAGGCATCACATCTATGACTGTTGTCACGTCCTGTCAGTCACTGAGAACAGAGCAAAATGTGGGACGTAGAAGGTTCACATCATTTGAGTACTCACCTCTCTAGCTTCTTCTCAATAATGGGCACATCTAGTCCCATTGCTTGCTTTGTGATTCTCAGCATTTCTGCAATGCACTGAAGGGTGTCTGGAATCCAAATAACAGCCTGTCAGACTCTTAGAAAACCCTTAAAATCCCATATTCCAAAATCTACAAAAAATAAAGTCTAATTTTAACATAATTGGGTTTGTTTGGTTGTGATTTTTTTCTCTTTCACCTCACAAACTAGTTGCACCTCTTCTGATTTAAAGTTTACAAAACAAGCTTAAAACACATTCTCCGTAAACCCTAAATACTGGATGTAAGTGAACACTGTCAGAATTCATCATTCAGGGAAGGCAGAGAGACAAACATATTTATTCTAACCCTTGTTGACAAATGCCAGTGCCCTGGGTAACAAGCGATATTTTCCCCTTAGCATTCATTCAATTTAAATAACAAGCAAGGACATTTCTAGATGTTGATTCTGCTAAATAGACCATATTCTTCTGTTCTTTAGGAGCTCATTTTATCAGTTTTTGGAGCAGTAAAGGTTTGGACATGGAAAAGTCTCAATTCTAGAGAGACATGTTGCTTTAAAGCCATATCTGAAGCTTCTTTTTATTATAACGGTACTATTCTACTGTTCCCACAAGAAAGCCACAGACACAGGGCTTTTGCTGTCTTTTTGGTTGGATTATATTGAAATTTATCCTTTTTCAGTAGTCATTCTAAGTGCAATGACAAAAGCATTTCCTGAGGAAGCACTGGTATACTGAAGACATGTTTTAGAAGAAAAGTTTTTACGTATGAAACAAACCTTTTCCGTCTTCTTCTGGGTTCCGTACCACAGCTCTCAGGGTGTGAAAGTACCCACTCATTTCCTTGTATTTGTAATGCAGCCTCATGCAAGAGAACTTGGGTTTGCCAAAGAGAGTAGGCTCAGGCCCTGAGAAACAAACCAAATTAGAAGTCTTCTTTAACCAAACACTGAAAGAAACAGCACAAAGACTGTACCTAAACTTATGTCAGTGACAGAGTGGTTTTGAACCAAAGCGTACATAGAATGCACAAACCTGTGATTCATTATAGCAGTTGGTCAAATTGTTACTGCCAGTTGCTAAATAATGAAATTTGTTTTGATGAATCCATTGGGGAGGGTTGAGAATTATAGAAAACTTAGAACCGTATCAGTGATGGGAGCAGTACAAGACAGGAGTGTGAGAGAACAGACTCAAGGCTGACATCCATGATCAGCACAAAAACACATCTCTAGCTAAGGTGGACTACACAGGACACATGCAGGATACAGGCCTCTCCACAGAGGCTTGATGCTTCAATGTATTTCTAGGATGCATTGGTAAGTGCTCAAGCTATTGGTAAGAGCATTCAAGAAACATATCTTGAAATTAATAAACTGTGGCTATATTCTTACCTATTTCTATTTTTTCCAGAGCTTCAAGACTTAACCTTTGGTACTGATTCACCTTGTCAATTTCATCATCATAACTAGGGGAAAAAACAATCAGAATTTAATGCTTCCTACTCATCTGAAACAAAGCTACTAGAAATGCCACACAGTAAGAGACAGTGAGAACTTACTAAGCCACGTAGTAGGCAGAATTAGAAAGCAACAGCAGAACATCCACATCCTTATGAGTGGCGTCAATGAGACTAAGGAAGGGAAAGAAGAAGAATTAATATAGGGGAGAAGGTTTCTTTTGCACAGCTGTAACTCATCCCCAGGGCATTTTAAGGGCATTCTTTTACACTTGAAGGCACATTACAACAAGAGGATTCAATTATGGTATGTCATCTTGGGTGATGCTGCTACCTCTTCACAGCCACTAAAAAACAGTTTGGTGAAACACGCCACAAGCCAGAACATGATGTGTCATTAGATTTACCCTCCAATAAGTGGATCCATGTAAGCAACATTCTCAAACCTGGAGCTGCCTAATATAGCTCAAATAGGTCAGCAGCAGGTCCAAAAATAAATAGCAAACCCACAAGCTATTAAAAATGCTAACAGGAATGGAAAAATACCTCAGACTCAGTTGAAGTGATGATTCTGTGCTTTCAGTAGCTATCATAACATCCTGCTTCGCTATTTTTAGATGAAGTTTAACCTGCAGGAGATCTAACCACTATTTTTCTTTTACAAGTTAGTGAACTCTAAACTTGATAAGGAGACTTATCAGTGAAGTTTATCAGCAAGGTTACATTCACTGCTTGTCATGAAGAGAAATCTTGGCTTTCCTACTATTGACTCATTACACAAGAGTTTCATCTGCTCAGATGTGGCTTCCAGTCAGGTTACACTTTCCCTATAAAGCAATGAAGAACAGCAGCTCCTCAAACAGCTCCTTCCACAACTAAGGGTGGTCAGTAGTCGTCTTAATGGTGTCCACCCCATTTTGGCAATATCAACTGAATGGATGCATTCCCAGGTGATGTCTCAAAATCAAGTCCAGCATGCACTTTTTTATGGCAGTTTGGGAAAAGCACCTCTTTAGAGCATCTTTTCTTGTACAATTACAAATATTTAATCCCTTCAAGGACTGTCCACTTGTACTCTTTTAACACATTAGCTGTCCAAGCCACTTAACATCAGGAATAATTAAGAGAGGTGCCATAGTAGCAGTTGATCACTACAACTTCATTCAACAAACCTTGGATCACAGTCAATAAGTGCCCATCCTCCATGGAATTTTTCATCATCGGGTAAGAGCAGTTTCATGTAGCTCTGCAGCAGCTGGCTGATTAATTCCTGATGGCTCCTCAGATTCTCCTTGTGCAGGGCTTCATGCTCCTTCTCTTTTGTAAATATGGAGTAAAGATCTTCTGTTACCGGAATACCTTGCATCAAATCTAAATAAAACCCACAAAAACAAGAAAGCAACAGTTAAAAGTCACACAGAGCAATACTCTGTTGATTACTGTGTACATTCCTTCTAAATGTTTCATATTTGAAGGTAAGAAGACAAATGGTTAGTTTTTCTTTCTGACAAGTATGTTGCCAACACTGAAAACTCAGTAAGTATGATACTAGTTTCTCTCAGTGAAATGAAAGATTTAACTTACCATTTCAAGAAACACTTGCTACTTAAATTCAACTTTGTCAAAGAAAGTATTAAAAAACAGCTAATGCTAAAATGAAGTTAAGGGAAAATTCTGAGTTACAGTGCATGTAATCCACTAGATATATATGAATATTACATACACTCAAGGTGCTTTTAAGCTTCAGAAAAAAAGAACTCGGAAAGATAAAACCAAGACGATTTAATAACTTTTTCTAAGCACCACAGCTCAGCTTATTTGAAATTGTGTTCTTACCTATGACTGCTTGCCTGTAGGCATCCCTGAAACGATTCAAGTAGTATCTGTTTGCAGAATTAACTCCATCCTTCATTACTCCTGCCAGCTTTCTTTCACCAGTCCTTGTGAAGTCACCCTGTCACACAGAACATGCAAATCATGCACGTATGCAACTGACATAGCAGCCTCAGCTCAAAAGCTTTCAGTTCAGAATTTCAGAACTGAATAGATGACAACTTGGACATTATGTTCAAGTAACCATTTCATACAGAAGTTGAAAAGGTTGATTTTCCAAGTGCATCTAATCAAGGCATTGTTTGACTCTGCAGAGGCTTTTATGCATGTGACAGACTTGCAAGTCTGTAGATTTTAATGGAAAACAGTGATCTGGATATATATGCCAGCTAACATTAAAGCAGAACTTTGGAGATATCAGTCGCTGGGATGCTTGATTACCCCCAAAAATATAAACAGTTTATTTTCTTTTTGCCTTTAATGCAAAAGGAACACTACTGGAACAATGGAGAAGACTGGACCTTACTGAAAAATAGTTTATCTTCTCCATTTCTGCTACCAAAACAAGACAAGAATAACATATTGAAGGAAAATAGCACATATCCTTACAAGCTTGGAAACAAAAGAAAGTTTCTAGGCCATGGACGGCTTAGAATTTTAATAAAAAGCATTGGCACAAAGCAGTTCTAAAAGCCACACCAACCTCTATGAAGAACATTTCAAGTGTACTTCATTTTTCAAATAAAAATGTATATCACAACTAAACTGAAATAATTTTAATCCATCAAGTTCAATAGTGAATAGAGAATGGTTGAAAACTTTTAAGTCGAGTTCTGTACTTCAAGTTTAAAGTTAACAATTCACCTTCAAGACAACCATGACAGGGTTTTCCATTTTTTTAAGAAAAAATATTAATGTAATAGACTAATCAAAGTACAAGAGAGAGATTTAAGATGAAATTACAAGTGTTAATCATTTCCACCAGAAAGGCTTTTCCAATGCTAAACACCAAGAACACTAAAAATTGTTTCACCGGTGACTATACACACTGAAAGCAGCCTAAATTGTATGAACTTTCAAAGCAGCAGAACAGTAAGGAGTTTCATGACTGATTTCTGATCTTGGCAGACAGGCTGCATTACAACTACTTAAGAAAAGTCTTTAGAAAATGTGACTAGCCCCTCTACTATCTACAAACCTCAATCTTCAGTCCTTCAGACTACTTTTTTTTAAAGTAACGTAGTTGGTTAGAGGTACTATAGCCATGCTTACATTTAACTAGAAGTAATGCTTAATACAGGTCTCTTAGTTTCACATCTACAAACAAAGCACAGGTGAGGTAACAAAACGAAGTTAAAACTCAGCCAACACTACCACAGGGCACCTGTAGCATGTCTTCAGTTCACACTGGGTAATAGAAAGCTTTCCATTGAAAGGCCTCATATCTCTTGCCTCATACCTCTTCAAAACCAAAACATGCAGAATATTTGGTTTTGTTATATATACACAAGAGTTCTCCATTGAACATAAAACCTGTAACATAACATAGAACTGTCATCAGCACAGATAACATGTCACCATTTACCTTCAGGGCCGCTGTGCCAGCGTACTGCCGGCTGATGGCGTCTCCGTTGTTGGCCCATATGATCTGGTAGATTCTATTGCACTTCACTGGCAAAGGCTGTTCTGGTGGCATCACACCCAGTTTTTTGAGCTGCAATTTAACATACACATTAATATAAGGCTGAAGATAAAAGTAATTATCACTATTAGAGCTTAATAAAATGATAACACTTGTCAAATAGATACATTCATTCAAATAATATAAAATACATTTCTCTCTGTTTGTAATATTTATACAACAATTCTATATTCAAATATAAAACTCACTCATATAAATTTTATACAAGCTGAAAGAGGAGCTTTCATTGTCAGCAATGAATCACAAATTCATTGTTAAATATCCTACCACTGGATACAGAAGTAGTATTAGTTATGGATGTAGAACTCAATCCTCAAAGTTAGCTTAAAGAAAACAAGTTATTCTAGCTTACTCAAGGTCAAGGAAATGATTGTATTCTCTACAGAGATCTGTCAAACGAGTAGACACCACAGAACTTTAACAAATTAATGTCTCCCTATTGCAAAGGCATTTGTGACCTCACAGGTCTGAAGATAAAGAAATGGAATCTTTTTTCCAGTTACAAGAGAAAGCACACCACATTCTTAACCTTTTGCTTATAGAGACTCAAATATTTTTCATTCTAAGCATAGACAAGTTTGTTTATTTGGACCTGGGGGTAACTGAGGCTCCCAAGTGTCAGCTACAGTATTTGTGAAGACTCAGCAGAGAAGACAATCACCACTGAGCTTCAATATCAAAAAGCAAATGGGGGCAGAGCAAAGAAGAGGAAGACTGAAGGAAGGACTCTGAGTCTGCTTGGCAACGCCTACTCTATACAGAGAGAACTATTCCAGAGCACAGTAATCAGCCAGTTGAAATATTTACATCATGAATTAATTATTCCTCTATATACAGAGGATAAGACTAATCTCTCTACTTGGTGCACCAAAGTATTTCACTTCTAAGTGGCTAAAATAGCATCCAACTTCCAGTTAGATTTTAGTCCTTTAAGATCTCGGGGGGAAGACGTGCTTAAAGCTTTGCATTGCTGCAAAACTTAATAAAAATTACTACACCAAAACAACAGAATTCTCTCCAAGATGTGAACAGTCACTTCCTCTCTGAAGAAGGACACTAGGCAATACTGTTTTAGAATGATTTCAAGTTATTTTTACATATTACTTTCAGTTTCACAGCTCTCCAAGTTATCTGCAAAGACTCTTTTCAGTAGAGGTTAGTTTAGCATTTTTCAAACACAGATTCCCCTGGGAATAACAATTAAATTTTGAGGCACTTGAAAGAGCACATTAGTTATACATGCCTGCTGTTCCATGACCACTCTTGCAATAGCAGCCTGCACAACGTTGGTACGATCCAAACAGTCCATGCAATTAACTCGAAAAATTCCTTCCTGTTTACAAATCACACCAGCTTGGTCAACCCTTCCAAAGAGAAAAATAGAGTAAAAGCATACTGAGACACTTAAAATCAATTCCTACAAACAGCAGAAAGTTTTACATACAGAGTAATATTTATAGTTACATTAATCAGCCCAGCCACACCCCACTCAGAATTAACTACTCTTGTTCCCACCCACCCTCTTCTTCAGGCCAGACATCCAACATACATATCGATTTTATGGCCCCAACGGGATGTAATCATGTTGAATTCAATTCATATAAATACACTACAAACCTTCAAGACAAAAGGCATTTCATTTCAAAACACAGACTCTAACAAGAACACCAGCAACATCTCACTCACAAAATACACTGAACAATATACACTAATTGACTGAAGACTGCAGCCATACTCGTTATCAAAAAGCAGGAGTTTCAATCCATGCAAGCTAAAGGTCAAACATGCCTACTGCTTTCAATAGTAAGGCTGGCATTCTAGGGTTTAGGGATCAAATATTGTTTCATATTAAAAGAAACCCTGGAAGTGTGAAATGCATTAAGCCTCAGGCAGAAAACAGCATCTGAAAATTGGTTAGATGTGTGTAACACCAATACAACAGAACACAAAGTCTGACAGACAAGCTGGGCACTAAAAGAATGATATAAAAGATATTGGATATGACAGAAATCAAGACTCTGAATATGTGCTGTTTTATTTTACTCTACAAGTATTTCATGCTAGTCTAAAACCAGTGAAGTACCTACCAGCACCACTTCATGTCAAGAATAATATCATGAATGGCATCAGTCAGTGTTTGAACATTTTCAAACTTCATTCCTCGGCTAAAACACAGAATTTCACAGCACTTAGTTAGAACCAGAAGAGGAATTTTTGTCTACTTAATTATTTTCTATTATTCATAATATTAATGGAGATACAGTCTTGGCTAAGTGGAAGAGCCAAACATTCTCTCCTGCAATAAACTTCAATTAGCAGCCAATATTCAAAACTATTTTAAAGTACAGTACAATATCTAAATCCAAGGCAACAGATTCAGATCTTTAAACGCCCAAGAATTTGCATTCTTGATTGCTGCTTCCATAAAGCAAGAACAAGTGTGCAGCCATTCAGGCAAGTACAATGTTCTGTTCTCATTTTAGGTGCAGTCTCAACAGAAGTAACCACTACAGATCAGAAATAAAGGTGACTTGCCTGCTTTACCAGTGATTCTATAGTAAAAAATATCTATGGACGGACACATCATCCCTCCTTCCCCCACCCCACGAGGTGGTTTTCAGTATTGTTCTCTATTCACTCATGCACACAGTACAAAAAGAAACAGTCCTGGTCACTACAGCAGTTCTTATGAGAAAAGCAAACAAATGAAAAATGAAAGTTCTTTTAAACAAGAGTAAGTATCAACATCAATTCAGGATGTCAGTAGTCCCACAGAAAAGAAGCCTCTGTCTTACTATTGTGAGAGGTTTTTTTACCCCCTTTTGCTTCCCCCTCTTAGACAGTACCTACTAATCTCAAGCTTATTCAGACAACGTTTTCCCAGCCAAGGTGCAATCCCTAGATCAAGTTAGGAAGTGAAGATTAAAACAGTTTTTAGATCCCATGTTTCTACAAATGCAGTCTGCTATATAGTTGGAAAAGCTATGGATGTATGTAAAGCCACAGCTTTACATTCACAGTATGTTTAAGGAAACTCTCTTGCCTAAAACATGTAACAACTTCTAAACCCTGCCTAATAAATAACTGCATATTTATCAGTTTAGAGACAAGATCAAGAAAAAGCAGTGCTTGGTTATCAAAATTTGAACTTTTATAGTACTGTAGTTTACAAAATGTATCCTTCCTATATAAAAAAAAGTGTTTCATGTAGAAGCAGAAATAAACTTGGCTTTTCTCCTCCCTTCTATGCTCATGCTAATAAAAAAAAAAAAAGAGATGCAAAGTGACTTTTTTAAAAGCTTTCTTACCAGTGCTCATGGAAATCAAATGAAACATAAGTCAGGTTTGCATTGTTGTACAGAAGAACTTGCTTCAGGTAGGCATCTCCAATGATCTTCTCTCTGCCTGTCTGATCCACCAAATTAATAATAACCTGTTCAAAAGTTTCATTAATTAACACTTGTCAGCTACTACATGACTCGCTTAGATCTATACCCCAGAATAACAAGTAGCTGAAGAGTTACAAGACTTGTAGGCAATCTTGCAGAAGTCACAGTCTTTGCTAGACCATATCCAAGATCAAATGAGCTCCAACAGTTACCTGCCTACCTAAATGTTAATACAGGGAAGCTATAAGTTTACAGCTCAAGGACACAAAAGTAGAGCTTCAAACTTAGTAAAATTCTACTTCTGTACCACCCTTCCAATTGTCAGGGAGCTTCTAAAAACACCTAGCCTGTATCACCAATGAGAACAAACAATCTAAAAACATTAGCTTGTTTGTTCTAAAAACACCTAGCCTGTATCACCAATGAGAACAAACAATCTAAAAACATTAGCTTTTTATCCCCTGCCTTTCCATAGATGACTCTTTTGTCATGTAGCACTCACCTGCTTTTTGTAATTTTTCAGCTGTTCTTCAAAATGTGCACGGAAACAGGGCACAGTTTCATTTTCACCTACAAGGCAGAGCAGTGTTAGAGAGAAATAGCCTGTTGAACAACAAGTTCTATTTGAAGTATTATTATATACTCTACCAAATCTATACTTTCAAAAAACTCCAAGAACTCTGACCTTTAGATATTCCACTTAAATACTTACTCTTGTCCAGTCGGGGCCGTGGGTTGTATCTATATCCGACTTGGCTCCAGAAAACAGGCACAGAGCCTCTTGTTTGTATAAATGAAAGAGTATGATTATGGACATGAATCAGTTGCTCTGTCTCAACATAATTGGCCACATTTCCATTTTTATCAACACCTCTTCGCTTATACCTCATTCCTAGGAAGAATGAGAATGATCAATTCATATTTAAGTAGGAAATATTAATAACTTATTACCAGTTTTGATAACTGCAACACAAGAAACGAGTTCTAGCCAAAATCCACAGTCAATGATAAAAGTCACTCCTATCCTAGCCTAATCCTCAAAAGCTATGTTAACTACTTGGCTAAAGTCTATTTGCTGATATGCTACAAGCAGTGGAAGGTGAGCTGACTAAACATGGCAGTCTGCTATGAAGTCTATGAAGACTGATCTCTCCAGTCTACCCTACTTCACTGCTTGGTATTTGCCATGAACCTAAAGGCCACTTGCACTGACAGTTGCTTCACAATACAACATCCCACAAGCAGCCCAATATTTGCATGTTCCACAAAAGAGAAGAAATTCCCCCCTTCCTTGTTTTAACCCATATAACTAATTCTGCAGATTAAGAACAGATACTACTCCTCTGACTACAGTGTTTTTGCTTAGCCTCTTCTGACCTGAACATTGAACTGAACAGGTAAGTCTTTGCACATGCAGATCTGCATATCCTTTACTCAAAAGGAGAGTACATCACTACTTCAGAAAGGCTGCGGGTGGTTGCAAGGGATGCACAATAAATAAGTAAAACGGGTTGGAGAAAGACTTAAGACCATGGTTTACAGCATGGAAATTCAGTTTCCCAGAATGAGAACAATTCTGTTCCAAGTCCTCCAATAGCAGTGGACCAAGCTTTTGAAGTGAACCTGAACAGCACTAGCTAAGGACTACGGGAGAGAAGGGAAGTGGTTACCAACGGGGAAGTAAAAGGAATGTAAAATACCCATCACAGCGACCTTAAGGTCACAGAATACCAAAGCACTATTTACAGCCTTTAATCAGACAGAGGCTTTTAGACTAAAGCTCAAACATCCTTTATTTATGTCCTGCCACCAACAGTGGTTCTTAGACCAAACCCCAAACAATCATCACATAGGAATCTTCGCCTACTTTCGTTATCTCAACCTTTGCAGACATTAAGCTCTTAAGCTTAAGAGCAGCTGTCTTCCTTTATCTCATGATACCTTTCCTTAAGGTCTTGGGTGTGTTGAAAATTTAGTGCAGTGGTTTGGGGGTTTTGATTCAGTTTTGTTTGGTTGGGTTTTTGGTTAGATTTTGGTTTTTATATCACAAACAAGCTGTCTGACAAAGATTCCTTGTATTTAATACAGAAGCATCTTAGACTTTCATATCAGTATTTCCTCTGTTTTGGGGTGGATTTGTGTTTTGAACTACAGTATTTCAGAAATTAGAAGACTTTAAACCCTTGGCTAATGCTATGTATTACAGAATGAATTAGACACCACAGCCTACAATTATTTTTCAAAGCATTGAATCAATTTACTGAAACAATCTTCTGTGCTAAAGGAGAAAGTTCTGTAGAGTTTATGCCCTGGACCAGCAATCAGATGAGCATAGTGTCATTAGTAGTCAGAGGGAATCAGGAAGAAATTTGTCCTCTGCAATTCAGTTTCTGTATATGTAAAACAATTCAGTGGAAGTAAGGCGTACTGAAAACTAGATGCTACCTTGAAACCCTTAACTATTTACTCTGAGTTGCTCCAAAATACTTTCCTGGGAGCTGAATTAAATACATTCAAATGAGCTGTGGTACAAAGGCCAGCGTCCCACCAGGGGAAGCTCACTAGTCTTTCCGTGGTAAAAACCTGACTGTGTAGGAAAGGAGTTGAACACAGTAGAGGAGATCTTACAATCTGATAGACTGAAAAGGCTTCAAATTGACCAGGACCTACTAAAAAGTATGTGTGAATTACAGAATTGATTCAGTCTTTCTTTCTGTGTTCCTAAGGACAGGGAATAATTTTTCTTTGCATTGCTACTATTAAGAGTAACAGGTTCTTATTTCACACCTTGGCCTTACATAAGCATCTCTTGGGAGGCAGGTCCATACACACACATGCCTTCTCAGTTGCTGTCAAGGCCTCAAAGCTGAAGACCTTTGAAAGTTTAACTCCCACCCAGGCCTACTGAAACACATCAGTACAGAGTTGTATGCAAGGTGCTAATCAAGATGTTGTTAGCAAAAGACAGTACTTCCTCAGAACTGGGATCTCCAAAGACACATTCAGTGCTCAAGAGGATACCACAAAGCTCACTGCTCTAAGTAACAGCTGGGTGTTGCTGTATGGGCTACAGCCTCTTCATTTTCTCTGATAAGTCGGAAAGGCTGTAGCACATACTTTGACAAGAGCTGACCATCTGCTGAACAACTTAGAACTTTCAAGTTTTGCCTTCTGCATCCCTCTCCAGTGTTCAGGAACAATCCCAGTACCTTGAACTATAATTGCCTACCAGCTCTGTGCCGACTCCGGCGTGAAATAAGTGCCACCAGAAATGTTGGGTGAATGTCATCTACACAAGTTGATTCCTGAGGAGGAGTTTCGGGACTGCTCTTATCATCATCAGAAGATTCACTATAGTTTACTACAAGTTCTTCAATTTGCACAAATCCTTGTATGATGGGTATAATCCAGAAGTCCACTTCAGCATTCTGAAGGTTACAAAAAACATTTACATTCCTATTGGTTCTACATTACCTACAATTACTTCTGCCATTTCTCATGCACTCCTCACATGCTTTTCACGTCTTAAGAAATTTTTGCCATATCCTTGTCTTATTTCTGTCAGAGGTGCCAGCATTTCCTCCATTAGTCACAAAGCTTTCAAATCAGGAGGAAGAAAAAGAAAACTGCTTAAGATTTCTCTCTGGAGATGAAGCACACTGAGCCAAGGCGAGGCAAAAAGCCTTCTTCTTGTCTCAGCTGTCTTGAGACAGAATAAAAGTCTACAATCTTTAAAAACTTATTTTCCAATTTCCTCAAAGGAAGTTTTTAAACCCTGTTTCATGTGATGTTTTGGCCCATCAAAAGTGTAAAGCAGTGATTTTTAACGTCAAAGGCAAGGATAGTCAGTGCAGATATAGCAGGAAATAAAAGAAATGTTATCTAGTTTCTGCTTTTAGTTAGTTGTACAACATCTGTGTGGACATATACTATATTACACTTATACAGGTAGACAGAAAAATTGAGAGATATAATGTTGTTTGCCTGTTTTCAGCAAATCATATTAGCAAAAGCTTTAAGAGCAAACTCAGTAATCAAGACAACAGGTTCAGGGCTCTGCTTATTAGTGCTTTGCCACTTTAAAACCTCAGTATCTTAAACAGAATTGAGATCTTAATTCGCTTCCAATTCAAAGTTGTTATATACTCTGAAGAGCTGTTCAGAACCACTTGCTCTACACTTTTACATCCATCAACTACTTGTTCAAGGAGAAAAACAGCATTTGCCACTTTGGAAGAAAAAATTCTTGGCTCAAGAAAGCTTTGGAACTCAAGTTTCTTTGTTTTTTTCTAACATCTCCTCCTTATCAAGTTCAGCTCTGTTGAAAGATAATCCATTTCACAGATGAATGTCTTAGGTTTACCTTCAGAAAGCAGCACAAATATCACATCAAGTTATTCTGCACTGCTTTATTGTAATAAAAACTTGAATTTCAGTTGATATTAATTCCCTAGCAATGACCACAGGCTAACTAGAAGCCTGATGGAAGGCTGGCTGGTGGCTCAGCTCCAGAAGGTACAACCCTGATCCTGACCTGTCTGCAAAGCAGGTTTTTAAGTAAACTTCTGAGGCCTTAAGTGAATATTTCAACTAAAACTAAAGAACACTTCTCATAATACACATGGTATTGTTAGGAATAAGACTCACATCAATGTTGATAAGATCTTCAATCATATGCTTGTTCCAAAAGAATCTGTCATCAACCTGTTCAAAACAAAAGGTAGGTTTTGCAGTATTTTAATGCTTAATGATGCTTGCAAAGACACCAGTGTTATTTCACTACAACTGTACATATAAGTCTAATGTTCACTGCTTTTGAATGTAACAGCTCAGTTCAAGACATGGTGCTGGACACTTTGGTTTCGTTTCCTCACACTGAACCTGGGTACAGGGCAAGATCTTCAGTTGCTGCAGGTTATACCAGCACACAGTGTGACCAGTCAGCTTTGGACACAATACACTACTGAACAGCAGAATTACCAAAAGAAAAACACCAAAGAATGCAACTTACTTTTCGCCACAGTGGTAAGTTAGTTTTCTCACAAGCACTCTGCCTCTGCACAGAATTTGTTAAGTCATAGGTCAGGCTGTAGTAAAAGGAGTCTGAATCCATGAACATTTTGAACAATTCCTCCAGTAATCTCTTCTCCAGCTTCTCTTTCTCTTTGCTTTCTTTAATCTGAAAGAAACATAATGGCTTGCTTATGTCTTTCTCTGAAAAAGATTCCATCCACATTTGCTAAATGCTGTTGCTAACCTTATAGGACAAACATTTTCCCATTGAAGGATTTTAAAGTTCCTAGCTGAGATAAACACACAGGACAGCATCTTCAGAAATACCATGCCCCTACTGCAAAAGGTAATGGCATTCAAATCAAGCAGACTTGGAAATTTTGGCGCTTCCATTCAAGTAGTGTGTTTCCATCTCAACAGTTTCTACAAAATAATGTATCTACCTGTTCTAACTTCAATAAATATTCTTTGGACTTCTTAATCCAAGCTATTGTATTAAAAGCATTCTGATAAGATTGTATAGTGTTCTCTGAGGAACTGTGCACCAAACTTTGTCTCCAATTCTGTAATAATAGAAGTGCTTATGTAGAGCAATTTAGAGCAGTTTAGAAACCCGCTGGAAGCTAATCTTGGTAAGACAACACTATCAGTAATTCTGCTGGTATCACAAACATAAAAATGAAAAATAACAGAAGAGCCACAGTTAAATGATCAGAAGTTCAACTGAACTTCAAGACAAGAGTAGTTTCACATTCTCCAATTTTCCAATAGCTCTGCTTTTAGGTACTAGTCCTCCGTTTGATCATCCACTACAACCTTTGAACTACCAACTAAATAATTCAAATAAACAAGAAGACAGTAGAAAGCTTTACCTTCTTTTTATTTGGAGCAGACACATTTGATTTAATTTGAGTAAGAGTCTTCAGCAGGAATTTTGTGTCATCTGGGGACTGCGTAATCTTCTCTGGCTTGTTTATCCCAAAATGGTGCTTTTTACAAAGCTAAATAATGACATTGAATTAAAGCCAATACTTAAATTCTTTGAAGTCTTTAAAGAGTAATTCTATTTAAAGTATAGAAAAACAAGACTGCAATGTCCACAAACCTAGGGGAGACACTCAGATATACAGGGGGAACATGCAGACTTCCACCTATAGTATAATTCTCCCTCTTTTATCTAAAAGGCATTTTCTCCCATTATGAGAAAGTCTGCCTCAATTTGACATGACTTGAGTATCCAGACCCACCTCAACTTCCCACCCAAACTACAGTGTAAATTAATATTACTCACTTCTATTGCTTTTCTCTTCAAACCAAGTTACAGAATTAAGATTCCAAACCAGGACAGAAGAAAGAGCATCCATTAAAAAATATACCCTCTCCTGATCCAGAGAACAAATTTATGACAGCTTCCTCCCCAAAACACACACATGAAGGCCCATCTTAAGAGATATTTAGGGATTATCTGAGAAATAACAGAACTGAAGTTCTTGGGAGAGTTCCTGTACAAGTTTATAGGCACAAAAGCACCTGGCAGATACACATGCCTTTTCCTACACGAGTAAGAAGACAAAGGGATTACATCAAGATTTCAAGTAATTTTTGTATCCCAGACTCTGGGAGGTTCTAATGCCCAGACTCTGAAGCACTGCTTCAGCAGTAATTCATGCTCCAACACCACCAAAGCTTTGGCGATTCCACATTACTCTTTCTTCAGGGAAGGATTCTTATATTGCCATACAGGCACCATAGAGACTATCACAAGTCATCCTGACGGAATTTTTTTCCCAGTGGCATACCAACCCCAGTGTACCTCCTCTTAGATTACTAGGATTTATTGAAAGTCTTACCACTCTAGTCATTAAGAGGTAATTGGAAGAGCACTTTTTTTTTTTTTTTTTAGACAAAAAAACTACGGTTCCTGTCCAAGCCTAGAGTTTTGTCTCTTTACATGACTCAAGTAGACCCAGTTCTGTTCTCAAATGACGAGTTGTCAATTATTCTAATACAATTTTGTTCTTGTGTGGTATTTTCAAGGGTCTTTACAAAATTTGGCTATAATTTTGTTGTGATTTCCCTCCCTTATCAGAACTTGTGATTTTTATTTTGGAAATAAAAACTTTCAATCAAAAACCAGCATTTAAAAAGCACAAAGTGTTCAATATGTCTGCATACACCAGGGAAGAGAGATGGGGCGTGTGTCTAACTTACATTTCACATTTAAATTTCAATGAAGCAGAAGGCAGAAAGTCAGAATTCATTCAAGATTGTCATACCTCTAATTCTAGATCCTGAGGTTCTGTTTCAGAAAGTGGAATGACTGCAATCTTTGTTATTTTGCAAACCTCATGGTCTCCTGGAAGTTTTCCAATCAATGCTTTCTGACGAATTAGAAGTAGCCACCATGGTAAGTCTAGAAAAAGATGAGTGGATTTGCCTGTCAAGCATTTACTTTGATCACTCTGCCAGAAGCTTCTCCCCAATATAAAACCCTTGCCAGAAATCATTTGACTAAAAGATTCCAGTGGATGATTTACTATTGCTATATTTTGTTATTATGTATTGCAATAAAAAAGGCAATTCTCTAAAATCCAATCTTTAATCTTGTTATTAGACATGAAATAAGTAATACACATTCCCACCAATGTCACTAACGGCAGAACAATTTGTAAGGAATAGCTGGAGCTCAGATAGATGTCCCCTTTGTACCTCCTGCTGGGTATAAAACAGCAAGTGAAACAGAGGTGGGTAACATCCGATTACAAGAAAAAGGAGTTCAGAAATCTGGTGAGCAAAGATGGACTGCATCATAAAGCAAATCCTGTATGTTTAAAGCTTCTTAACATTCCTGAAATATATGCATTTAAGTGGTATACAAATTTACATGCTAAAGATTAATGAAGATAAGGGTAACAAGTGCATTCCATACACACATCCAGTCTACATTTGCAGTTACAGCTTCAAGACTTTAATAACTGAGACAGGGGAAGAGAACAACAATCCCACTGACTGCTGAATAGTGCCTGGATATTAGCTCCCTAGATTTTAATCCCCTGGTTGGATGAGTAGTATGCCAGCAGTATGCTGGGCTTTTATGAGCCAGAACTAAAAGTTCTGTTAAAGATGGAAAAGGCACAGAAAGTCTTAGGGCCACACACATAGCACTTGTCATTTCTGCCAACTGAGAAGCAAGCAATTGAGGTTAACCAGAGAGGTCATACTCTGACACTAAAAGCCTTAGACTTATGGTAGACTTAAATACGTTTCCACCCTTGTAACAGTGGATTGTGTCACGCATTATGCCTTTGAATACGTAGCCTTCAAAAAATGTATTTTGAGGCGTTATAGCACATACAAAGCCTGTTTTCCTTGCTCTGTAAATTCTAAATCATCTTTAATCCTCTGAATGCCTAAGAAAAAAAATGAGTCTAACATGCTTAACATCACGGGACATGTAGGGCTCTTTGCTTTCCCAGGTCATCCAATATTCTCTCAAGATGGAATTAAAGCTCTGTGAAGCTGTGAGTGTATTTCCAGCAACTGCAATTCAAAAAAGTCTTGAAGACTTCAATCCAAATCTGACAAAATATGTATTAAGCAGCAGTTTCTTCTGTCTAAAAAGCATCATCATCGTAAACAGATTGGAGCTTCAGTGAAGCTATCAATGATTCTATTGGAAAACAGTAAGTATGAAGTGAAGGCATTTTTAAGTAGATACACCTTAGTGAAAACTGGAAAATATGACATCTCTGGCTACTCTTCAGTTTACCTCATTTAACAAACCCTGGTAGCAGTTAATAAAAATGTAATAGATTAATACAGTTAAGTGATTTTGTATCCTTTTCTCACTTCCAAAAAAAATGCTTTCAAAGTCATTTTGGTGTACATTTCATAACTATTTGTATTCTATCCAGAGACAGAACATTGAAAGAAAACAGGAATTCCCTAGCAGATAAAAAGAAACAGTCAGGAAGCAATTATGCAGATAGAGTATGCCCTACAGTAAAAGCTTCAACAATAACCACAGAAGCAGCATTTTATAATTGCCAGCATTATCTAAATAACTAAATCCCCAAATAGAACATGTGCTTCTGCTGTTAAAAGAAAGTAGTTGTATAGAACGGCTTTAAAAAAAAAATAGTTGCTGTCTACTGAATGTTGGAGGTATGGTGTGTACTGAGGAACATCACAGCTACGTGTCATTCCAGAAGAGTGAATGTTTTAAGTCATCCATCTCTTAAGACCTAATAGTCATTTTTAGTGCTTTATGAACTAAGGCAGAGCAAATGCCAACAAGTAATTTAAAATACCATCTCTAGAGTAATCTATTGCCTCCCATTCCTCACTAAACCAGGAATTTCGCTCCTCTTCTGTCCACACACATCTGCTGTTTCGAAAGTGTTAGAGGAAAATAACCTAGCATTTAGTTTCCCTAAGTGCATTTGCAATGACTTGTCTTAAAATGTGCATAAATGCTGCTTCCTGCAAGCATTTTAATTTTACCAAGGAATTCCATGCTCTCTTTTTTTCTTTTTACTTGAATAACTTCAAAGTTGCATGCAAAAAGGATGTTTCAAATTGTTGACTGGATCAAGTCAGAAGTGGCAGCAGTTACATCTCACTGAAGATATTTCAGATGCTGAACTATTCCTATCTGTTCCTATCAAGATCCAGAGGCACGCTACCAAAAAAAGTTCTCCTTTCCTGAGGATAGGGACGGAGGAACTCCACTTCCTTTCTCTTTACTGAATCTATGGAACCTTGCCAGTAGCATTTAATTTGGGTCTTAATTAACCAGCACTGGAAAAGTACATCACATTGATACAAGTACAGACATTAAACTGCATAGGAAAGTGTTTTGAGCAAGTAATAGAAAAACGTGTCATGGCAATGAAGGAGTTAAGTGGAAGTTGCTGGAAGTATTTAAGGAATCCACCTTTTGTTATAGTTAGATTTACAGTATTAACTCTGAGCATATTCTAGTACTACAATGCTTGATCAGCTTGCTAAATAGTCTCTGATCGAAAGTGGTTTGAAAGCTTCTAAATGAGAACTTGTATCATTAAAAATACATATGAGCTAGGAAACTGTAGTACTAGCAATTACTTCAATACTCAGGAGCCAGAGTCCTTCTACAAAGTGAAGAAAAATTAAAGTTGCCAAAGCAGATCAGTAAACCTCTGCTCAGAACTCAATTTCAAGCTACCATTACCATTTTAGCACATCTAAATATCTACATTTTATTCCAACAACAAAAAAGAAAAGTAGCACAACCTCTTCCTAGTTCCCTATTGGGATTGTGAAAGGACATTGAGTGGCTACACTTTTATTTTGTACGTATGCACATTAACTGAACCATGAGACAATTAAAACTCTATCAAGAGGACATTGTTTAAGCGAGAGATGTGTTTGCCTCAATATGGAAAGATCATGCAGAGATTTTTAACTGCAGATTTGCACCCAAAAAATGTGCAATATTCTGTTTCAGTAGCTTATCTCCACAACACATTCTAAAATGTTTTTCCTTTCTATTCTTATTTTTACTCGCTGTTTTCTGACAAGTCATCTTAAAGAGGTGCCAAAAAAAGGCAAAGACACCATATCCTTGCATTGTGATATTCAGCTGAGGCTTTGTTGTTTGGGTTGGTTGGGTTTTGTCCCCCCCTCTTCAAAAGCACCTTAATGTTTAAGAAAATTCAGGACTGGAAAAGGACCAAACGATACTTTAGGTAAACATTCATCTCCAATATGAGGAGATGGCAAAGATCCTTTAAAGAATTGAAATGCAAACCATGTAATCTTGGCGACCTGGTTTCTACAAGGCTGCTTCCCTGCCACAGAAGCTTTCCTACAAATTCTCCTGTACTAGGCCAGCAATAAAACCAGCAAGATTAAGAGTAAATTAAATCCTATGCCTAGTTACAGCAATTTGGTAGTAAGGGTATTTCAATGCTAAACAGACCAAGACTTATCAGAAGGACATTTCAAGGTCATCTTAGGACTAACTCCAGCATTCTTGCATTGAGCAAATCTTTCAAGAACATAAAAGGATCTGTGCCCAAAACAAAAAGGTATTTAAAGTTTCCAGTATTCGTCAGTATGTACATTTTTAAAACGNGTTACAGCAATTTGGTAGTAAGGGTATTTCAATGCTAAACAGACCAAGACTTATCAGAAGGACATTTCAAGGTCATCTTAGGACTAACTCCAGCATTCTTGCATTGAGCAAATCTTTCAAGAACATAAAAGGATCTGTGCCCAAAACAAAAAGGTATTTAAAGTTTCCAGTATTAGTCAGTATGTGTTGAGCATTTTTAAAACACATCAGTACTTCTTTCCAACAATGGCTAAGAACAAGATTCTGAGCAGGACATGCCCACACAGGACTCTAGCTGGCCAGAAGTGCTTCAAGCTGAGTTTTCTGATCCTTATAGTCTAGTGGCACAAGAGAAGAAATCAGAGGAACGAGTTCTCCTCTTCCAGGTCAGCTCTGAGAAAACAGCATTTCACTCACCTTCTGCAGCACAATACTCTTAATAAGCCTGGAGATAACGGTCCAGCAATGTTAAATATTTATACAACTTGTGCTGATAAGGTTTCCAGGTGACAAAGATTGATACAAGAATAAGTAATGAAGACAGGTTACAGTTACAGCGTGCTAGATGATTCCGCTACACGATTACATAAAACCACACTTGAATAGGAGCAGGTGAGAGTTCATTGACAATAACAGGTTTCAAGAGACCTATGTAAGACATCTCAGTCAATCCTCTTGTTTTGATTGCAGCCCAACGGCTGACACGTGTCAGCAATGGTCAGCAAATTCCAGGGAGCAGTAGTTCTCGACAGAAGAGTAAGGATAAATAGCTAGAGATTGTATCTTCTTTCAGACGTTTACAGAAACTAAACACCTGTTGACCTGTATTAGTTGCATCACTAAATACCAGATTGGCAACAAGAAGGATAGTCTATGAACAGTTTGTGATGGTGGTCATCCCAACAGAGCAGAGGAAACAAAATGCTTCTCCTGGCCTAAGCAGTAACAGTGGAGTGCCTGGCTGAGCATAATTGATTCAGTAGCTCTACAGAACACACAAAGATGACCACATATCAGGCTACCTGTTGCAGTGTTACACACTGAGGAAAGTTTCAACTCTGCTTTCATAAGCAGAGAAAGTGTCTCACCATAAGCACACAGGCAAGGATATTTAGGTGCCACAATATACTAGACATTCCAGAAAGCATTTGATAAGATCCTTCTTCAAAGGCTTTTATATTTGACTTCCCAGAGAGACAGAGGAAGGCCTTTGTGTACCTAAGTGCTTGGTGTAAAAGAAACAAAAAATAAATCCCACAACATAAAAAGCCATGCTAAAAAACAATCACTGAGTATTTTCCCACAGCAGAAAGAAGTCACTCTTGGAGTTCAGCCAACATTTATCATGAACAGCACAGACAACCTAGATGAGGGGAAGAAAAAGCAAGATGGCAGAATCTGAACCACTTCATATCATTAGACCTGAAAAGGGATGGTTGACAAACAAAAACATCAGGTGACATTCAAAGAGAAGGAAATGATGCAACTGGAAAGATGACATGATCACAGACTTAATGGGAGGGATGGGCTCTGTAGGGAGACCTAGGGGTTACAGCAACTGTGTAGTAAAGCATTTCCTAGAATTAAATGTGTCATACCGTCATGCAGTGGTGTACCAGCTTGTTTTCTTTCCTCCTCTACTGCTAGTATGCCACTGCCATCTTGACTCATCTGCTCCTACTCAATGGACTACAAACATCTGACCCATTCCAGTACTTAATCCATCCTGCTATCCTGGAACACACTTGAAACTTCACCTATGTTGATCATATTGCCAGGCACTACTTCAAATTCAGGGTATAAACATTCACAAAAAGAAAAGCACACACTAAGTGAAGCTGAGTTTTTGGCTCACTTTCCTACCTGTCAGTAAATAGATACCCAGAGCTCTATCAGCACAAGAATCTTTCCAGACAATGCTAGTATATATCAAAATTAATATTTCTTATGCCTAGAAGAATTTTCATCCAACTAAAGCTAAAAGAATATTAACCTCATTTTACAGGAAAAAGTTACTAGAATCAGTTTAAGACAGGCTCAATATTAACTGACAATGAATTCTACACAAGCTTTCATTTTCTTGCTATCTCTTACATGTAACTATAAATAAGTTTAAGTGTTTCTTTTACTTACAAATCATCACTTACCAAAGCAGTAATTATTCTTGTGGGTTTGATATAGCTTTGTGAATCCCAGTCTTGTATTTCTATGGAAACTTCCATCATTAGTTTTTGCACTGTATCACAGTTGGGGAGTGACAAAGAACACTACATAATTCCATTTGAGCTACACAGTATTATTTGTAGGATCACTGACTTTAAAACAAAGTGCATTAGCAGTAAGAAGAACGAACAACATACCTGTATGAAGCTGAACTTTACCAATGACTCCTTCTACCAAGCCCAGACAAATGGGATTCCAAGCCAAAAGAAGATCAGTGGCTGCAAAAAAAGAACAAAGTTACAGATTTTTAGTGTAAAAAACAGAACTATTAAATCAGTGATGTTCATTATCACCCCTTTCCCCACCTCAGAGTGTAAAAAATAAATACATCACGACTCCTGCAACAAGAATAAGATACACATACTGTTCAATTTTTGCTTGTTACTAAGTAGCTCTGAACAATTTACTGAATTTCCAATTTGAAGTCCTACCCCAGAAATTTCCCAGGTACTTCAGAAAAACAAGATGTACTTGTTTGGGCTACAGGAATTCAACGTAATGGAGAGCTCATTCTTCTAAAATCCATTAGAATTTTTAACTTAAAGTCGTACACAGCTGCAGTGAAATTGAATACAGATCATTAAGTTAATAACATAGCATCACAAACCTAGCACATGTCAACCAGACCCAGCCTCTTCCATACCTATCCAATTACTATTAGTTTCATATCCTCTTTCTATATACAGGCACACACACACACACACACACACACACTCTTCCTCTTTTGTTAAAACTACACAGAATACCAAAGTACACAGAGTAGTTTTAGGTTTCTAGTTCTCCTACTGTTAAGAAATTCCAGTGAACCACAGGAAATAGAAGAGAAAGCTGAAAGGCAACACTATCTGCCTTCCAATCTGTGAAGGGTACTCCACTCAAGATGCTTCAAGCCATCTCTTGATGCGTGTTAACATGACCATATAAACACTGAGAGTACCCTGTGGTCACAGACACACTTTGTTGATACTCAGTAAGAGTTTCTAGAAGTGGTGTAGTACCTGTTCAAGACTTCAAGATTGTGGAAGAGAAAAAATTTCACAAGTCAAGTCTTTCAAGTGGAAAGGAATCCTTAAAAGTATTTAGTATTTGTGTAGGAGAGAAGGAACGTGCAGAGAGAGGAAGCATTTTCTATACCAAGAAGGATCAGAAGCTTCTTATTTTCTACCAAAACTCAGCTGCTCCAAGATGGAAAAATTGCTCCAGTTTTAACATCTAGACAGATTAAATATCTTTTTTTCCTGGTGTAAGCAGATGAACATTTGAAAGAACAAACTCACACAGTATCTTAAGATACCGAAGAGTACAAATCATCCACGTTCTTGGGAGTTTGAGATCTGCAGGTGACAAGTGACAGCCGGGGGTTTTGAGTTTGTGTGTTTGGGTTTTTTAACGTATTTCTTTTCAAGCACTGTATCCTCCTTGAAGCATTTGTAATTGAGACTTCCAAGAACAATGAGCTATTCAAAGGACACACACTTAGTCTTAGCTTTCAGCATCTAATGGTAAACCACACTCAGCTAATTTCAGCATTAAATACAAGCATTTACATGACATTCAAGAGAAATGGTTTAAGTCGAGGCAGATCTAAACTGACCTCATTCAAATGGGATATATCACACATGCTTGTATGCAGACCAGCAAGAACTAAGAGCACATAGTCGCAGAATTAGAAGTGATGTTTGCAGGAGGCAATATAGAGCTACAATTAATGTACTACCTGTATCATTTCATGGACTGTAACTGCAGAGTTACAGTCCCCTGGTTCTTCCAGTTTCCCTGTAAGAGTGCTACAGATAGTTACTTGGTCCCAACAGAAACTAGTCTGAATCATGCCATAATTAAATGAAGTTCTTAAGGAGACCAATACAGATAGATATGCACCAAGAAACAAGTGAGAGTGGCAGCGTGAACAGCCTGATTTACCCTCAAACTTTGCTGAAGTACCCAAACTCATATCCATATCCCAAAGACTCGTGCTCCTACAAACCAAGTTCTAGAGTAGCTTGAGCTCAAAGTTTCAGTCCAAATAACGTACAAGAGCATCTATATACTGAGTAAAAAAATCAGTACTATCAAACTTACAAGAAGGTAACTCCCACTTCTTCCACCTTCTCTTCCAGTTCACCCACACAAGCCCAGAGTCATGTCTTCCCACCTTAGGAATTGCCTAAAGCTGTATTCTCGCAGATCTCTTCTACTTCTGGCTGTCTTTGCAATTGACTTTCATATTCATATTCCATCGTGAGAGTTAGAAACCAGCAAGATACATTAAGCAGTCAAAAAGCAGCTAGGCACAGGGAGCATTTAAAGAACCAAACCACTGAATGCTTACCATTACTACTACAAACTTAGTAATCTATAATACTAAGTCTTTCTAAGCCACTCATTTCCTACTATGACAAGAAACATCAGTAAGAAAGCTCTGGATAATAAGAGAGGTTTTCTTTTAGTAGCTTACAAGAGGAAAAAAAATATAAAGCAAGGGTCTGGGTTAATTACAGATAGAGAAACTACAGTTTAGACTTGCCTATAAAACAACATAAGGAAACTGATAATGGGGACTATAGGACAACTGGGTCTTATGTAGCTGTTCTGTTAGTTTTATGGATTACCCTGACATACGTAATCCCAGACATAATCTTATACAGTGTCCAAAACTTCTACAGCAATACTTTTCTCTAGTAGTACAGAGGCACAACGAGAACCGGTTCTATACTTTGACTCTTATGTTCACTTAAAAGTAGATATGAGCTTTGGGAAAAAAACCCACACATTTGGAGTTAAACACACATTGCACTACGATATTCAAGGCAGCAAATGCAGATCCACCAGCTGGGCAGCACTGAGGTAAGTGTGATTATGACACTACTAACAGAAAAGGCTGACTATTTCAATAACATTTTCCATGGGGAAGGCAGGGCATAGGGAATAAACAAAACAAAAATAAGACACATTTAGCAGCATTTCAGGAGATTAACATTTATTTTCAGAGTCCAAAAAAACCTAGATGTGAAGTGTTACAGGAGAAATGTCTGTAAGCTGGGAAAAAATAGCAGTTGTGGAATCACTTACTTTTTTTGGTGACAGTATCACAAGGTTCTTTTTTTCTTAGACTATTTCCAGAGAACTTTCTGTAGGAAAGTATACGTGAAAGCCAAGAGGCAAGCAAATTCTAACTATATAAAACGCATTTGGTTCTGACCTTTTGATTAGAACTTTGTTACTCATTATAACTCAGTTGCCCGCACGACGGCTGGATCAGCTCAGAGACAACACCCAATCATGTTGAATAAATATCACTACAGTAAATACCAGTATGAAGCTCTTGCTCTTAAAGAGTACACTCTGGAAATGTAAGATGGATGAATCTAATTAATAGACCAGATCTCCATCAGCTCAAAAGAATACAGGCTTTCACACTAGTGCAGTCCTACTTACTTTTTTTGGAAGATGTATCTCCAACTTTTGTCTAATAGTGGAAAATTGTTTGCTTGCAGTCATTTAGTCTTTCAACTCTAGCAGCAGCAATCTTCAGCCACCACCTCATATCTTTGAAAATGATAACCACTTAATCTTTGCTTATGTAACAATTTTTAATATACAGAGATCCAAGAAAGTTAACTGCAAGTCTGTAGGGGATTAAGGCTTTAACTGTAAAATATACCAGAATTTCAGAGGCAGCATAAGTTGGCAGACAGGTATACACGTTAGAGCAGGTATTTATATCTTTTTGAAGTGATGAGTGAAAGTAACCACACAAAAGAAAACTGAAAAGCCTCAGTTAAAAGGTTTCAGGTAACTTGCATGAGATTTCTGACTGCTGAAACAATACATGGCCAGTTTGAATTTTTCCTAAATGAATGCTTTATCAGTAAGAATTAACTACCACAAGCTCTGTCATATGAAATGCTGGACTTTATGCCCAAAAGGTCCAAGATACACGTGAAACAATTTATTAATACAGTTACATGATCCCCTGCACAAACTTATTTTCTTAAAGATGTCATACAAGTCATCTAGTGATCTCTTGAAACTCAGATGGCCAGGAATGAAGACAATCTGAAACTGCAACACAATACTGCTGAAATAGGCTTCTTACAGTATTGTGCTGCTGATAATGAACACTGCTAAAATAGTCATTGTCCTTCAAATCAGCAGGTAGGAAGCTGTACAGAGTCACTATGAGCAGCAAGCTGAGCCCAATGGAAGAACTTCCTCGACTTGGCAGGTTCTCTGATGTCTTCAGTATGTTTTAATGTAAAATAATTACCAGGGTTTGATAGGCCTTAAGATATGCCCTTGGTACTCTCCAAGGTAGGTGCTTGCACACCAAGTTTTCATCCCAAGGTACAAAACTGCTCACTCTGTCCCTTACTCTGCTAACTAATTGCAAGTTATTGATAACTGTTGCCTCTTTTTGCTGATTCCTGTCAGAGAGTAACAATCACTTATGATACATTTACCATTCACAGTGATTTTATCAGCATTGTAGTTGCAGCACAATAGAGCTTCCGTCACAAATTCAGAACAAAAACAGCTTTGATCTGGTTACTTCCACCACCACCCCTCAGAGCTTACCAGCAGTGATGCAGGGCCACACTATGATACAAAGCTTCTTTAATTCTTTGTGTTTACACAAATGGAACCCGAATAAGGTGATAAAAAAGCAACTTGGAAGAGCATCAAAAGCCAAACATGCTTTCTAGCTCTCTCTCCAGCCTATCACAAACAAAGCTGATCCTAGGTCAGACACAAATTCCAGTAAGAAAACAAACCACTGCTTCGGGATAAGCCACTTGCTCAACAGGGAATGGCTCAGTAGGTCTGAAGAGTTTGAAGAGGAGAGCTGTCAGCTTCCTTTGGGGGAAGAAAAGAGACTTCATTTGTACTCACTTGAATCTAGCCCTCACTACTGAGCCTCTTCATGGCTCAACCCACCAAACAGCTGTACTATTTCTTTTCCAACCTTAGAATCGTAGAATTATTTCAGTTGGAAAAGACCTTTACAATCATGGAGTCTAACCACTAACCTNCAACCCACCTAACAGCTGTACTATTTCTTTTCCAACCTTAGAATCATAGAATTATTTCAGTTGGAAAAGACCTTTACAGTCACGGAGTCTAACCCCTAACCTAACACTGCCAAGCCCACCACTAACCCATGTCCCTCAGCATCTCAGCTACACGGCTTCTAAACACCTTGCTGTAGTTCAGGAAGGGTATTCTTATCTTCTGTAAATTTAGTTGACTTTCAGCAATGGACCTTGGCTAGAAAGTGTTTCCTGACAGCACACAGGCAAAACATTACTGAAATTCAGGTTCTGTTTATACACAAGTGTATAAGCAGAGACAGAAATGCATGGTATTTCTCACAAGTTCTTTCCAAGCCTGGCAGAGCAGCAATTGTTACAGTTGTTCTCACTAAGAGCTGATTTTTTTATACAGAGTAAAAGCTGAGTAACCCACTGTAAGTAGCTGAAGTAAAGCTTTCAGCTCTGCTAGCACAGCTTTTGACACCCGGAGCATTAACTTGCATGAAAAAACTTCAATATGTTTTTTAATAGACTTGAGATTATTTTTTTGTTGTTTAAACTGTATCTGCTTTAGATCAAAGACAACTACAAGACTTTATTGGCAGCACTATATGACCCTTATGATCTCTTGTGGTTTTTCAAGAGTCTGCTTGCAAGTTCCAGTTCATCTTTGAAAAGTGTTCTGAAATATTAGCTACGATTAAGAGATTACAAATTAACTAGGAAGACTTCAGAGTATAAACTTGAACTTTTTTTCTCTCATAGGAAATAAAGTCCCCCTTATGTAAACAAACTTAGGCTAATTCAGTTTTCCTTTCAGTGCAAATTTCTAAATCTGTATTTAAGCTACTGTAATTGCAGAAAGATGGAGGAAGCATTAAGACATTTAGCTTCAAAAGTACAAGCTTTCAGTTGTCATGAAATGTTAACTTCTTTACTCGCACATTCTCCCCAACTTGTGTAAAGTCATCCTTTCAGCTAACCACGTGTTTTAATTATCTTTAATTTTTCATTCATACAGCTTGTGCTGTCTGTAAGTAATCTTGAGAGCCCTCAATCACTTAGAATTGAAATGCTTTGCTTTACAAGAAAGAAATGAAGTCACCCCTACTCCCCAGTCTGCCTCCACACACCCCCCCACTTTAAGAACCCTACAACTAGGCCACACTAGGAGGATCTCAGAGCTCAAGTACAGTTCAGGTTGCATAGTGACAGATTTAAAACAGCAGCAGGGATGGGAGCATACAAGTTAGTACTTTTGCTGCAAAAGCAGGATGTAAGTCTCAGAGAAAATACCTAACGAATCCTTACTATTTGTTTCGATAAAACACATTCCTTTGTGTTCTGTTGCAGTTATAAAATTCCCTGAGTCATCAAGAATTGCTTGGGAAACTTAAAGACATATGGAAAATGTTCTGTTGTCTGGAGAGGATCCAGTATTCCAAGTAATAGCACAAGGAATTCCATTACCAGAAAGAGGTGGTAACAAACTGCTGTTACAAGTTGTTACTGGATGAAACATCTGCCCTCCAAACAGAATTTGAACCTGTTGACCAGTGGTCTTTCGACTTTATAATGTACCACAGCAGTAAGTAGTATTTTAGCAGGTCCCTCACAAATATGCATCTTTATTTACAAATTATATACACATTTTACCGAACTAAGATAACATACATTGTAAAACATACACCAAAAACGCAGGTTTAAATGGATGAGATAAAGATAAAATAAACATTGTTTAAGTGTTGGGAACAAATTGACTATTTAATCAAATAACAACAAGCAATGTAGCATTTAAACATGCCAATACAGCAAAGAACTGAAACATCACCCAAAGATGGGAAAGTTGTTCTTCCTAAACTGAGAAACAGACAAGGATAAAAGAAATGGAAAGTTAACAGTGACAGACCAAAACATTTGCTATTTACATTTTGCAACTACTTCTTAAGCAAGGTCACATACTTCTAAATTAGGCTCAGTATTCTGTTTTGCACAACTCTGGCATTTTCTTGCACAATTTACTTTAGCATCTCAGTATGACCTTGCCTACTAGCTCTAACATTTTTTCAGAGAAAAAGATTTACTACATTACTCAAAAGAGAGCATAAGTTTGTGAGCCCAAAGCATGTTCAAGTGCCTTTTTTTCAGTTTGTTCAAAGAAACAATGAACACTGTTTCAGGGCTTCTATTTCAGTAACATTTTTTCCTTCAAAGGAAAACTGAAGTGTTCAAGTAGAATTCTATTCATTTAGATTCAGCTTTACAGGAGAACAAATCCTCTCCTGGGTTTCATTGGGGGAGGATTTAGAGATGTTTGGTACAACAATATACAACTGATTGTTGAGCGTTAATATTACTAATTTCCAAATTCGTCCTCTATAAGTGTGTCCAGCAATTTCTTCTCTTCTTGATAATCTGATCCTATTACTTTATTTCCCATGAAGACATGCAAAATGCAATGACTTTTACAAATAAGGATATCACTCAAACATGATTAATAGAAGTTATATCCATCATCTGGAAGGATTAACTTCACAGACAAGAACTAGAACACTTCACAAAAGGTTTAAACAGATGGAGTGAGAAGAAAAACCTGCACTTAACCATAGGCACACCTCACCCTCTGTGGACTCTGCTCTCATACTCCGTCTTAAAACAAATGTTATTTCCCAGTTAAGGTCTTTTCAAATCCTTCTTGATATGGCTAAATCACAACTGAAAATACTCTGGGAAAAGTTTGTTGTTTGTTTAAACAGAGAGAAGAGTTACATCATCCTAGATCAAGTTAGATTACCACACCAGGACAGCAGGTTCTGAAGAATTACAGAATGAGTTGTGCACGTGGAGCTCTCAATTACAATAACTGTGTGTTTTTGTAACAAACGCAGAACATTCAATGAACAGAACTGTTTGTTTGTTTTTTTAAATCACAGGTTTACAGCAAATTTAACACTTAATGAGAATTAATTTTTGAGCTACGAAATGTGTATCTTATTCTCCAAAAACTTCTACGTATATTAAAAATTCAGGTTCTTTATAACATAAAACATGACTCATGAAACCTCTGAACACTGACAACAAAGCTTTTACCAGTAGTCTCAAATCTTGGAGATGTTTGAGGGAAAAGAAGTACAGTCTGTCAAATTCTGAGCCCCAAGTCTCAATACAGAACCCTAACAGAATGACTGTTGGAAACAGACATTCAGTAGTTAGTTAATTAAGCTATATTGGAGACATTTTTGGCATTATACTGAAGAATTAGCTTCTAAATGAAGATTCTGAATCACCATCTGAGAAACCTCATAGTTTGAGGGAATTACTCAGTAAAAAGTATTGCAGAGTCCCTTGACATCTCTGGGCTCCAGTTGCAGCTGCCATGCAACACAGCAGTTAGAAAACAAGCAAGAGAAAGGGTTTCTTTGTTGTCAGTCTTACCCTTCCATTACCAGCAAACGCCTCACTGCCCACCAAATTGCTTCCTGCCCTCACCCAAAACCTCAGGCTTTCAGGCTGTCTTAAAACACTTCCCATTTTACAAAGATACGGCAGTAACCATTCTGAAGCACAACTTCAGCAACACAGATCTCTCCTGCATGCCTAATAGTATCAATTAAAGACCATTAAAAACCCACATTCCAAACTACAATAATTGTTTTAAAAAGAACATGATACATAAAATCAATGCTCACATCTTCTACTACAGTTCAGGAAGTTTAAAACTTGTCACTTAAAGCTTTAATGTTTCCTTACACGTACAGCAGAAATACCACCCACGTGTTCAACTGTGAAACAATCTAACAAGAACAACAGTATTCACAGATCAAAAAAACCACAAGCCTTTGATACATCAGACCCTTCCCAATCGAAAGGCCTTCAGAACAGTGCCTTCTCTTCTAAATATTTTAGTCACAGTTAACCTGCAATTTCCTATTCACTGTTCAGTTAACACTAACCCATCAGATTAGAGATGAATCTAACTAACCTCTGCTAGCAAAATACAAGACACACAAATCCACCTGAATTACAGATTAATTCCTTTGGGGGGGTGGGGGAAAGCTTTCCCCTCCATCACAAAGTAAGCAACTTATTGTGGAGAGGTTCTTTTGTCATCTATAACAACAGCACATCAAGCTAGGAGATGTTTTTCCACGTGCTTATCTAAATCCTAAAGCTACTTCAAGGTGGGCAGGAATTCCAAGACACCTGTGAATCCGTGTTGGAAAAAAGTTGGTATTTCCAGACAACTTCATATAAGGAAAGGGAGAAGAAAAGAGACAAGAACAGTCTTTTTATATTCAACTTGTCATCTGCTACTAAGACTCAACAGAAAATTAAACATTTTACCTCGAGATTCTTTTAATTCTCACCACAGTAGGACACAGCATACCATCAACCAATTTAAGACATAGTTTTTGGTTTACTATGCCCCATAAAAAGAATCACGGATGGAACCACAATGTAAATCTTATTTCATGAAAGGAGAAAATCATTTCACTCTAGTAAATACATTTGAGGATCTTATCTGATAGCTAGAAGCTAGAAAATTGACTAACGTATGTAATATTCAAATTAGATGAAGGATACACAGCAGCCCACTCTTTTTCCTTAGTCTTCTCTCTATTCTCATTTGCAAGAAGGACCAAGCAGAAGCAGGGAACCAACTACTCAAGATTAATCATACATTCTTGCTGGGTTGCAGCTAATAGAGGAGACTTCTCACATCTTGTTTGTCACATACACAGATATGTTGATAACTAAAAAAGGGTACGGAAAAGAGTGAGCAAACAGGGGTGTGAAACAGTCCAGTAACCATTGCAGCTAGAAAAGCATCAAAAAAACACCCTGTGCCTCCTTATGAAGAAACTTGAAATACGGAGAGAATTTTTCTAAAGGTACAACTATCTCCTTTGGAATTAATTTTCCAGAAGAGACAGGCAGTTTTCAAGACACACTACTGAAATTCAGGAAGTCAGTTTTGTATGAAATACTTAATTCAGTAGCACATGTTAACGCTCAGGCCATCATCCCTCAGAGACATGCTCAGGATTATTCAGTAGCCTTACATTTACAGAAACATCTAGTGGTTATCAGTAGCATTGCTCTTTAGGTCAAGGTCTTCACTTGAGCCTTTACAGGCATCAGACTTCAAATAAAAGAACTGCTCTTCTCCTCCCACTTACAGCCAAGAACATCTCAGTAATTCAAAGAACCACAGACTGGTAGGGGTTGGAAGGGACCTCAAAAGATCATCTGACAATTCTGACAAGTAACTTGTACAGGTCTCTCATAACAACTTTGAGGAATGAGCTCAACTATTAGACGGCCTTATGATTTGTGATTCAAATTTTGTACTACCCAACCCAAACTCTGTCCCCTGACTCTCCAAAAATACTGTTCAGTACCACGTGTCTCAGTAAAAGACAAATATTTGAGAAGCATTGCTTCAGCTGCTCATCCATAACCACATTCAACAGATGAAAGTCAGTACTGTAGCACAAATTTCGTAAAGCATTCAAAGCAAACAAATGTTCATTAGCATCTAGTTATAGATACAGTTCCAATCTGTGTATCACTCAATATCTTGTTGCTTTTTTTTTTTCCCCCTCTGGGGTGGTGGAAACCAGCACTACCAGTAGTAACAGTTTCATTAGCAACTATTCCAAATCTTATTTAGTCTAGCATTGCTGCCCAGAGTTATTATCAAGGTCGGAACAAGAAGAACAAAAAGTTTTCACCCATAAATTTCATTCCTTTCTCTAACAGGAAAATGGGGAGTATAATTCAGTCTCACACTTTTGCTCTTTTCTATATGTGTATATATATGCACATATAAATACATAATTTATATCATCATCATCAAAGTGACGTTTGTAGTCTTTGAAGAGCTACCAAGCAGCCAAGCAGAGCATAAACAGAGTAAACCAAGAGTGAAATCCCAATCAAGACCTGATGGTAAGGTGTTTAAAGCATGGCTGAACACATGTTTTCTCACTACACTGAAAAAGTACCCTAAATTCCTAACAAAATCTATGATGCCAGAGTGATTCACGGATTTCCTGCAGGTGACTCATTAGTGCTTTCACTTCAGAGAGAAAAAAAAAAGTCACCAGAAACATGTTGTAAACATAGGCAGACATCCTTCAAACTAGGGCCAAACTCAGATTTTGCTTATAGCAAATATTTACCAAGGGGTTTTTTTTTTTTGCCTTTTTAAATTCAAGCTGTTCTTTCCATGATTCAGAGAGGTCAGAAACACAGCTTGCAGGATGAGCAAATTTCTGAACGTGCCTTTGTAGTTGAAGGAGGAAAATATGACGGAGCTTAGCATCAAGTCTTTAGAGTCAGACATGTCACATAAAGCAGTATTTTGCAAAGTTTCCCAATACTGTACGTTCACGGATGGAAAAGGTAAAGACAAATTCAGAGCAGCCTCTGTGGGACAGAATAAAAATGAGGCGTCCAAAAAACAAGTGAAGACACATAACTGGATTATAGCCTTGTGACTGACTGTTAAACATGTCAATGAACGCAAGTTATGACTTTGTGTTTTTTAATACAGCAGTGACTCATCACAAATTAATCCATTCGCTCATTTCCGGGCAGTGCCCTTGATTATAAATGGTCAAATGTAATTAAATCGTGGACCTGAGGACATCCAGCTTTGCCTTAATACAAGTATTTCTTGGATCGATAGCTCTTGCTTATGAGAGCTGTTTCTTTCTTCAGCTTACTTTCAACATGCTAAGGTATTTCATTTCACAGCCCTAGAACCCACATTCCATAAAACAACCCACAGACAGGGTTGGAATACACAAAACTACAAGCACGTTAAAATAGGAAACTGTGACTAACAATCAAGACTTTCCATCAGAGACTTCAATGTCATAGTATCTTTCGTTAATCTGTAGGTCATACACAATAGAGATCACACGTAGACTGGTTGACAATGTAGAGGTAGGTTAAGGACACAAGGCTGCTCAACAGCATGCAAACAAACTGCTGGGCACTGGATCGGCCTCCATGGACGTGAGGGACTTCAAAAACACGAATCACAGCAATGGCTGTGTAAGAACAAGTGAATGATGCCTTCAAAAATAAAGCTTTCAAACACCAATCCCCAAAACTATAGTTCACTAGTGCGTGCTTTTATTATTCTAGCTCAAAAAGAGACCTTTAAGCTTACGCAGATGATGATAGCTAAAGCAAATCTAAAACTTCTTGCCCTGTGAAAACATGCATTTCTTTGACTAGCAGTATTGTTTGTTAGTTTAATGTCAAGTATTTTGTAAAGTGATTTATAAATCAAACACTACTGGGCTTTCACCCATAAGTGAAGCTGCTGGACAAGATTAAGCCAGACTGTTATTTTATCTAAGAGATGGGAACAAACTGCACTGATGTGACTCAAGCATGAAAACATAACAAGAGATAGACTAGGATGAAAAACAGTTCTTTGGATAAACACAGATAACAATAGTATTTGATGTTTATGCATGAAATTTTTCCAGCCTTTACGAGAATAAAAAAAACCAAAAAAAGGCTCATGAGTTGTTCTGTACCAGCCTGGCACAGAAATGCTTAACTGGCTTTTTCAGCACGACATGGATCCCGGTTGTAGAAAGCTGTAGGTGACATCTGTGCAATGTGCCACACGTTTGGCTAAACATCCAGACAGTTCGAGTGTTTTTAACTTACAAGCAGGTGCACTACGATCCTTCACATCCGAGCAACACGCGTTACTTGGAGCAAGACAACTTCTGAAGGTGGTATTTCATTTCATAGACATCTTGACAATACCCTCTCTGGGAGGTTAGTTAGTAGCTGTTTCTAACACCCGTTAACACAGTGGCTTTTGTTTCCCCTGCCTTCGCTGCTGAGGGATATTAACAGCACCTACTCCCCCACCTGTAACTGTCACTTACACTGCCTGCAGTCATTAGAAAAGTGCAGAGCCCCGTCCAATTCCTCCTGAAACAGAAGACCACGAAATCCATTTGCCGAAAGACGCAACCACCGCTTTTAAGAACCGCTGGCCAGCGTCGCCACCAACACAAGACGGCCCTTTGCTACTGAATGATGCTCCCGCGAGGGTGACCACATGCGTTTCCAGAAACACCAGAAAACTACTCAGGCGACGCACGGGGAGTTGGGCAAGGGCGGCCCGGCTTCATTTGGTAGGGAAAGAGAGAGCAGGGGGTCATGCCGCGGCGGCCGGGAGCTGCCCTCAGGGAACGGCCTGCGCGGG